>CM053792.1:600404908-601004908 GCA_028749045.1 Cupressus sempervirens
ATAAAGGAGATATAAACAAGAAAAGGTAGTGTTATATCAAACAAATCATTTCATTGTTACTTTCTAACCATTGTTGTAGAAAATCTCTTAACTGAATGGATTTAGTAGTCATATTTGTAAATCATTTCTAAGGTGGCATTGTAATGAATGTTCTAAGACCTCTAATAAATTCACTCATGAATAGGGTGATAGATCTAATTGATCTTTGGTGAAAATCCCCTAAAAGGGTCACATTTAGCAAATGTATTTTGTAACTTTTAAAAGGGTTGGCTCTTAACTAAGCTCACTTCAGAAGAGTGAATTTCTTTGTGGATGATAATTCTCATAGTGGTTTTTACCATAATTGGGTTTTCATTTTCAAATCAAATGTTGATGTGTTTATGAGTGTTTACATGTTATTTACTATTTTCATATGCATGTTGTTATATATTGTTGTGGTCAATTGAATGTTTTATTGAGTTATTTGTTGATAAGTTTTATAAGGTGAGAATTGCTTAAGGGAAATGAGATAGTTGATTCACCCACCCTCTCAATTATCCAACAATTAGTATTAGAGATATTGGTTCTTATAAGAAAAATTTAAAAGACTTGAGCTAAAGATCTAAAGATATATAAGAGAGAGGTACCCAAGTTGAGCAAGGAATGCTTCCCTTCATGGAAAAGAAGGATGTGACTAAACTTATCTAGAATTGGGGATTGTGTGTTATACTACCTAGATAATCACTACACCTCACCACTACTTGGACCTATGATAGTTTAATAGATGAGGGAAAAGTAAGAATACAACACCTTAATGACTAAGATAGTTGCTTCTCTAACTGATGTTGAATATGATGATGTAAAGAATTTTACTACTGCAAAAGAAATGTGCGAAAAACTTGGAATTGGTCATAGAGGTCACCAAAATGTACTTAGGATAAAGGTTGAGAGTCTCAAGGGAAAATTTGATGACATGAGAATGCAAGAAGGTGAGAACATTGCATGATATAGTAACATAATCAAGGAAGTTATCAGTGCTATCAAAAAAGTAGGTGGACTCATTAGTGAAGAACACGTGGTAAGTAATTATTAGAAATACATTACTTATATATGTTATTAGAGTCTCTTATATATTGTTGTGGTCAATTGAATTCTTTTACTTAGTTATTTTTTGATAAGTTTTATCAGGTGAGAATTGCTTAAGGGACATGAGATAGTTGATTCACCCACCCTCTCAATTATCCAACAATTAGTATTAGAGCTATTGGTTCTTAGAAGAAAAATTTAAAAGACTTGAGCTAAATTTCTAAAGATGTATAAGAGAGAGGTACCCAAGTTGAGCAAGGAACACTTCCCTTCATGGAAAAGAAGGATGTGACTACACTTATATGCAATTGGGGATTGTGTGTTATACTACCTAGATAATCACTACACTTCACCACTACTTGGACCTATGATAGTTTAATAGATGAGGGAAAAGTAAGAATACAACACCTTAATGATTAAGATAGTTGCTTCTCTAACCGATGTTGAATATGATGATGTCAAGAATTTTACTACTACAAAAGAGATGTGCGAAAAACTTGCAATTGGTCATAAAGTGACCAAAATGTACTTAGAGTAAAGGTTGAGAGTCTCAAGGGAAAATTTGATGACATGAGAATGCAAGAAGGTGAGAACATTGCATGATATAGTAACATAATCAAGGAAGTTTTCAATGTTATCAAAAAAGTAGGTGGACTCATTAGTGAAGAATATGTGGTAAGTAATTATTAGAAATACATTACTTATATATGTTATTAGAGTCTCTACTATTCAATAATTGAGATCCATACCTAGCAATATTGTTACCCATGATGCTTTGATCAATAGGTTGACTATATTTGAGCTTAATAACTTTGATAATAGTTTACCGAAGATATATTCTTCTTTTAAATCTTCACTAACCATTGGTAGTTCAAGGAAATCAAGAGAAAGAGACAACCACTCTAGTACAAATGGAATTGATTATGACAATTTATTATTTTAGGAGAAAGAACTAGAGGAATTGGAAGCATTGCTAGCAAAGAGACTACCAAGAGGAAAATGAAAGTACAAAGGTAAATTAAAAGGAGAAAAAAATACCAAATATTTAGAGACAAAAATGATAAAAGGAAAGAAGACATGTTACCTAACTAAGGAAGGCCAAACTGATGATTTAGAACAAGGTGAAGAAGTTATTTATGTCGCTGCAAAAGATGATTTAGAAGAAGAAATGTATGAAAATGAAAAAAATATTTTTTCTCAAGTTGATAAAATTGATACATGGATTATAGATAGTGGTTGTTCATATCACATGACTAGTGATATTGAAAAGTTTGAAAACTTGGAGGATTATGATGGAGAATTTGTTAGACTTGGTAATGATGTCCCATCTTTTATAAGAGGAAAATGATCCATTGTGTTGAATGAAAAGATTAAATGTGATAGCACTTATTGGGTTCAAGGACTACGGTACAATTTGTTGATTGTTGCACAATTGGATAACAAATATCACAAACTAGAATTTCAAAAATGATGTTAGACTTGGTAATGGTGCCCCATGTTCTGTAAGAGAAAAAGGATCCATTATGTTGAATGCAAAGATTAAATGTGATAGTGCTTATTGGGTTCTAGGACTAAATTACAATTTATTGATTGTTGCAGAATTGAATAACAAAAGTCACCAATGAGAATTTGAAAAATGAAAGGTGAAGATATTTAATGTTGGAGGAGATTTGATTGGAACTAGTGATCAATCTAAAGGTAACTTATTCTATCTAAATTCTACTACAAATAGATGTTTGATTGCAAGAAATGAAGATGTCTAGTTATGGCATAAAAGGTTTTGCCATGTAAATTTTGATAACTTGATTAAGGTCAGTAACAAATGAAGAGTAAGAGGCTTATCGAGACTAAGAAATCTTGGTAAAGTTATGCGAAAGGAATCTTAGATTGATAAAATGACTAAGTCAAGTTTCTCAAATAATCCTTACTCATATAATGATATATTGGAGTTGGTTCATTTTGATCTATGTATGAGAGTGCAAAGCTATTATGGTGATTGATATTTCATTTTATTTGTTGATGACTATTCAAAGGTGTTGTCAGATGTGTTTTTAAAATAAAATTATGATGCATTTAAATTTTTTAAATAGTATAAGTAAAGATTTGAGAAGGAAACATGTAAGAAAATAAGTGCTTAAGATCTGATAAAGGAGGTGAATTTATCTCTAATGAGTTTATTGTCATCTGCAATGAAAATGGAATCAAAAGGCAACTATATACACTAAGGACTTAAAAAAGAATGGCATAGCTAAAAGAAGCAATACATCAATAGTTGATTGTGTTAGAACATTTCTGATTGAAAAAGAAGTTGTAAAAATATTATGGAGACAAGCCATTGATATTGTTGTTTACACTTTCAATTGAGTACAACTATAGAAAGGTACAAACAAAACTCCTTATGAGATTTGGTATGGGCATACACCTAATTTTAGCAATGTTAAAATATTTGGAAGTAGGTGTTATGTATTGAAATATATTAGGAATGGAGACTTTGATTCTAAAGGAGATTAAGGTATATTTATAGGATACTCTACAAAGAGAAAAGCTTATAAATGTTTGAATAAGGCTACTAAAAAATGGTGGAAAGTGAAAATGTAAGGGTTGATGAGTTTGTAGATAAGAATAAAGAAGATTGGAAAAGGGAACCTAAAGACTAACAAAGAATTGTATATATTTAGGAAGGAGTTCCTAACACCATATCCAAGCTACAAGAATAAGACAATAAGGAACCTTTTGAATCCCCACAGAGAGAAGAAAATATTGAACAACAAAGAATTGAGCCTATCTAAGTAAAGTATGTCATAAGGAACCATTCACCAAACCAAATAATTGGAAACAAAGATGCAGGAGTCATGATAAGAAGTTAAGAGAAAAAGCATGTTTGATTTATGAATTTGAGCCTAGATTAGTCAAGAATGCATTAGAAAATCAAGACTAGGTTACTCCAATGAAAGAAGAGATAGATCAAATTGAAAAGAAAAATACATGGATATCAGTACCAATACCTAAGGATAAAAAATGTATTGTCACTAAGTGAAGTTTTATAAACAAGCTTAATGAGAATGGAGATGTGAAAAGGAACAAATTAAGACTAGTTTGTAGAGGTTATGCTCAGGAGGAAGGCACTCATTATGGTGAGACATTTGCTCCTATTGCTAGACTAGAAAGTGTGATAATTCTACATGTATATGTTGCTCATAAAGGTTTCAAAATTTATAAAATGGATGTAAAATCTGCATTTTTTAACGGAATATTAGAAGAATATGTATATATTGAACATCTAGAAGGATTTTTTAACAAAGATTAGAAACATGTGGTATGGAAATTGAATAAGGTATTGTATGGTTTGAAACAAGCACCCCGAGCATGGTATGAAAGGCTTCACTCTTATCTAATGAGAATACATTTCATTAGAACTAGAGACAATTGTACTCTATATTTGAAGGGTGAATCTAAGGACAAGGTATTAATTGCTGAAATAGTTTTTGATGATATCATATTTGGAAGAAATCGGCTAATGTGTACATCATTTTTGGATGAAATGAGGAAAGAATTTGAAATGTCAATGATTGGAGATATCATATTTTTTGTTGGATTACAAGTTCTCCAAAAAAAAGGATGGAATATACATAACACAAAGTATATCAAAGAGATACTTTAAAAAATTGGGATAGAAGATTCAAGAATAGTTGGAACACCAATGATAACTAGTTGCAAATTGTCAAAAAAAGATAACTATACCAGGGTAAATGATACATTATATAGATCAATGATTAGAAAACTACAGTATGTGGTACATAGTTAACCTTATATTGCTCATTTTGTTGGAATTGTGGCAATATTTTCTTCTTATCCTAAAGAGACACATATGATTGTTGTGAAGAGAAAATTTAGATCTCTGAAAGGAACCAAGGACTATGGTTTATGGTGCAAGAAGGATGGAGATTTTGAATTGAAAGTTTATACTAATGATGATTGGGTATGAAATGTGGATGACACGAAAACTACAAGTAGAAGAGATTTCTTCTTAAGAGAAAGACTAGTGACATGGATAAGCAAAATGCAAAATTTGTATTTCACAGTCAACTATTGAGGTTAAAAATATTGCTTCTACAATCAATTGTTCCAATATTGTGTAGATCAAATATTACTTGAAGTAATACAAGAGGAATTTGATAGTCTTGTGAAAATGCAAGTGTTATTAAAATTTCAAAGAATCTCGTGATGCGTTCCAAAATAAAGCATGTATTAATCAAGTATCACTATTTGAGAGAACAAGTTCAGGAAAAATAAGTATAGTTGGAATATGGGAAATCCAAGGAGAAAATTGTTGATATTTTCATGAAGCCATTACCTAATGATATGTTTGAGTACCTAAGAGGTAAATTAGGGGTCATTCCTCTATCTAATGTTCATTAGAGGAAGATGCATGTTGCATTAATTAATGTTTTATCAAGATATATATTTATGAGTTGATGAGAATGCTCACTCTTTAGGAGCATCGTAAAATTGTGAAGAAGGATAAAGATGTGAGGAAATAGAATAAATTAGTACAATCAAGATACAAGGTATAACTACATGAAAAATAACATTTGAAGATACCTTTGACATTGTTGTCAAGGGGGGAGAGAAGTAGGAGAAAGAGGGAGAAGTATTGTATGGAGAGATCAATAAATAAATAAAACATTATTATCAAAGGGTAGTGAAGCATACACATGAAGAAAATAAAATAAAAAAGGAGAGAACACATAATGATGAAGAGAACTATATGAAGGAATTAGTTGGTAATAAAGAAAGAAAGTTGTGAAGTGGAAAGAAAAGGAATTATGTGTGCTACCAAGTTGAAAATGTTGGTCAGATAGCAAAGATTATTGTTTAGTGTAATGTTTAGCAAACTAATGTTAGTAAACTGAGAATGTGTGTACATCAAATAAGTAAGTTTTGCCAAGAAAATAGTATTAACTAAGTGAGCAATGTTAACTGAGCATATAAGATAATTTATTAAAGGAAGAACACAGGTCAATGAAGATGAACAATTTTAGTAAAATCAATTGTGGGATGACATCGAGTGTAAATATGGATTTAACTAGAAGATTCTAAGGAAGGAAATAAGTTTGTTAATGAAATCTATAGATAAAATTGGTTAGGTAAGATTGCATGGAAAAGATTTAAGCAAAGGTTCATGATCCAAGAAAAGTTTAAGTTTTAATGTGAATTATAGCTGGTACGATGCATAAAACATTTTACCTAAGGTCAAATTCAATGAATATAAGCTAAGATGTGATTGAACAAATAAGAGAAATTCAAAGAAACCCTAATGAATGTGATAAAGTGGTAAAAATCATCCATATAAGGGATGAACAAGAGCAAGGATGCTTCTAATAGCCAAATACAGACATGAGAGTCATTGAGTAGAGTAGAGTTGAGGTAAAGCACAAATTAGAAGAAGGAAAGTGGTGTTATGAAGAGTGTGTGTTAATCAACTAGCAAGGAAGAACTTGAAGAGAGATTAGACTAGAAAGGAGATCTAAACAAGCAAAGGTAGTGCTATATCAAATAGATCATTCACTTTTACTTTCTAACCATTATAGTAGAAAATATCTTAACAAAATGGATTTTATAGTCATATTTGTAAATCCTTTGTAAGATGTCATTCTAATGAATGTACCAAGACCTCTAATCAAACCACTCATGAATAGGGTGATAGATCTAATTGAACTTTGGTGAAAATCCCCTAATAGGGTCACATTTAGAAAATATATTTTGTAACATTTAATAGGGTTGGCTCTTACTCGAGCTCACTTCAGAAGAGTAAATTTCTTTGTAGGTGACAATTCCCATGGTGGTTTTTACCCAAATTTTGTTTCCATGTTAAAATCTAGTGTTGATGTGTTTATGAGTGTTGTTGTTTACTATTTTTATATGCGGTCAGTTAAATGATTTACCAAGTTAATTGATGATAAGTTTTATAAGGTGAAAATTATTTAAGGGACCTAAGATAACTAATTCACCCCCCCCTCCCCTATTTCCAATAGAAGCTTTAGGCATATGCAATGATCCTTCACTAATATGCACTATGAATATGCAAATGTAAATGGGAAATATAAGATCCAAGGTTAAACACGAATAAATAATAGTTTTTACATGAATGAGAAGATTGAGGATTTCACCAAGAGAAGCTTTAGGTATATGCAATGATCCTTCACTAATAGGGTTTATGACTATGAAAATGTAAATGGGAAATATAAGATCCAAGGTTAAATAGGAATATAAAATGGTTTTTACATGAATGAGAATATTGATGATTTCTCCCAAATAAGCTTTGGCATATGTAATGATCCTTCACTAATAGGGACTATGACTATGCAAATGTAAATGGGAAATATAATATCCAAGGTTAAATGGGAATAAATAATTTTTTTACATGAATGAGAAGAACGAAGATTTCTTCAAGATAAGATTTAGTCATATGCAATGATTCTTCACTAATAGGGACTATGACTATACAAATGTAAATGGGAAATATAAGATCTGAGGTTAAATAGGAATAGATAATGGTTTTTACATGAATGAGAAGATTAAGGATTTCTCCAAGAGGACGAAGCAAAAAAAGCTAAGGACAACCAAGGAAAACATTGTATCCAATAGAATTCTCCAAGAGGATAAAGGAAAAAATAACTAAGAAATCATTTATCTAAGGAAACTTTCCAAGAGGATATCAAAAAGAAAAGGTAGAATTTTCTAACTAACCTAAAATAATGATAGTTATATTTAATTTATGGTGTATGCATAATGTGTTCCAAAGAGAAAAATGTATGTCCCATGTTAAATAAATTGTGTATGCCTTATTAGGATAAATGACATTAAGGTAGCATACATGCATTAGAAGAAAAAAATCCACTATGATATGCCCCCAAATAAGAAAGATAAATAAAGCACATGTAAAATAAAGCACAAAGGGATCTACTACCTCTAGGGTCACTGTATATTTCAATAACTCAATTATAACAAAATAATCGTAATGAATTAACCTCATTACCCAATGGTAGTAGAATTAGGAGAATTGTAGTTCCCCACCAAAGAACCCTTGGAACATTGCATAATACACACACTAACATGTTTTATGAAACATTAATGTGAACATTAAAAACATAAGAACAAAACTTGATAAGAACATTGCAAAAGAAATAAATAAACACAATAACAGTTGCAAAATAGTTGGGAACAAGTGGAATTATTAAATACATCCAAAGGTTCCATGAAAAGCCAGAATATTCCATGGAAATAGATACACATGTTTCCCAAATTGTCTCATTCAAGCTTAGACAATGTTTAGTGAACTGCAAGAGACCCAAGTTGACGATCATCTATGGTTGATAGTTAGCGAGACTAGTTCCATATTTGAAACCAACTACACAAAGGTTCATTTTAAAAACCAACCAAAAAATGATGAAAAAATACCATAAAAAGTATTGTACATATATCAAAATAATCATAAGGATAAAGGATGTTGAAATCCCTAAGTGAATTTACCTAGATGTACAAGAAAAATAAGTTTCCATAAATGTGTAGGTTTTAAGGGATGAGTGTACAATGACAAAGGATAAATGTGCTAGAGAAAATGATGAATGTGCATGAGTAGGAAAATATGTTTGGGAATAGGTAAACTTGGAGTGGAAAAGTAAAACTAATTGTCAATCCTAATGTACGATAAAAAAAGATGCCCCCAACTTTGCGGAATAACAAATATGAAAAATCAATGCCAAAATCACTTAACAAGATCAACATAAATAAAGATGAACTAATCTACTAAGAATAGTAGCATAAAATCATAACCTATCAAAGTAAGTACATAGGAATAGAGAAGAGAACATCATGATTGGTGAAACTCCAATAGAAATATTCTATCACCTATATATTAGTCTCCAATAATGAGGTGTTGTGTCACTTGTCCACATGGTACCTTCCAACCCACCATAATATGATTGTAGAGATAGTCACATATCCCAAACACATGTAATGCACATACATAGTATAGACCAGTACACATGCAATATGGTATTAATACATAGGGAATGGAATAGTTATCCTAATTCAATAACTGAAAGAAGAAATGCCAAGATATAAGTAAACAAAGGAAAAATGTGAAGGATTAAGAAAGAATGTACATGAACATAAAAACTTGCAGAAAGTAAAATTAAGTGCCAATATTAATGTATGACCAAATAAATATGCCCTCCACATTGGGGAATACCAATTACATAAAATCAAGGCCAATGTCACTCAATAAAACTAGCATAAACAAAAATGAACTAATCTACTAAGCATGGCAACATAAAAGTATAACCAATGAAGGTAAGTGTATAATAATGGACAATAGAACATCAGGATTGGTTCAATGCCTTTGGAAATTTGTTTTCACATGTATGTTGGTCCCTAGTAATGATCTTTTATGCATCTCAACCATGTTTTACCCTCTACCCCACCTATTGCACTTGCAAAGATAGTTACACAACCCAAACACATGTAATGCACACACACATAGAGTAGGCTAATACACACAAACCATACAAGTTCAAAAGTTAGGGGATTGAACAAAAATCCTATTGTAACCACTCAAATATATTCTACCAAGATGTAAGTACTCCAAGGTCACTTTTTTGACCTAGACAAAAGTATAAAGGTGAGACCCAAGAATGCACTATTATCACACAATACAGTATGGTCCATGCAACTTCAACTAGTAATTGTTTAATTAAGTAGGATCTATCATATAAACTCAACATTACTAAAATTATCACAACTATGCTATCTCAATATTTATTGATGGTCATCACCATTCCAACTCAACATCTCTTCTATTCGAAATGATTGAAAAGATCATGAATGAAGAATGGAACTAGTAAAGAATGTTTTCAATCATTGTTTTGTCATTGATGTCAAACTTGCTACTTGTAGGAATGAAAATTTCTTAAGTGATCCAAATACTATCAATTGGTTGATTGACAAAGAGGAGGCAATCAATAAGATGTAACTAGAGCACCTAGAGAAAGGTTGAAGTTATGATGTTGTAATGAAGTATAAGGATCAGCTAAGCCATTGATGAAATAGTGTATTGATGACATACTCTAAGACATAGCGAATGGACACACTGAGACACATCAAAGATGTAAGGTTTAACTAAGTCATTTGTAAAGCCTAACAAAGTTCATTGGAGAGAGTTGAGTGAATTCGTAGTTGAAGCCGAGCAAGTTCAACTTCAGTGTGAGCCGAGCAATCCTTCAGGTGCCGAGTAACACAGAATTGTTCAGGTGTCGAGCATTAGAAAAAGGTAATGGATGCTGAGTAAGTCTTTAAGTGTCGAGTAAAGCAGAAATGTTATAGGTTTCGAGCACCAGTAAAACAACAAAATGAGCCAAGTAACACAGAAGGTGTCGAGCATCAGTAAACCAATAATGCCGAGTTGCTGCATTATTTATTAAGATAAGAGATTCGCCAGATCAGTGACGATAAGTTTGTTACATCAAATTTTGTGAATTATTTGGATGATAAGGATGATGAGTAGATGTCACAGAATTTTATGTAAACCATGCAACCTAATTCAAGGCAAATGCTAATGGATTTATCATGAAGTTTCTAGAAGAATCAATTTGGAGGGAAAACAATACCGTTTTCTCAAGATCAAATCAAGATTTGAGCGGGAAATGAAGAACAAAACTTATTTATAAGGAGTTATAGGTCAGAGATCAAGCATGTATGAGAGAGAGTTGGTCAAAAGAGTGGTCATGTGAAGAAGCCAAGAGAAGGCTAGTGTGAAGTGTCAAGAAGAGGACACAATGAAGAGTAAGGATAGAGCATCAAGACTCTGAGTTGATCAGGTGACCATAGAGTGCATTGGCATAACGAGTGGGAGAACTCAAGGAGATAGATCTTGAAGGGTGAGAAAGCTGCCAGCACTGCAAGGGAGAAAAGCCAAGAAAAGAAAGGAACTAAAGAGTGATATGAAATTTGCAAGGTTAAAGTTGCAATCTTTATCAGGTCAAAACATTTCTAATACTTTCTTACCATTGTATTAGATATTGAAATCCTACATTGCTAGGTTAGCTTAATAGCTAGGTGGATAAGCCTCAGGAAAAGAATAGAAGATCCCTAGGAGAAGGATAAAGAGATCCTCAGGAGAAGGATAAAGAGATCCTTAGGAGAAGGATAGGAGATCCTTAGGAGGAGGATAGGAGATCCTTAGAGAGGGATAAAAGATTCTTTTGAGAAGGTGATTGTAAATCCCATGGACTTGGGTGAGCCTAACAGCTCTGTGTAAATCATTTAACATGGTGACATTCTAAGTTGAATATTCTTAAGTCCTCTAACATGGCACACTCCTAACAAGGTGTAGAAATCCTTCAACAGGGTCACATTTAACAGTGTGCTATAGCCTTTAATAGGGCAAGCCTTTAATAGGGCAGACCATCAAAAGTGGTTGAAATTAATTATGCAGTTATTTTGTGGGTGTCATCCCCACCCCAGTTTTACCTTCTTATTCCTGGAGGGTTTCTGGGTCATCAAAATCCTTTGTGTTATGGTGAGATGCATGTTTACTTTTCATGATTGTTTAATGTTTAATTGCATGCATGATAAGAAAGTAAAAAGGATAGTACTTCTGATTTAGTCTCGTTTTATTAATTTTGATTAGACATTATTGTACCTTGAATAACTGATTCATCCCCCCTCTCAGTTATTCTAAAGAATTCTAACATCTTCAACAACTACAACTATACTAAATCACCATGCTTAAATGAAGATTATAAATATGGTAGATTAATCTTTTTATTATGTTTAATCCTATTTATTTGTTTAGTTAAGAGCTCTACCAAAGATTATCATGAATACCCCCTTGTGTACTATCCTATTTTGGAGACCTACTTCATCTCACCACTCTACATTAACTAATCATCTTATTAGAATAAAAAGGATCAATTCAATTCCTAAGAAATAACAAGTACAATGCAATAAATGACTCTAATTCATAAAACAAGGAGAAAAAGTAAGCTCAATTGGTCTCAACCAAGAGCATGGGTCAGTTAAATATCATCAATAGACATTACTAAATTATGCTAAAGGATTTCATCTTAACACCATAGATCCACATACCTAAATTGGTCTAAATACAAATATATAGTGAATCAATAAACATTGAAATTTCAAGGATCGTAATCATTAATCCATAAAGAAATCAAGGTTTTATCTCCATTCATTGATTGAGGAACACTCACTTGGTCTCACCCAAAGAGTAAGGATCTCTTAAGATCTTGACAAAGTAGGCATAATTCCCAATATTGATAACATGAAATCAACACCAACATACACAAAATCACAATTGCAACCTCAAAGTGCAAAAATGAGCCATGGAATTGAAATAGAAGCATACATATGGGAGCATGCTCATGTGGCTGAAATATCAATGAAATGGTCTTGAATTCTCTCACAAATAAAATCTCATATGCTTGGCCTATTCCTCCATAAATTAGTCATTCATCAAAATAATCAAATTCCAATTTATATAAATTACTCATTTGAACAAAAACTAGCCCAAGACTAATCTTATTGTTAAAGGTCATGGAAAATTCTCTGAAAATTAAACTTAGAAAATATAAAATAAAATAAAAACTCTTTGGCTCTAATTATAGCCAACACCAAAAAACCATAATTAAATAAAAAATTATCCATTCCCAAGATTTTATCAAGGAAAAACATTCATTTCACTTTTAAATTTGAATTCTCAAACACACATACACCCAATAGAGGAATAATCAAATTAGATGCATGGAGGATACTAATTATCATCCCACAAGATAATTACAATAAGTAACAAGATGATAAATTAATAAATAAGAGAGATAATAGAGTCCCTACCTCAGCATTGATGAAAAATACTCAAACAAAGGAAGGAAGGTGAAAAATTTATGAAGTCAATTGAAAAGCTTGATAAAGTGAAGAATCTTGAGGTTCTAATGAGTTGGTACCCGCAAAATCCATTAGAGTAATCTCTTTCAATGGAAAAATATCAAACACTCACAAGGAGGGTTTTAACAAATTTGAGTTCCAAAATTCATAAGTATGGAAAAAATAAATTCTATTTCTACATATAAAGTCACTTTTCCCTCAAAAGTGAAAAAGGCCTAAAATAACAAAGCACTAAGTCAATACAATAAATTAAAATAAAATAACTCAGATCAACTAAAAATTAATTTGGTATCATCTTAATTGAAAGTTACTACAAAAAAATTGCCAAAAAACATAAGTTGAACAGAAATGATTAAAATGAGTAGTTAAAATGTAAATTACTATGATAATTAAGATACTCTAAATGCACATACCAATACTAGTTCAATACATTTATGCAAGGAGATCCATACTTTACTGACATAGTAACTAGAGGTAAGATATGCCAAATATAGATACATCACCCATATAGTAATAATATTGGCTAAAATTATGAAATGCCATTATAATTATCATATAGGAATGATATTGGCTAAAATCATGAAAGGCCAATGTAACTATCCCCTATACCACTATTTAGGATAATACTTGCTCAAACCTATATAACTAGGTGGAGTTAATATCTATCATGTGCTCACTAAAACATGTACACATTAAGTGTAGTCGCTCACAGTACAAATAGTTAAAGCACATATGTATAATAATCCAAAATTCAACTAATGAAAGGATAATTTAGAGGTATACTAATTCAAATGTATTTGAATGTTATAAAATTGTTTCTTTCATATTTAATCCTGATTAAACATTATTTATAGTTGAACTTGTTGAAATGAGATTATTGAAGTGAAGAAGATTGATGAAACTATCATGGAACAATCATTATTTTGTCACTAATGTCAAGCCTACTACTTGTTGGTGGAACAATTGCTTACTTTGGTCTGAATTCTATCAATTGTGTGATTGATGAAGAGGATTTGAAAAGAAAGGATAACAAGAGATCCTTGAGAAAGGTTGAGTTATTTGGTGTATAAAAGGAGCACTAAGACCAAGCAAGGCATTCATGATATAGTGTATTGTTTATCTACTTAAGTCTATAATGAAAGTATGCCTGAGAAAAGACTAGAAGGAGGCTAAGTAAAGAAAAGTGTCTACCAAGCCTAACTGAGCAAATAGTGAAAGCTTAGCAAAGTTAGTGCAGGTTGAGCAGAAAACAGTTGAAGACAAGCAACAAAGTTTAGTATGTGTTGAGTGAAGAAAGTTAATATGAGTGGAGCAAGAGAAATCTAGTTGGTGCCGAATGAAGATAGTTAGTATGTATCGAGCACTAATAAAGGACCCTGTGGATGCCGAGCAACCCAGTGTTGGTCAAGCATCAAAACACAGTGTTTGCCAAGCAAACAGAGTGTTATTGCCGAGTGCCAATAAAATGTGTTAGATTGAAGATCTAACAAATTTGAGCTGACAATTTTATTTTCTTGAATTGTATGAAGTGTGTGGAATATTTCTATTATGAGCTTGTGGCACAAAATTCAAGATAAACTATTTGAGGTGAATTCAAAGAGGAATGTAGAAGAAGTTCCTAGAAGGGACTAAAATGGAAAAATGGGTAGATTCATTGAATCTTACCTAACCCTAGAATGAACGATTGTGGTTAAGTGAAAAAAGATGTAAATTCTCTATTTATAGAGATAGCAGGCAAGAAGCAACAATTTTCATGTGTGAGAACCTAAGGAAGACAAGAAATCTAGGTTGTTGCTTCATATGGTGGTCAAATAGAAGAGTCTACAATTGGCATACTAAGAAAGAAGGCTTAAGGAATTAAAGGCTTGAAGGGTGAATAAGCAATTAGAGATGAAGGGTATGAGTGCCAAGTAGAATGGAGGAATCAACTAGAGATTTGTAATTTGCAAGTAAGTTGTGTTTTATCATTAGATCAAGTCCTATTGCTACTTTCTAATCATTGTATCAGTTTGGAAAAATCCTTTGGATTAAAGTTGACCTAACAGTCATTTGTAAATCCTTTAACAGGGTGACATTCTAATGGAATATTCTAAAGTCCCCTAACAAGGATCACTCCTAATAGGGTGATTGAAATCCTTTAACCAGATCACATTTGACAATGTGCATTTTAATCTTTAGCAATGTTGGCTCCTCACAGAGCTCGCTTTAGAAAAGTAAAAATTGGTATCATGTTACTAGTGGTTTTGTGTGATTAATTTTGTGGTTTTGCAACTTTACATTTCTGCAAAGTTATTTTGACATAGGAAATAAATATGCACATGTTTAATATATTAAATGGTCAATGCATGCATAAGGATAGGGTGCAGTGCTAAAAAAATTTATTTGTACATTTGGACCTTGGATAACTAATTCACACCCCCCCCCCCCCCCCCCACTCTTAGTTATTCTAAAGTATTCCAACATAACTCTCATCATTTGGGTCTTCTTCAACCCTTGCGTTGTAATGCCCCGCCTGGAGATCCTGGGAACAAGGATGAAATACAAGCTAGAATTTTTTTTTTTACAAGTATGAATGCACATATCAACATCATACAGGGATCACAAAGATCACAATGGAAGACTTCATCAACAATCCGAGCAACCAACAAATCTCCAAATGCCACTACCAAACAAAACAACTGACAACAAGAGACACATAACTGAATCTGAATTGGAACATTACAGATACAAAATGTGACTCCAAAGGATTGGAGAACACCTAAGAGGGTACCCCAAATGATTCCCAAAATTTTTGGATCAAATCGAAAAGTGCCCGCTGCCTGCCCGCATAGGTTTTTACAAAACTCAGGCGATACTTTCTAGTATCGTGTGACATTTCTAAAGAAGAAGGGTGACGCTTTCAAGGATTGGGTGATACTTCTCTCTAGGGTGTACGATACTTTACAAGTATATTGCGATACTTCTTCAATGGGGGTGCAATACTAGAAAGTATCACATGACAAAACTCCAAGAGGCATGCGATACAATTAGGAAATGCACGAAAAAACTCCAATGGGCATGCGACACTTTATTGTATCGTACCATGCTGACACATGGTTGCTCAGGAAAGAAAGAAAACTACTCTAAGGGTCAAAATGAGGAAAAATTGGAAGAAACTAAGATTAGGACCTCCACACCAGGGAGTATCGGATCCATAAAGATAGAGGAGTGAACACTCGAGTGCAAGAATAGCAAGAAAGGGGAACATCTATCCATCTAACCATAGCACTAAAGAACATACCGAAAGCAACATCGTAGTGAACAAAAGTAACATCGCAATGTACAAAGATAACATCACAATAACTAAACAACCAAACTAAGTACGCAGTTCCTCCCAACTGTCAATAGCATCATAAGACCATCATGGATCCTAGCCATCCCTCACGTGTAACATCCCAAGCCACTAATCAGATCATCAGTACTATTGTAATAGGGACGTCATTACTAAAACATGCTACAATATAAGCATAAGAAAATCTAACATGCTAGTAGTAAAGCATAAGATAATCCTAGAAAGTAGATAACATCACCTATCATATGTTGATCATCATAATAAAGAAATCTAACATGCTAAGCCAATGACCAATAGATAATCCAATACAGCAATTCACATCATCTAGACATATGCTAAACATCATAATATCGGAATGCATTAAATAAACTAACATCATCTAAACATGATATCCAAGCATTCCAATGAAAGCATAAATCACAAGAAAGCATACTCTGGAACCTAAAGCATCAAGTGAAAACATCCAGCAATGGTCACACTAGGATAAAGGATCGTCTCTATACACTAGTCCCTAGCAGTGGTAGAGGTAGCTACACCTCCCAACCATGTGGCACCCGTAGGTCCACACCCATAATGTTGATGGAGATAATGATCCAACCAAAAACACACATAAAGCACAACATCCATGGCTAACACTCACGCCAAATAGTATGATGGCTGTAACCAAGAACCTAAGACAATGTAAGGAGTACAGGTCCTGATCAAACACTCAATAGGCTACTAAGTAGTGGCTGACATCATGTAGAGTCACTTGGCATCAAAAAGCCCAAGCTCGAATCATGCAGATTCAACATCCCTCAACAGAATGGTTTGGCGCAAGCATTTTATTATCTTAAGTTTTATTACCACTCACACATTTTATTTAATTATCACTTGATTAAAAACTTCTTCAGTCAAACAGGAAATGGACACCAGAATGCATGATAGAAGCCCCCTCCATATGCTACCCTGCCCTACCCATGCTCATCCTGTGAAAAGTGCTCGTGGGCATGCATATTCCTAACTCAACCCTAATGATCATAACTTCCAAAAGTACCATGGAAGATCAGGCCTCACAAGTCACCTGACAATTGTATGTGCATGTACTTGTGTGTGGCGCACCACCATCATGAAGATCATACACAAGGACTAGATGAGAACACAATGCAAAAGATCACTCAACCGAAAATGACTCAGGAGGATGGATTCTACACAAATCCCAAAGACAATAAAATCATACATCATGAAATCACTCAACCAGCCTCAATCCAAAAGTATGGATTCTACATGAATCTCAATGATGCAACAAGACCAAACATCATGAACTCACTTAACTAGCCTCAATCTAGGAGTATGGATTCTACACGAATCCTAGTGTCCACGAAACAATAGCAAAGGTACAAAAGAGACCATAACAATAGGTATAAAATCACTCAATCGAACACAAAATTGGGAGTATAGGTGTGACACACATCCCAATGCAAACACAAAAGTGAAACAATGGTTCGATTAACATCCAAATAGATAAGCCATGTCCATGACCTATAATGTGCCAAGAGAACTTGAAAAAATAGGGCGGCACACAAAATGAGGTAAAAACTTCAAAATTAAAACCCATTTGACCTTTGGGTACAAAAACCCCAAAAATCCAAAAATAATTAAGTTCAAACACCATATGCAAAAATGGTCAACATAACGGAGAAAAACCCCAAACCCTCATCTTGAAAAATAGGGAAATGTTCGTACCCACCTAATCGAGTAGAACTAGCATACAGAAACAGAGGGGGACACTAGTTCTTAGCCTCCAAACAAACGACTACCAAAAATAGAAGTAGAAATGGAGCCAAAACAATAAAACACGAAAGCCCTACCTCATAGCCAAAAGGGCAAAATGAAAATCTGAACCATAAAATAAATAGCTCATAGAAGTAGCTAAAAATTGCGGCAATATAATGTTTCCCCAAGCTGGATCCAACGAGCCCAATCTCGCGACGATCCCATGCCCGTAGCTCCCACAATGAACAAAATATTAAATCTTCATTAAGAGGATTTTGGGTTTTACTCTCCAACTTTCTAATTCAAAAGTGAGAAGTGAGGAATTAAATTCCTTTTTGGATATTTATTCACTTTTTGAGTGAATAATTGATTAGGGCAAATAACCAGCCAACTTTATTAAACCCCGAATTGACCCAAATGAAAATAGTCTATTCCAATAAATAGGAATTCATCTATGGCAAAGCTGCTAGAAATTAAAATAAATCAATTAAAAGCCCAAAAACCCAAAAACACATAAATATCCTTAACAACTTTCATGACAATGTGAACCTCTAAATGTACATACATGCTCACTGGTCTAATCACATAATGCAAATGAGTTCAGATTTAATAATTACCAAAAGGATTAATTAAACAATTAAAATAAGGATATGTCGACCATATAGGGACAACATTGGTAAAATATGAATAGTTGAATCACTAACTTCATATGCCACTGCCAAGGATATAAATCTTGCACACTAAACAACATGATCAAGTGAAATTGCATATAATAACATAGTCAAAGCAATAAATGCATTAAATCGCCTAATTTAACCATTTATTTAATTATATCAAAATAATCTATTTACATCACTCACATTCGCATTAAGCATAACAACGCAAGAATAAAGTAAATAACCATAGCATTAAATCCATCACATAACATAATCAGTGATATGTCCAAATACTGGATAACCAGATATCATCATAAAACACATTGTCATCTCAAAATGGCATCATCATACAATATGGTCAACTAAATAGCATAGTAGTCTAACATCTATGATACTATAATCAAGGTATAACATCTGACCCTCAGGTCCTCTCAAATGTAAAACATAACATAAGTAACAAATATCTCTCAGATCAAAATATAACAAGGTAAATGTCCATAGCACATAACTAAATAATCCAACATAGACAATCCATTCTAATTATTAAGCATTTAATAATGGTTGTTCAAACAATATGAAAAGGCACTTAAAACACATAAGCAAACATAGTCATAAACATGACAAACCACTACTATAGGAACCTAGTCCAATGCAGCATGGTAATAGTACACAGTGCAATCTCTGCACACATCTCAGGGTAATCACAGAACAACCTCGTGATACCACATCGAACCTGGTAACCACTGGCACAAACCTCACAAAACCATAAATCACATCATAATCTCATAAATCAGTTAAAGTATGACCAAAGAAACTGATATAGAAACATAAATCAAATCACCTCAATGGTGTAGACTACTAATGGTCACAATCATGATCCATCACAACAAAAGATCAACAAGGTTGCATCCATCAGGATGACGTACAAAAGTCAAATGGGAGAGGCACTGTATACATGTTCGATGAGTTGACCCTTGGGGGTTATCCTCTAATGCTAAAGAATATAGATGGATGCCAAATAAAATTTCTCATCCTCTAGTGTAAAATTACCCTAATCAAGAACATGGGTCATATCAAGATATACTATCTCAATACATAAACATGAAATACATCATGGATGTGCAATAGGATTTGTACTAATACCAAGTGATAGCTAACAAGACCAATCTTCTCAATGATCTCAAAAATAAAATGTTATGTTAAATTCAAGACTTCCCCATAATGGATAGGGCTATTTTTCATCGCCCATGCCTCGAGTGCTCGTATAGACTAGCATGGGAGTAGAGAGGATGCTTGGTTGCGACCTTTCTTCATTAATATGTCTTGTTTGTACAAAAGGATATTGGTGTCAGATAGAGACACTAGGGGGCCAGAGTCTAGAGAGGCTACTAGGATAACCTTAGAGTTGGTTCATGTGATGACACTTGCCCACTTACATAGTAGATTTACTATGTGTCTTTGTCGCCTTTGGGATTAGATGATACTTGTGTCTTGGTACCTTAGAGATATATTGCTATTAGGATTTCCTTGACCTAGTTGTTGGTTATGATTTGTGTTTTGATATGTGTATGGGACTTGAGACTATCTCCTCAACATAGTGGGAGTGGGCCATTTAGGTTCCACGAGTTTAGGTGGCAGTGCATTTTTCTTATACTATAGAGATCCGATTGTTGGATGTCATTGTTGGATGTACTTGTGTAGTTGATCCTTTCTTTCAAATCTTGTATTTCTATTGGATGATTATTCTTTTTTGTGCTATATTTGTTTTATTAAAGATCTTATGAAATGATGTATTTTATTGATGATGTATATTCTTTGAGTTTTTCATACCCTCTGACTTGTACAATAGATGATTATGCATTCTAGCTATGCCAAATGGCATCCTTTATATGTGATTCAACATCATGAGATCCTTAAGAGATGTAATCTATTTATGATGGTTGTATGTATGTGAGTTATTGCTTCCACTATATTATCTCTTTTTGTTTATTATGTTTCAAAAAAAATTGTTTGAAAAACTCAGTGAAACTTTGGGTTAATTTCTTTTGGGTTCCTTGGTGAGGAATTACATTTGGTATCAGAGCCAAGTTTCTCCATTGGGAGCTCTAGGTATATTGGAATGTTGCTAGTTGTCAACTAATTAAACTGAAACAAAACTTAAATAGTTTATGTATCTATTACAACTTGAACACTTTGAACTTCAAACTCGAATACTTGAAACATAGAAAAAGGAAAAACTTGAATAACTATTGAGTTGGATTTCAGACATATTTTCTTATCATTGTGCCTTTTGGTGGTGTGTCCTTATTAACTTTGTGAGCATTTTGTTGTTCTTGCTTGGGTGTTTGCAATGGAGTCTTATCCTCCTATAGGGGGAAAGGGTCAATGGGACCCATACAGTGAGTGCTAGAGTTTTATTTTATCTTTCTTGTAGGCTTCTAGGAGTAATCCTAAGTCTAGGGGGAGTGGATGTAATGCCTACCCCTAGTTGACTTTTCATGTTGGATTGCCAGATTCTTTTAGGCCTATTTTATGGTTATGTTTTATGATTATAGATATTTGGTTATCGAATTTGATTAGATGTTATTTCATATTTAGTTGATTTATGTGATGAGTGACTTAGTTATTTCACGTGTTCATCATTATCTTGATGATGATATATGAATGTTCATTTAGTGACTTGCATGTGTATGGTGTACTTGTCTATTTTACTTTATGATTGACATTCCTGATGTGGTTGAGGGAGGGATTTGTAGTCACCTGCTAGTCGGGATGTACATGATGCACCACTTTCTACCATTGCCTATTTAGTTTAGATTATATGTGTATCTACATGCTTGGATTTTTTGCAGATTGTAGGTACCAAGTATCAACTTCCCTAAATTGTCAGGATGAGTGTGCCCTATTGCAATATCTCAATAGTAAAAGTGGGGAGATAATTCTTAATTCCTAACCGTAAGTCAATTATCCTAAAAAGTAGGAAAAGTATCTGAGTTGTTTACCTGTCTGAATTCATCAAGTGACGTGAATTCATGATTTTGACCTTGAAGTTTGATTATGTTCTTTGTCTTCAGTTGAGTTATCATATTTAGTCTTGTGGGCCTATTGTGATTTCTATTATAATTAAATCAAGTTAAAAGATAATTTAATGATTTAGTTTAATGGAAATGTCATAATGAAAATTCAATATTTAATTATATTTAATTAATTGAGAAATTAATTAAATTAAAAAATTAAATTTAAAAGGTTTAATTAAAGTTCTAATTTTGGCATAATCATATTTATCTAGTTTAATAATATTTTATTTAGAAGTTTTATTTTTATAATAAACTCTAAATAATAATATTGGTTAAATTAATAACTATCTTATTAAAAACGTCTCTGGATTTAATAAAAGAGAAAAATGAGTTAATTTAATAAAGATTATTTTAATTAATTGCAAAAAGTTTGTGCATGAAAATTAAAATATAATAAAACAATAAAGAGAATAGGTTTCACGTGATTGCAAAAGTGAAGCCCTAATTTGGGGAAAGCTCTTTATTAGGAAATTAGAGCTCATTTCTCCATACACAAGTTTAGATGAGCCAATCTCTAAGAAGAGGGTTTTTGAAAGAAAGAGATTTGTTTGTGAGTTCTATGCTTCCGTCATTTAGCATCAGATCTAGGTAGGATCTTCTAGATTTTGTGTAGTAGATTTGTCCTTTGAAGTATATATCTTCTCTGTGTTTGTAGATCTATATTTAGAGTTTGTTTGGGTTGAAACCCTTGTTTGCAAATTTCATTGTTCTTCGTTTCATAATCATCTATATATGGATGAATAATTAGAAATTCTCATTTTGTAAATGTAGAGAATTGTATTTTGTTTTGAGTAAGGTTTGGAAAAAGAAATCAAGAATGTTATATACAGATTTGATTGTTTGTTTGTTCTTCTCCTATCAGATCTATTTCATAACTATATAAAAATAATAATATTAATATTATATATTAATAAAAATTACCACAATAAATATTTTATTGTGATAATTTTATCACACATAATATGTCTTCGAAATTGAGCTAATTGTGTGTTTTTTTTTTGTTTGTTTTTTTTTTTGGTGGGGCGGGGTGGTGTTTAGTTTTATTTTTATTTTTAAAAATTATTTTTAAAAAAATTGGGGAACCAGGGCAATGACCTCCCCATCCCCCTTTCTGCAGACCTTTGGTTGTGGCTTTGAAAGCAACCACAACTGTCAACAATAGCCTAAGCAGCAACGTTGCCCAAAGGCAGCCTGGCCGATGAGCCTTAAATGTATAAAAAGGTAGGATTTTTATTAAATTTTGTTTTATTAATGTTTTTTAAAAATTATAATAATTTTTAATTTATGTTATTTAAATTTATTAAATGTTAATAATTATTAAATATTAAATGTTAGTAAGATTATTATATTATTAATGATTATTATTTTATTAATAGATTAATAATTATTTATGAATAATTTAATGATTATTGATTTAATTTTAATAATATTTAATTAAAGTTTTAATTAATTTATTATTAAAATGTATTTGTATAGTAAATTGTGATTTGTGAATTAGGGAAAATTGGTAAACACAAGTTTTGGTTGACAATTCAATGTCATATTTAATTGACTTTTAATAAGATTTTTGAATCTATTATTCTTGTGAACTTGAAAACATTAGCAAGTCAACACTAGGAAAATGGAAAACTATAACCCTGTTGCTTTATCGAATCTTTGTGTTTTGAAAACCTAACGAACTATGAAGATAATTGTTTAAATTCTGTTGAGATGTATGTGGCATTTCATGATTGGGGTTCATTTTTGACTTAGTTCTTTGACAAATTAGGATGTTTACCAAAGGCTTGGGGGTTTTATTTTTTGATGATGTTATGTATACTATCTTGTATACCTGACCATGGTGATGTGTCACGTGTTTCTATTATGAGTTATGATCAGTGCTTGTTTGTGCTTTCTAGTTGCTTGTATAGAACTAAGGTGATATTTGTGACTTTCTTCTTGTAACCTTTGAGCTCTTGATCGATTATCTTTTAGTGTGTTCCAGTTGCTTGTTTAGGACTGAGGTGATTATTGTGTTTTGTCTTGTGATGCTTTCTAGTTGCTTGCATAGGAATGAGGTGAATGTTATGTTTTGTCTTTAGGTGCTTTCCAGTTGCTTGTAAAGGACTAAGGTAATTACTGTGTTTTATATATAAGTGTTTTCCAATCACTTGTAAAGGGTTGAGGTGAAAAATATGATTCTATGATTTGTACCTTTATGAGCCTAGGGTAGGTAATCTATGTGTATGTTGGGAAGTGGCTTGTAATGGAGGTCAAAGCCCAAAGTGGTTTCCTAGGTAACCCATTGTAAGTTATTTTAATAAGTGATAACATTTCATTAAATGGGTTTAAAATGAACTAAGAAGAGTCAATATTTTTCCTCATCCATACCTCGAGTGCTAGTACAGGCTAGGATGGGAGTAGAGA
Source organism: Cupressus sempervirens (assembly GCA_028749045.1). Classification (NCBI taxonomy): domain Eukaryota; kingdom Viridiplantae; phylum Streptophyta; class Pinopsida; order Cupressales; family Cupressaceae; genus Cupressus; species Cupressus sempervirens. The sequence continues at coordinate 600,429,160 of CM053792.1, forward strand.
GGATGCTTGGTTATGACCTTGCTTCGTTAGTATGCCTTGTTTGTACGAAAGGATATTAGTGTCGCATAGAGACACTAGGGGGCAAAAGTCCAAAGAGGTTGTCAGGATAACCTTAGAGTTGGCTCATGTGATGACACTTGCCCACTTACATAGTAGATTTCCTACGTGTCTTTGTTGTCTCTAGGATTAGATCATACTTGTGTCTTGGTACCTTTGAGATAGATTGCTATCAGGATTTCCTTGACCTAGTTGTTGGTTATGATTTATGTTTTGATATCTATTTGGGACTTGAGACAATCTCCTTAGCATGGTGGGAGTGGGTCATTTAGGTTCCACGAGGTTGGGTGGTAGTGCATTTCTCTTATACTATTGAGATCTAACCGTTGGATGTCATTATTGGATGTACCTATGCAATTGATCATTTGTTTCTGATCTTGTATTTCTGTTGGATGATTATTCTCTATTGTGTTGTATTTGTTCTATCAAAGATCTTATGAAACGATGTATTTTATTGATGATGTATATTCTTTGAGCTTTTCATACCCTATAACTTGTATAGTGGATGATTATGCATTTTGGTTATGCCAAGTTACATCCTTTATAATTGTATATTATTCATTGGATTCATACTTGTGATTATTCCTCGATACGGATTTTGGTTATGTGTTAGATTTAGTATTAATTAAACTTATATATGTGATTCAACATCATGGGACCCTTAAGAGATGTAATCTATTTATGATGGTTATATGTATGTGAGTTATTGCTTCTACTATATTATCTCTTATTATTTATTATCTTTCAAAAAAAATGTTTGAGAAACTTAGTGAAACTTTGGGTTAATTTCTTTTGGTTCCTTGGCAAGGCATTACATCTTATGTTGAAAAACTTGCAAAAACACATGGTCACCCACCAAGAAGTGACAATCTAACCTATGGGCATCAACCTACTTATTTTTTTAATCCTAAGTAGTAACCAAGCTATCTTTAATATGAATAATTTCATATGCCATATGTTTAAGCATCTTGGGACCCACCACAATGTGGCTCTCCAAATGGTTCAAAATCAAAGGTGTATCCTAATAAGTAGTCAAGTTCTCTCTAATATAAATAAATTACTACTCCATATCCTGAAGCATCTTGGGACTCGACATAAAGCCATTTCCAAACAATCCCAACTCAAATGTGCATAGCATAGTTGTCCATATAAGGATTAAAATGAGACATACCAAGATAAATATAGTACTTATTATTACATGTAAACTCTACTAGGTATGACCAATCCTCCCACCTTAACCATTAATCTATCATATGCATTCAAATTATATCCACGAGAACCTAATTCACTTGCTTCATTTGACCATTGATCTTAGGGTGATATGTTCAACTAAAATTGGTTTGCATACCTAAAGCATGCTAGAGAGACATGCATAGTGCAAAAGTAAATACTAGATCTTGATCCAAAATTATCCTATGAAGTATTCCAAATAAACAAACTATATCCTTGTTGAAAATACATGCTGCCAAAGTTTTAGTATAAGAATGTCACATACGAAAAAAGGTGATCCACCTTGGACAAAGTCTCTAGAGTTTCCATAATATCCTCATGATGATGTGATGACATAAGTGGAAACATAATGAAGTTAGTAGATATAATTTGTTTATTTCACTCAAGAATAGAACATGGTTGTAAAAGACATGCCAGGTGTTGATACTCCACTCTCAATCTCTAAAATTTAAGGAACCTAGTTCACATAGTAGTAATATTGCACCTCATCCCTACCCAGTAGTACTACTATATATTTATTAGCATGCATATTCTTAACTCAAGGATAAGTAGAATATGGTACACTATGTACCTCTAACAAAACTAAGGAATAAAGATCATCAAAAACCAATGTATAATGCACCCAAGGTGTCATTAGCTTCCAAGGAGTACCCTAAAACTTAACCCTTAAGGGTACGCCAAGACTAAATCTCCACTCCAACTTCCTAATACTAGGAGTCACTAAGTAAGGCATCAAGAACACAACCATGATAATCCACACCAAGAAACAACATTGAGATATCATGTTTGCTCCTACTAAATGAATTTGCAACAATGTTCATCTTCCTCTTTGATGTAATGAGAACCAAAAATTTACCCACAAAGGTGTTGAATACACACTAGATGCTAAGAGGTTGGAGGGACAACATAAACCAACATATCACTTAATTTGTTAACTATATTGAATATTCACCTCATAACACATTCAATGAATAATAAATTAAAACAAAAAAACATCAAAACCAAGATTTTTATACATGGGAAAACCACAGTAAGCACTTGCTCACATAGATAAATCACCAAATGTATAACTTGATTATAAAGATAGCAGGATCTCACTACTCAAAAATTATGAACAATGCCTCACCACCAATACAAAATTGAATATAGGTAGGAGCTTACTTCTCTGGAGTTGCAAATAGAGGCTCACTACCAAAGTAGCACGATACATAAAAGAGCTTGTGCACCCAATAATCACTTTCCTAAGGATAGGGTATATAAAATACTTCATATTGGATAAAGAGAAAATTTTATTGATAATGTAGCTATCATGCATAAATATGTAAATGCCCAAAATAAATTGTCTCAATCATTATTTCTCTGTCACACTCACCAAATAATAATCTTATAAACTAAACTTTACTCAATTGAAACTCTTCTTATAGATCTTCTTTCTCTCTGGCCCTCTTTATTACATTTCTCCAAAGCACATATTTTACTGATATACAAGATAGGTTATTGAATTTATAGCAAGGTAGCCCATGCAAAAAGTAAATTAAAAGTCATCCATTTCAACAAAAAATTACAATAAGGTCCAATGTCAAGATAATTTGGACCAAAACATAGGGCACACATAAAATGAACCCATACGAATAAGAGATAAACATTAAATACAAGGTCTAAATAAAAAAAATGAACCATGATGCACTCTTTGAGAGAGAGGGGACCACCAACACATTACATATAACACAATACCTGACTTGGAATAACCATAACAACTTCCACAATTATCTCAAATGTGTATAATCACATTTTTTAAAGAGCCACGTCACTTCCCAGACATATCTAGACCTCCACACACCAAGGTGATATCCAAAATCCACATCACATATCATCACAACACATTTTGTGGTTCCTAAAACACAAACTAATCATTATTACATCACTTGGTAACATTATTTCTAGACCACCAAGAACTCTTTCCAAGTCATCAAGAAACACCACAACTAAGACCAATACCAAAACATAATATGAATCTCATGTGTACATATTAAACCTTTATTTCTAGAGTGAAAACCTTATAAAATATGTAACTAAATGACTATAATCTTCAACTATATATCTTTGTTAACACTAACTTTTAGACCTAGGAATATAACACTAAATTAATGATAAACATCATTTTCACATGATGAATCATACATATTTTAAATTATTTTATACCACTAATGTGTCTAGCACACATCCTCACTCCTAGACCAACTTCATTCTTTTAGACTTATCTGAACTACTATATATACTTGAACATGTCTTAAACAAATACTTGCATACCATATTATTTGAAATAAATGATAATAGGAAATAAAAACCAAGTATATATTTCAAAAAATATCCCCCTTTTTCATTGATAGAAAATAACCAAAAAAAGTTACATTAAGATGCTATCCATATTCAACTACTCCTAGCTAAATAACCAAAATATTCCTCATTAACCTTCATATATTTCATTTTTATGTAAAACATATTGTCAGATTATTTTTTCCTTATCCTCCTACTTTTCCATCAAGGAAAAAGGCCAAAAGCATACTTACCACTGCTTCTTCTAAGAATAATCACAAGAATTAGTCCTAGAAAATAAAAATATCTAGAGAGCTCCACCTAGACAAATGTACCACTTTGATGCACTTAGTTAGAAGGAGGGGTAACAACCCCAAGCTTCTCCTATAGAGACACATGAGTGTCTTGACTATGGTAGAACTTCATGGAACATATCTTCAATGTTCTTTGACCCTCTAGATTGGCTCTACACAAGAATATTCACAACAAACAAGTTACCTTTATATAATGAGATATGAGAAACAACATGCTCCTCACTGGTAGCAACATGTAATGCCTACCCCTACTTAACTTTTCTATTGTATTGCCAAATTCTTTTAGGCTAGTTTTTTTATTATGTTATAGGATTAGTGGTACCTAGTTACCAAATTTGATTATATGTATTTCATACTCAGTTTATATATGTGATGAGTTACTAAGTTACTTTATGTATTCAAGATTATTTCAATGATGATATATATGTTCATTTAATGACTTTCAGTTATTTCATGATGGTAGTTAGATGTGTTATTTATATGCAGTTTTATGGTTACTTACCCCATACTTGCATGTGTATGGTGTACTTGACTGTTTTACTTTATGTATGACATTTATGATGTGGTTGAGGAAGGGAGTCCTAGTCACCTGCTAGTTGGAATCTACATGATGTACCACTTCCCGCCATTGGCTATTTAGTTTAGAATATATGTGTTTGTACATGTGTGGATTTTATGTAGAATGTAGGTGTCAAGTATCGACTTCCCTGAATTGCTAGGATGAATGACCCTATCACAATATTTAAATGGTATAAATGGGGAGATAACTATAGTGTCCAAATCCTAACCTAAGCCAATTGTCCTACAAAATAGGACAAGTATTTGAGTTAGTTTCACCTTTCCAAATCCATCAAGTGACGTGAATTCATGATTTTGACCTTAGAGTTTGTTTTGGTATTATGTTCTTTATGATGAGTTTTTGTATTTTATCTTGTGGGTTTGTGATGATTTTTTGTTATAATTAAATCAAATTAAAAGATATTTAATGATTTAATTCAATGGGAAAAATTTATATAGGAATTTTATATTTATTATATTCAATTAATTGAGAAATTAATTAAATAAAAGAATTAAATTTAAAGATAAAGTTATAGTTCTAATTATGGTATAGTTATATTTATTTAATTTAATGATAATTATTTAGGAATTTTATTTTAATAATAAACTATAAATAATGTTATTAATTAAATTAATAACTATATTATTAAAAATACTTCAAAAATTAATTAAAGAGAGAAAGCTAATTATTTAAATAAAGATATTTTAAATTGCTAAAAGTGTGCATGAAGATGTATAAGATAATAAAATAATAAAAGTTAATTGATCAACAAGTCTTCTCATGTGAATGCACAATTGAAACCCTAAATTTAGGGGAGAACTCTTTATTAGAGATCTAGAGCTCATTATGCAATTACACAAGTTTTGGAGGAGCTGATTTCCAAGAAGAGGGATTTCAAAAGGAAAGGAATTGTTTCTAAGTTTTCTATGTTCATTATTTTAGCATCAAATCTAGGTAACATCTTGTGGGTTTGTGCAGTACATGCTCATTCTTGTTTTTCTTTGTCTTCTTCGTGTTTGCAAATCTATTTCCATAATTGAATCGATTTGAAACCCTTGTGATAAATTTTATTTTTTCTTTGTTTTGAGATTATTTGTATATGAGTTAAGACTCTGAAACCCTTGTTCGTGATATTATTGTCCTTTGTATTGAGATCATCTGTACGTGAATTGTGAATTTAATGTTCTTTGTTTTGGAAATATCTACGAATGATTATAGTTTTGAAACCTTTGTTTAATTGAAAATTGGGATGTGAGTTTTGAAATGAAAACCAAGTTTGTTTTATCGATTTTGACCATTTGATCTGGGTTTGTATATATATATATATAATAATGTATTTACATAGTAATTTGTGATTAATATGTAATCACCTTATTAAATATTAAGAAAATGAAAACTTGCGAATTAGAATGGATTGGGGGGAGCATGGATTTTGTTTTAATATAAAATAATGGGGTTTTATATCTAAATGTTTTCTAAATTAATTGATAAGTCTTCTTGAGTTTTCATAAACTCAAAAAAAAAAAAAAAAAAAAAAAACCTTATCAAATATACTACTTTGAAAAGATGAAAACTATAACCTGTTTATTTATTGAATCTTATGTTTGGATAACGAATTGAACTATGAAACAATGTTTAAACAACTTTATTTAAATTATTGAACCGTCTGAGATTCTAATGAACTTGGAAACCTTAGTGAATCTGGAAACTAGAGAAATAGAAATTAAAACCCTAATTGAGATTAAAAAATTGTTATGAACTGTAATATTTGGAAATGAAAATAAAAATGTGAACCCTATTTGGAATTGAAAACTCTATAAACAATAATACTTGTAAAAGAAAACTGAAACCCTGATTGTTATTTAATCTTTGTGTTTTGAAAATGAAACTGAAAACTTGAAGATCTATAAGTGAAAATTAAACTTTTGTGTTCTTGAAAACCTAATGAGATATGAAATTCACTTTTGTATGTATTGTATGTGATGTGTGTTATTGATGTTGGGTTTCGGGGTTGACTTAGCTTTGACCAAATTAGGATGTTTACCAGAGGCTTGGGAGTTTTATTTTGTGATGTCATGATGATGTTTTGATTATAATCTTTTATACCCAACCATGGTGATGTGTCATGTGTGTGCTTTGATGAGTTGATCAAATGTTTTGTTACTGCTTTCAGTTTCTCTTGTGTAGAACTGAAGTGAATGATGTGATATAACCTTTGAGTCTCCGATCAATTATCTTTGGATTACTTCCTAGTTGTTTGTATAGGACTAAGGTGATTATATGATTTTTTTTGGGTGATGTCATGTAATGACATGGATTTGGTTTATGTTTACTTGATTTGGGATCAGTCTTGTTAGGATGATCATATTGGTGGAATTTGTGATTATGATCAGTAATATTTCAATACTTTCCAGTTGCTTGTTTGAGAATTGATGTGTGTTTTATAGTCATTTGAGATCTTTTTCTTTTGTTGAGCTTAGGGTAGGTTTTCTATATGTCATGTTGGGAAGTGGCTTGCAATGGAGGTTGAGGCCCTAAAGAGGTTGGCAAGTAACCCATTGTAGGTTATTTTAATAAGTGATAACATTTCATTAAATGGGTTTAAATTGAATTAATAAGATATTGGTACCACAAAAAGTCACTAGGGGGGTAGAGTATTAAAAGACTACTAGGGTAACCTTAAAGTTGACTTGTTAATATGCCTTGTTTGTACGAAAGGATATTGACACTGCATAGAGACACTAGGGGGGCAAAGTATTTAAAGACTACCATGGTAACCTTAGAGCTGACTTGTTAATATGCCTTGACTTATGTAATGACACTTATCCACTTGCATAGTAGATTTCCTACGTGTCTTTGTTGCCTCTGGGTTTAGTTGATACTTGTGTCTTGGTACCCTTGGGATAGTTTGCTTCTAGGTGATTCCTTGAACCTAGATGTTGTTTTGACTTTTGACTTTTTTATCATATTTGGGACTTAAGTTTATCTCCTCAGCACGATGGAAGTGGACCTTTTTGGGTTCCATGAGGTCAAGTGGTAGTGCATTTTCTTATACTAATGAGATCCGACCGTTGGATGTCATTACTGGATGTGTTTGTGGGGATGTTCCTTTTTATCTAATCTTGTATTCTTGATGGATGGTTATACTCTAAGTGTATTGTATTTGATTTCATAGATCTTACAAGATGTTGTAATTTATTTTTTGATGTATATTCTTTCAACCTCTCATACCTTGTGACTTGTATAATGGATGATTGTGTATTTTGTTTATTTCCAAGTGGCATCTTGTAACTATATATTATTTAAATGGAATTTGTACTTGTGGTTATTATTTAATATGGATGTGTTATATATTGGATTTAATATTAATTAAACTTAAATGTGATTCAATGTCACGAAACCCCAAGAGATATAATATGTTTAAATGTGTTCATGTATGTGATCATTGCTTTTGCTATATTTTATCGATTGTTGTTTAGTTATTATCTTTTAAAAAAAAAAGTTTGGAAAACTTAGTGAAACTTTAGGTTATTTTCTTTTGGTTTCCCTAGTAGGGAGTTACAACCTCAATATATCTATCTATGGTCTCCTTTCCCTCACCAAAAACCCTATGTTCTTCCTCTTCATTGTCACTTGAAATAATTACTAAACAAAAAAAAAAAAATCTTTTTTAAACCTTAGTATAAATATTTCTCTCTTTCTCACTCTCTTACTCTTGCCTTTTTCTTTCCCTACATTGTCAACAATAGAAAATTCTACCAAAATTTCAACCCTTGTAACACTAGTATCCTTTGAAAATTTGGTCAATTTATTTATATACTTTTTTTCTCAATAGTCCCATAGAAAAAATCAATTTCCCAAAACATTTGGTCTTTACAATGTCTATGTAGCTGATATTCTTATCAATATAGAAGACAAAATCATCCTTAAACCAATCAATTATTTTAGTAAGAATTTAGTTCCTTAAACTCAACATATCCTTCAACTCAACAAAAAGCATCCTACAATCAACAACATTGTTATCCAAGTCCTCTAGATGTATCTTGATTTTTGAATAATGGTTTTTACCGTTTCTCCAATCCATATGTGAACACAACTTTGTATAAAAAATCTTTGACACAACCAAAAATCTAATGCAATGTTCCTAGAGCCATATAGTCACTTTTTTGGACCACAAACATAAATCTTACCTTCAAAGAATCCTTAGATCCTTATTTCCATGTTGAGGAGTGTTGGCTTTACAATCATGTTTGTTATTAATGACACCCACTTATTTAGATAGATAGTATCTACCGAGATTATTGTATAGTTAACAATGTTAACTAAGCATTTTAGGCTATACCAAGTTCTACAGTTGCTACTGAGTTCAAGGAACAGTATTCAATTTGTGCAGAGCAGTTTCTACCAAGTTGGTGATCAACAATGTAAATTGAGCATCTCAATGTATGTTGAGTTCCTCAATGAAAACCAAGTTCATCAGTGCTTATCGAGTTGGTAGTTATAGTGATGTGAATCCAATGTTGACCAAGCCACTCAGTGTTAACCAAGTGATTCATTTATACCGAGCTCATTGTGATAGTGTTCACTGAGCTATGTAGTGTGAATCAAGTGATTAAGTTTATATGTCAAGTTTCATAGTATTCACCGAGTCACCAGTGTAGATTGAGTTCAGACTACTTGGAAATGATCAGTATGGACCGAACTTCTACATCTACCAAATGCGTGATGATGTTGAGCATTGACAGTATATGTCGAGTGTTAGAACCTCACCGAGCTAGTCTTCAGAACTCAAGTTCTTGCAGTTGGGCCAACTTTGTGTAGTTTCTGTAAACTTGTATTGTAGCCAACTTTGTTGAATTGTAATTTGGATTGGTATATAATTAATGTGTTGTATCACATCAAATATAATAATAAAAAGTAATGTTATAAGTAGAGAAGAACAAAAGGTGTGAAGTACAAAGGCTACAATAGTATAAGGAGCAACAAAGATTTATCTATCATAGCAAGGTGATCATTACACTCAAAGGAATCTCACTTAGCAAACCAACTTGTAGATCAAAGATTAGCCACTGTTTCATCCTAATAGGTGGATTAGTTAAATCCTTTCACAAGGTAGACTTAACAGTCTTTTGTAAATCTCTTTATTGAGTGCATACTTCATTGTATGTTTGTAAATCCTTTTGCAAGGTGGACCTAGCAGTCCTTATTGCTCCTAATAGAGTAGATCATCAGAAGTGATCATGTAAGCCTTAATAAGCCAACTTTATCCTACAGTACTAAAGCTTGTGGGTATCATCTCCACCCCAATTTTACTTTCTATTTGGAAGGTTTCTGGGTCACCATATTGTGTGTCAAAAGTATTATGAATGTTTCGATGCTTTCAGTTTTTCATTCATGTAATTAGATCAAAATATACAAGAAGGATTAATTGCTAATAAAAGATTAAGTTTTATAGGTTACTGATTCACCCCTCCCCTCTCAGTAACTTATCCTATCACATATATTTCCAACAGAGGAGATACTCAAGGGAGAAAGTAGATTATCTTGAAAATTATTTCTCAAACCATGTAGTTTGAATTATTTATCAGAAGAGGGAAGGAGACCAAGAATTGAAGTCAAATAACTTTTAGAAGCATCTATTGGAAATACAAGAGGAGTAGATAAGAGGGGAGGGGTGAATCAGTTACTACTAAAATAAATTCTAGATCCCTTAGATGTCAATAAAAAGTGCAAATAGATAATTGAATACTGTTGAAGTTCGATAAACACATGGAATGTTATAACTCAATAATAACTAGAATAGCTTGGTAAAATATTATCATATAAACCATTATATGTTATATGTGATTATCATTACTTTAACTAAGTTGCAAACACATAAAGAAAATAGCATAAACACATTTGACACTAGGATTTAATGTGGAAACCCAATTTGGGAAAAACCATCAATAGCAATTAGTTACTGATTTTCACTCTTCTGAAGTGAGCCCTGTTAGGAGCCCACCCTATTGAAGGTTACAAAACAAATTGTTAGGTGTGACCCTATTAAAGGATTTAATCACCCTGTTAGGAGTGGCCTTGTTAGAGGTCTTGAGAACAATTCAATGGAATTTCCACCTTGTTAGAGGATTTGCAAATAGTTGTTAAGCCAACTCTGTTAATAGATTTAGATCACTGCTACAATGGTTAGAGAGTAACAATGAGATGACATGATTTGACTGCAACCAATTTGCTAATTTTAGATCTCTGTTTTGGCTTGTACTTGATCCTTTCATATCAAATATGACTTTGCTACACCACAAGGATATTCTGCTTATCCTTCAAATTCACTTCCTCTGCTCATCAATAGATCTTCAATCACATCACCATAATTCGCACATTCTTTTTCACTTTTCACTTGCACACTTTGAAATCACAACTTGACCTTATACTTATATCTTCAAATTTGTTAAGTCAGCTCAAATACAACTTAGAATAATCAATATTTATCACATTAGTCAGCTAGAATCAATAGATAAGTCAATTAAGCTTAATACAACAAAATAAGAAAATTCTTTGTTAGCTGACCCTGCTTGGTAGAAACTAACTCTGAAACTATTTCCTTTGATAACCAATAGAAGCTTGGTTAATACTGAAAACTTATGAAAATTCGTTAGCAACTAAGTGAGCTCAGTTAGCATTGGTTCCATCCAACTTTCCTTCATTACCTAAGTGAGCTCAGTTAACACTCGCTCTCTGCAACTTTTCCTTCGACACTCGAGTGAACTCAGTAGACACTGTCTTTTGAACTAGGTAAACATAGGAACACTCGATAGACACTAAGAACTGTCTTCACTACCCAAGTGAGGTCAACATATACTGACTGATAATGATTATGAAATTTGTGTAGCATCAAACGAAACACACAATTGATCAATTGTATCCAACAATCTCCCTCTTTAGCATTGATGGCAATACAACATGTCATAGCACAATAAAATTTTGGATTTGAAAACTCCCTCTATCAATATGAGTTCTTCCTTTCACTAAATTATGTCTGCAATGGCTATTACCAAGTTCATTTAGAACATCCTCCCTCTTTCAACATACTTCATCTTTAGAAGACTTCTCCCTCTCTGGTTCTAACTTTATTCTAGTTCCAAAAATTTCTTAGAGATATGACAGTAAACTTCTCCCTCTTTGACAACACATGCCAAAGACAATAACTCTATAAATACCAATTTATCTTAAGTACTGATTCATCTACAATATGCCCAGCCAATTCTGGATCAACTGAGTGATCTTCAATAGGTTATGGCTGATGCATTCACTAAACTTCATTTTAGTGAATTTCAGATAGGGAAATGACCCCTAGCTTACCTCTTAGATATATAAATGCATCCTTAGGTAATGGCTTGGTGAATATGTTTGCAATTTGTTCCTTTGTATTCACATATTCCAATCTAACTTCTTTATCTTGCACCAACTCTCTTAAAAAGTGATACTTTATAGCAATATGCTCTGTTTTGGAATGCATTACTGGATTCTTTGATATGTTGATTGCATTGGTGTTATCACAATAGATGACAATTGGATCTTTGATTTCTACCTTCATTCCTTCCAACAATTGTTTGAACCAAATAATGTTAGAGAAATTGACTACTGCTACTACATATTCTGCCTCTGCTGTGGAGTGAGATTTACAATTTTGCTTCTTGCTTGTCCAAGATACTAGCCTTTTGCCAAGAAAGAATGCTCCACCACTAGTGCTTTTTCTGTCATCAAGACTTCCTACCTAATCAGCACAAGTAAATACTTTCAAGTCTACATTGCCTCCAAGTTTGTACCATAAACCATAGTCTTCAGTACCTTCAGATACCTTATGATTCTCTTCATTTCCATCATGTCATTTTCCTTGGGATCTATTGAGAATCTTGCCACTATTCCAACTGCTAGAGCAATACCAGGCCTTGTGTGTACTACATACTACAATTTTCCAATCATTGATTTGTAAGTGGTCTTATCTACTTCTTTGGAATCATCATTTTTGGAAAGCTTATGTCTAGTTGACATAGGTGTTCCAACTAGTCTTGAATCTTCCATTCCAATTTTTTTCAATATCTCCTTGATATACTTAAATTGAGTGATGTAGATACTATTCTTTTTTTGTTGTATTTGCAATCCAACAAAATTTTTTATTTCGCCAAACATGGATATCTCAAATTCTTTGCTCATTTCTTCTGAGAATGCTTTGCATAAATCATCATTTCCTATAAATAGAGTGTCATCAACAAATATTTCAACTAACACAATCTTCTTATCTAGTCCTTCCTTGATATACAAACTATTCTTATCATTAGTCCTTTGAAAACCAATCTGTACCAAGTAATTATGGAGTCTTTCATACCAAGCTCTAGGAGCTTGTTTGAGACCATATAATGCTTTGTGTAGTTTGCAAACCATGTCTCCTTTTCTAGGATCTACAAAACCTTATGGTTGCTCAATGTAAACTTCTTCATCAAGAATTCCATTCAAGAATGCAGATTTAACATCCATTTGATATACTTTAAATCCTCTATGTGTTGCATATGCTAGTAAAGTTCTAACACCTTCAAGTCTTGCTATAGGAGAAAAATTCTCACCATAGTCAATACCTTCTTCTTGAGAATAACCTTTACACACCAATCTTGCTTTGTTCCTTGATACTTTTTCATTTTCATTTAGCTTATTTCTAAATACCCATTTTGTGCCAATTACATTTTTATCCTTGGGTCTAGGAACAAGAGTTCAAGTTTTGTTTTTTTTCTATCTATTCTATCTCTTCATTCATTGCTTTAATCCAAGTTTTATTTTCTAGAGCATCTTTAACACTTCTAGGTTCAAATTCAGCAAGTAAACATGTACCTTTTAATTTGCTTCTAGTCATTGTTCCATCTAATATGTCTCCAATGATCTGATTAGGTGCATGATGTCTTTTGACATATCTTGCTAACACTGGCTCCTTGGTCTTTGATGAGTTCCACCATCTTCTTCTTGAATTTGATTTTCAAGTTCGGGTGCTTCTATCTATGACTCAGGTCCATCAAGCTTGGTTTGAACTAGCTTGATAGCCTCTGATTGTGACTCAAGTCCTTGCAGCTCGAGTTTCACTATCTGCAACTTGGTAGCTATTAGAGTTTTTGGGGACTCGGGAGTTGAAGCTTCTTTCTTTCAGATAGATTTGGCAGAGTATCAGGTTCATAGTAAACGAATCTTCTATAGTCTTTAGGTTCCTTATTGCTTTCTTCTACACTCTTTTCTACAAATTCATCAATTCTACCATGTGCACTCTCTATAATTTTGTGAGTAGATAAATTCAAACATTTGTATGCTTTACTTATACAAGAGTATCCTAGAAATATACCTTCATCACCTTTTACATCAAATTTTCCTTTTCTAGATTCTTTTAGTACATAACATGTGTTGCCAAATACTTTCAAGTAACTTACATTAGGTTTGTAGCCATACCATAGCTGATAAGGTGTCTTGTTTGAATCTTTCTTCAATTGACCTCTGTTCAAGGTATGAACCACAGTGTTGATAGCTTCCTTCCAGTATTTGAGAGCAACATTCTTTTCAATCATCAGGGTTCTTGCATAGTCCATGATAGATCTATTTCTTCTTTCTACTATACCATTCTATTGTGGTGTACTAGGGGCTGATACTTGTCTTTTGATTCCTCTTTCAATGCAGAAATTGTTGAATTAATGGGAGATGAATTCACCACCTCTATCTGATCTCAAGCATTTCAAGCTTTTTCCAATTTCCTTTTCTACTCTTGCCAGATACCAGTTGAATTTTTGAAAGGCTTCTAATTTTTCTTTTAGGTACATTATTGTCATCATTCTAGAGTAGCCATCAACAAAGAGAATGAAAAAAATTTCTCCACTATAACTATATATTCCAATAGGTCCACATAAGTTTGTATGAACAATTTCCAAGACTTTTTCTGACTAATAGTCTTTGCTTTTGAAGCTTGTTTTTCTCATCTTACCAATTTGGCAATTCTTGCATAGACCCATGTCAGGTTTCTTCAAACTAGGAATACCTCTTACTCTTTTATGTTTTCTTATTTTAACCAGATTATCAAAATTCACATTACATAGCCTTTTGTGCCATAACCAACTTTCCTCTACTTGAGCAATAGAACATGAACAATCGTTGAGATCAAGATAAAATAGATTACCTTTTGTTTGCTTGCCAGAACCAACCAAATTTCCTTTCCCATCCAATAGTTTGGCATGTCCATTTATGAATTCTACCTTGAATCCAATGTTATTTAGTTGTGCCACACTTAGTACATTATGCTTTAGTCCTTCAACCCAATAAGCATTATTACACACAAGTTCTTTAGTCAACAAGATACATCCTTTTCCTTTTATGTTACAAGGTTCATTGTTTCCAAATCTGACACTACCTCCATCATAATATTCCATATGCTCAAATTTTGTTTTGTCACCAGTCATATGATGTAAACAACCACTATCAATAATCCATTTATCATTTTTGCTAACATTTGAGATAAGTGCTATCTTATCTTCTTTATCATCAGATTCATCTTTCACAGCTATATATACCATTTCATCTTCACTGTTATCAGAATCTTTAGCTATGAAACAAGATTTCTTACCTTTTTCCTTGAAGCTATTGTAGTTCTTGGAGTCCTTCTTTCCTTTATGCTTATTTCTTTTCTTCTCATCCTTAATTTCCTTGTTTGGACACCTAGCAGCAATGTGACCAATTTCTTCACAAGAAAAGCAGATCAAAGGAACTTTACCCTTGTATTTTCCTCTTCCTTTGGAATACTTTCTTGCAAGTAGGACTTCAACAACTCCAAGATCACTATCTGAACTTTCTTCTGATGATCCATCTTCTTCACTTTCTGATTGACTGGATTTTGACTTTTTACCTTTTTCTTTGAGTGAAAGCTTAGCCTTAAATGCAGATTCAATATTCTTTGAAGTTGGAACATAGTTATCATAATTGTCTAATTCAAAAGTTGTTAATCTTCTAACTACAACATCCAAACCTATCTTATTAGTTGGATCACATCTCATTTCTTGAATAACAGATACTCTAATTGCATAGATGGAAAGAAGAGTTCTAAGTACTTTACTTACAATAGTTTCCTCCTTGATGTCTCCTCCAGATGCTTTGATTGCACTTACATTGGCCTTGATCCTTTCCACATATTTTTCAATGTTTTCATCTTCTCTCATTTTCATTTGATAAAATTGTCCTCTAAGGCTTTCTGCTTTGGCTCTTCTTACATTGTCATCTCCTCAATAGATATCTTTCAATTTGTTCCACATTGCAAAAGAAATTTTGCAATCTTTTACCTCATCAAATTCAGCATAACTGAAAGTAGATGCAATATCAATCATCATGATATTATTATTCTTCTTTTGAACAATGTCTTCAACTGATAATGTTCCAATGGGAGTCTTATATTTAGCATCAAGATACTTGCAACATGAATCACTAATGGTAGCCAAATGTAACCTCATAAGTCCTTGCCATGCTGCAAAATTGTCTCTATTCAACTTGGGAATCTCTCTTTTGTAAGACATCCTGATCTTTAGCTTAGGTCCTTGAAACCTTTTCTACAAGCACCAAAAGCTTTGATACCAATTTTTGGAAATACAAGAGGAGTAACTAAGAGGGGAGGGGTGAATCAATTACTACTAAAATAAATCCCAGATCCCTTAGATGTCAGTACAAAGTGCAAACAAATAACTGAATACTGCTAAAGCTCGGTAAACACACATAATGTTGTAACTCAGTAATAATTGGATTAGCTCAGTAGAAGATTATCATATAAACCATTAGATGTATTATGTGATTATCAATACTTTAACTTAGTTGCAAATACATAAAGAAAATAGCACGAACACATTTGACACTAGGATTTAACGTGGAAACCCAATTCGGAGAAAACCACCAATAGCAACTAGTTACTAATTTTCACTCTTCTAAAGTGAGCCTATTAGGAGCCAACCCTATTAAAGGTTAAAAAATACACTATTAGGTGTAACCCTATTAAAATATTTAATCGACCTATTAGGAGTGGCCTTGTTAGAGGTCTTGAGAACAATTCAATGGAATTGCCACCTTGTTAGAGGATTTACAAATAGTTGTTAAGCCAACTTTTTTAAGAGATTTAGATCACTGCTACAATGGTTAGAGAGTAACAATGAGATGACCTGATTTGATTGCAACCAATTTGTTGATTTTAGATCTCTGTTCTAGCTTGTACTTGATCCTTTCATATCAAATATGACTTTGTGCACCACAAGGATATTCTGCTTATCCTTCAAATTTGCTTCCTTTTCTCATCAATAGATCTTCAATCACATCACCATAATTCACACATTCTTTTTCACTTTTCACTTACACACTTTGAAATCACAACTTGACCTTATACTTATATCTTCCACTTTGTCAAGTCGGCTCAAATACAACTTAGAATAATCAATATTCATCACCTTAGTCGGCTAGAATCAATAGATAAGTCAATTAAGCTTAATACAACAAAATAAGAAAATCCTTCGTTAGCTGACCCTTCTCGGTAGAAACTAACTCTAAAATGATTTCCTTTGATAACCAATAGAAGCTTGGTTAATACTGCAAACTTATGAAAATCCTTTGGCAACTGAGTGAGCTCGGTTAGCACTGGTTCCATCCAACTTTCCTTCGTTACCTAAGTGAGCTCAATTAACACTCGCTCTCTACAACTTTTCCTTCGATGCCCAAGTGAACTTGGCAAACACTGCTTTCTTAACTAGGTAAACATAGGAACACTTAGTAGACACTGAGAACTGTCTTCACTGCCCAAGTGAGCTCAGCATATACTAACTGATAATGATTATGACATTTGCATAGCATCAAAGACAACACACAATTGATAATTGTATCCAACAACATCTTCTCTTCTCCCCATCAAATATGTCTTGTTCTTTTCTTTTGATTTTTCTATAACCGTCAGATGATCATCCATTTGAAAAATCTTACAATATGTCATGTCATGTTATATTTTTACCAAAATAAACAATCTTTTTTCATTCTTGCAATCACATTATTCTCAACATTGATGTTTTTCTACATTTAACCTTGTAGTGTCCATAACCATTGCAACTATAGAATTATACATTGAAGTTGTTGATATTTATATTCATTCTACTTTTATACCAAACTTCCTTATGTCCAAAATTATTGCAATGGAAGCATCTTCCATTAAAAATGTAATTATTTTTTCAAATTCTACATTCTTTAGTTCTATGCCCTACTTTATTGCAATTAAAATAAAACCTCTCAAAAGATTAGTAACTTGAATGGAGAGGAGCAGGTCTCCAACTCATTAGTCATTTATTTGTCTTTTGTATATATTTCATCTACCAAAGCCCTTTTTCCCTTCACCTCCTTTTAGTCTACCCAATCCTTTTTTTCCACATGCTTTCAGTCTACCAAATCCTCTTTTTCTTCCACCTACTTTGCTCTACCAAATCATTTTTATCTTTCACATGCTCCCAGTCTATCAAATCCTTTTTGTCTTCCACTATAATTTTTGATTCATTCTTTCTTTTTTCAATGTTATCCAATAATTAAAAATTCACTTTTTCTTGTTTGAGTTCCATTTTGTGTTTCTCAACATCATCTCCTAAACTTCCATTTTATTGAGTTACAAAACATAAATTATCACAATTGTTCACAATATAATCAAAATTCCTAGTAGTCCTAAAAACTTTTGCAACCATTTTACTAGTATTTTTCTTTTTAATAGCACAAACATCACTTTTAAACATTATTTCATAGCATTTCTTAACATTTACTAATACTCAACAAATTATGTTTCACACTTTCAACATGACACACATCATTAGTTATGTTTTTATCATTAATTGAAGTACTTCCAATTCCTTTCACTTGTGCACTTACTTCTTCTACAAATTTAATCGCTCTTCTACCACACTCTTCAAAATTAATAAACCTTTTCTTGTTTCCTATCATATAATTTGAACATCTAGAATCTATAATTCATGCACCTACAAATACTTTAACATGTGATGCAATCTCCTCTTTCTTTACCTCTTTATTTTGTGAAATATCTAGAAATATAGATTCCTCAATTGTTTCATTAGTGTCCTCATCTTTAGAGGAGTGTTCCTTCGTGGAGTATGCATTATTTTCACCCCTATTTTTGAAATTTACCTACAAGGTAGACACCACATTCTTTATATCTTGCTTGTGTTGTTGGCCTTGTCCTACAACTGTTGATATCTCACTTTTGAGTTCATCTATTTATCTAATCTTATGTTCCAACATATCAACCCATGTGCAAAATTAAATGCAATCCTTATCGATTATTAGTTTTTCATTAACTAGAAGGCTGACAAGTAACTTTGAAAGCTTTTGTAAATCATGTAAAATTGTTGACAAATTATTTCTCTCATTTTTAACACTTGCATATTGACATTCAATATGATTCTTCTCTCTATTATTATAATATTGTATGCTCCAATGATGTCATATACACACATCATTACATCATTTATAAGTTGACTAACCTAATAATCCACTATGGCAATCATAAATTGTCACCTTTTCAATTCTTTCAATACATTAAGAATCCAAACCCTCAATAAGGAGTCTTGCATTTTACATACAAGAATTATTACTCATGTTCAACAAGGATTGAATAAATGAGGTTAAATAGATTAACTATTTTCCTAGCACTAAATTTATCTCAACCTCCACTTTAAACCTTTTTGATAATACACTCAAACCCAAATTTGCATGATATTTATCCTCCCTCAATAGTGTGTGGACCCATATCTACTTTGCTCAACTAGTGTCTTTCATCCTTGTCTTCTATTGGGTCAAAAATTTCCAATAATGCACAATCAGAGGTTGAGTCACCAATCATTTTAGATATTCTCTTGGCCTTCTTCAGTTTAGAGATATCTTGTAATAGGTTGATTTTTGTACCCACCTCTATATCCAACACTACATTATATCTCTTTTGCTTCTCTATAACTCTCTTTATCCACAGAGGAAAAGTTACAATGATGAATTATAAATGGTGGTTGTTACTTTAACTTGCATGGGGTAGATGTTGAAGCAACATGAACACAATCATTAATGGATAAATGTAACCTATCCAAACCCATGTTGGAAATATTTCTTCAATCTCCAAGTTATAATTATAATTGTGTAACTACTCCTTGCTCAATTATGATTCTCTTTATTGAAGGGGTGTAGTCCTTATCCTACTTACCACTCAATTATGTTCTTTATTGATCAAACAATGAGTCATCTCACCATGTGTACTTCAACTCTACATCCTTTTCCATATGTTACCAGTACTCGACCCCTATACGATTGCTTGAACTAGAGTCATCCAAGAAGTCATTGCACTAGACAATTTTGACTAAGCAAGGCCACCAACTTCTAATAATTTTTTTTTTATGAAGATGGACACTCCTCATTATATAATTTCTTCTTCGCTGCCCACTTTTAAATTCTCCAAATTACCAACTATGTTCTCCTATCCAAAATATAATCTTTTCATACACTCCAATATACTATTCAATGGTTCTCTTTATACTTGTGTTATATAAAAATGATCAACTATATTATGCTCATCATCTATAATACCAACTAGACCAATTTCCAAGAGATAATCAACTAGTTTCTTTAACCCCATTCTTGACCGGCTTGTCTTCCTAATTTCAAGTTCATCACCAAAATATTCCCAAAAGTCTTCGAACTTTGAGACATGATGGTAGGAAGGCCCTTAACATAGATAAATTTTTATAAAGTCTTTTAGATCAAAATGAAGCCTTAAATGCCAAAAGTATCCATTTTGTATTTCTTTGTAACTTTAACCATATTTAGAGTGTTCGAGTTTGATAAACACCTATACATTCCCAAACGAATTAGGAATTGAATACCCATGCTTTTATTTTCACTACACACTTTATTCACTTCACATATTTATATATATAATTTAATTATAATCTTGTCATCCACATACATAGACAATTTCCAAGTGAACTCATCAAATCCTCCAATTTTGAGATGCATACAATTTTGAAACTCTAAAAACTAGCTCCCATACATTTGTATTACAACAAAAACCTCATAAGAAATCCTTTGTTTTGTATGACCCTTCATTTCCTTTGCCAAATTCACTATAATGGTGTTTTCAACTCTATTGAAATTTGACATCTTCTTCAAAAAATTTAACATGATCTAGGCTCACCCAATGTTGTGTATATACTCAAGAATAAACCAAATATGATGAAATGTAGGAAAAATATTCAATGGGAACTAAATGATCATCTCAAGAAAATTATCCCTAATCAAACCAACACAATCCAAGAAATTTGATCCCACACAAATTACTTATATATAAAAAAAATCCATTCATCTAGGTTTAGGGTATCTTCATCACCTCTAAGCCTATGTTAAAAAACAACAATATTGGCAATTCCCCTTTTAATAAAACTCTTATATATTGTGCAAGGTAATTTGTATTGTCGTGTCCTTTGACCATTATTTGCAGATTATACTTTTGATAATTATCTTTTTGTTGTTAGACTCACATTATGATAAAGCAAAGCCATATTGAGCATAGTGGCCCCTCTTAGGTAGATGTGAGAAGAATTCAATATTTTCTATTTGAGACTGACCAACTCAACCATCATGCACTTTGATTGTCCTCATATAGGGATTATATATATTGATGCATTTCATTTCCAACTATGTGTGATATATAATTACTAGGGATCATGTGACTTTAATTAATACACTCTATACTAATATTTGCATGATACTATACTTATTTGAATATTCTAGCCTTTCTCAAAATTTGTTTTGGCCCACATAACTCAAAATTATATTGTCTATTTATCATCTATGCATTCTACACCATTAAGATGATCATATTGTACAAAGGCTTAAATTTCATGTTTCTAAACTCTACTTTAATTTTCCATTTAATTTTTTTTTATTTTTTATTATAGATAAATTACCAATCTCCCTCAAAATATCTCTATAAAATGCTTCCCAATTTCATTCCAAATTCTTGCAAAAAAACCCTTCTCATTCCAACCTTTTTATCCTTTGCTAACAAATGATAAATTCAAAATGTTATGAAAAAATAATTAACATTACCCCTCTTGCATTTCATGTTCATACTAGGCACTATGAATACTCACTTCTCTAGCTCTGCTACAGAATTTAGGATGTCAAGCAACAAATAATTATTTTTATCTCTAACTTTTAAATTGACCCCCTCCATTGAGCACTTACTAAAATGTAAATATTTTAAAGTTGGGTAAATATATTTTAAATGTATCCAATAGACATGTTAGATGCCATACCGTTTTCTACCCTGCTCTTAATCTCTAACATGTTCACATTAAAAAAACAACTAAACTCTAGAGCTATAGAGACAGCCACTTTGCTTGATAGTGTAAAGATAAATGAATTTAAAAGACATGTTAGTTGCCACACCCTTTTATTATGCTTCACTTAATCTTTGGCATGATACATTGAAAAATGCCAAAATATTATTTCTCTAAAACTAGGCCCTTTAGTTAAAAGTGTACACTCACATTGTTCTTCAATCTAGCTTATTACATTGTAGTTATTACCTTTAGTATCAAGTTGTTAGTTAATACTTGAAATTTTGTTTAGTTAAAAATTTCTTTGCTGAAAAAAGTTTTGAACTCATTTGATTACATGACCACTTATCACTCTCCATATAACTCAAGCTTATTGTTGGTTACCAATCAATACTCAAAGTTTTCTTCAAATCACATAGTTAATAAATCAATAACCTTCTAAATTGTTTGATCGTATAACAACTTGTTGTATACTTATGTTCTTCTTCATTCTAACCTATTATGCTACCACTATTACTATAATTTAAATATTTTTAAATTGGGTAAGTAATTTAAAAAAAATCCAAGACATGTAAGATCACACATTGTATTTCCACCCTTCTAAATGACAATTTTTTTCCCCTATAAAAGCAAGTATTGTATATTGCACTTCGATTTTTAGCCTTAATGTTAGATTGTTGGTCAATAATTCAAGTTTCTCTCAACTCATGAGGTTTATTACCCAAAAAATTTCTAAATTATTTGATTACATGACCAGTTATGCCTATCTATTCTTATTCACCAATATCTCATGCAATACTCGAGTAAAACATGCATGCCCTCAATGCCTTTCATTAATCACACACGTCCAAATACTTTAATTATTCTTCCCCCTTTTAAACATAGCATATCTACAATTTTTTGCCCACCCACAAGAGCTCAACTACTACTACAACGATTGTTTCTAATTAGTTGGCCTGTGATTTTTTTAATTTTGTAGTATATTTAATATTTAGTTTTTAGATTTGATTATTTTAATTTGATTTTAGTCTCTATTTCCTTAAATAATTTGAATGACATTTTGTTTTTAGTAATATTTGTGGTGTCTAAAAGTTTTTTCTTTTCTTTTTTCAATTGATATAAAATAATATAATAGAAAGTCATTTTATACATTTAAAATCATATTTCTTTATTTGTATTAATCATCAAATTTCTCTTTATGATTAGCTCCTAAAATTTGTAACATCAATACTTCTCTATTTATCACAAGTTAACAATAAGTTTAATATGTTAGAGTTTTAGAGACACTATTTTAGCAAGGCCCTACCATACTAAAAAAGAGAAAACTGAGTTTTAGTTTTCGGATTCGATTGTGTGTAGTTTTTTGATGCTAAAAAACTACACACAATCGAATCTAGAAACTAAAACTCATATTCATGGATTATGGAAATCTCATAGATCTGAAGAGAAAATTGCACAAGAGACAACCCAAATAGTTGATGGCAACTATTGATTCAATGAAATTTAGACTAGAATAAAAATAAAATAACAATAATATTCATATATGACTTAACTCCTTTAGACCGTGTCCTCTTATTTTCTATTCCATGAATTCCTTATTTCTTTATTTCTTTTAGAATGTAGAAATTTATTTAATATTTTATTGTGCCTTAAACTTATGTTTAGATTGTGGGCAAATGAACTATAAAGGACAATTTACTTTTAATATTTTTAGTGGCTTCAAGTTTAACACTAACCAAGGAGATACTAATTTATTGTGAAATCATATGATAAGTTCAAAGGTAAAAAGAGTTATGATGCATCCTAGTTAGTATAAAATACATATCTTTTATAAGTTTAAAGTATATTAATCACACTTTTAACAATTGAAACTATCATGATAAAAATATTGCTCACAATAAAATTTAAGATCTCTCAAACTTGGAGATTTGGTTTAGGACATGTTGACCCATTGAAAAATAAAAATAAAATAGATTTTTTGAAATGTACATTAGTTATTAACATTAACATTTGAAAATGTCCAATTTCAAGTGACGTTCTAAATATTTATTCAAATAAAAACATGTGTATTTATAGTAATTCACTGGGAAAATATGGTCAATCAAATCCTTATACACTAAAGTAAAAGTAACTACATATATCTATGACAATTTAAGGTTTCTTCAAATACATGCATGTGTGTATATATAATATTTTTGCAAGAATATGAGTTCAACTAGATGCCTATACATTTATAAATATGATATTTATTGGAGGAACTTGTGATACTATGCAATCACTAACATATATTTGTTACTACCTTTATTATTGTGACAAAAGCTAACTTGCCATAGACAAGCCATGAACTTTGTGAAGTACTAATCCTTTCTACTTTCTTACTTCACCACTTGTTATATTTTTCTTCTAGGAAGACAATGCCATATGAAAAAATTAAAAGAGCACGGGAATCTTGGTCTTTGAGTGCTATCTACATATACACCAAAAACTCTTATTACAAAATGAGCTATTGAATTCAAGGTTAACAATATGCCATTTAAAAAAATAAATTAAAAAATGTATTTAACAAAAAATATTTCTTCGAGGATGACAAAAATAATGTTGCAAATTATTAAAACACGAGTAAATAATTGAATTTCATGATTGTTTCATGGTTGTCCTTCCTACAAGCATGATGGAAATAAGACAATAGACAATTGAAGGACATGAGTGGGTGGGTGCGATGATTCAACTATCATACAACTTAAAATTGCTCTCTGACTTAATTAAACATAAAACCATAAATCAACACCACATCAAGATAATATATATAACACCAAGATTTTTGTACGTGGAAACCTAGTCAAGAGAAAAATGACAACATGGTTGAACTCACAATATAGGTATATTATGTTAGAAGTATTATACTTTCTTAAGAGTATCTCAATGGGAATGCACATGAATTCAAACACACTATCTAGAGCTCATTGCTCAAAATAAAAAAAAGGCTTACTACCCAAGGAAGGATCACTTCTTGTACAAGAAAAATTCAGATCGTATTCACCTATTATGAACTATACAAAACATCTTCTATATGTGAAGAATAGTACAACTTTCTTTTGCACAATTGGTCTTTGCCTTCAAAAGATGTATATTTTTATATCTTTGCACATCTCTCTCATACATATAGATACAATATTATTACATTATTTATACATGACATCAACCTTGGAAAGATCATCAAGGTTGGCACAACACTCATTACCTAATTACAAAAAATATAACCATACTTAATACACCATTTTATGTGGCCCGAGAAATGTTAGCCCCAACATAACACACACCAATTTTTTTCCCCTCAAACATGAAATAACTCCAAGAATTATGCCTTGAGCATCTACAACATGCTACAATCATTTGGTTGACCAAGAATATGAAGAATGACAACATATTGATTGAAATAATCAATTATGCTTGTAATGATCAATGTAGACCACCAACACAAAAGGAACATGATCCAAAAACTTCCACACACATCATGAATAGCCATAGAAATACCCACATCAACATAAATCAGTGGAATCACCAACATCTTCATATCAAACCATAAGAACACTAGCAACAATGATTGTAAACCTTGAAAAATCACCTATGGACCTCCAAAGCATGAACCAATTGAGTTGAGGATAGACTTGAATGTCTAAAACATTCTTCATAAATCCACAGACATAAATTACAATGTAGATCAATGCATATCAAAATATTGTCACTTTGTCACCATTGAATAATCAAGAAACCAATCACAACATAGATAGTCATACCTCACTTACATCTTCATGGAAACATTTGAAACTTCAACTGAACCAACTATAAACACCCTCTACACACTCTTTAATCCACAAACTATGATCTTCAACATATTGACAACACTGATCAAATGACCTCATTGAACATCATTGCATCACTGTCTTAGACAAAGAAATATGTTGACATCAATGAAAACACATCTCTCAAGATTTTTTTGCATATTAATCCAACACAAGAAATTGCGTGAAAAATTAGTAGAAAACACTACACCTAAAGCACAACAAACATTGTTAGTTAGTAGAGACAAAACAATTCTTCACAATTAGATACCAAGGAGGCAACTGATGTGGTAAATAAGATATAAGGAGGTCTTTAAGAGAAATAAATATCCACTTCCAATAAATTTTCTGCATTTGAACATGTACTTGTGATTAATACTAAAAGGAAAATGTAAAGAACAGATTGATACCTAGAGTCAATTGCACAAGATTAATATTAAAATTCTTTCCCAATTTTAGTGCAATAATGTCCATTGTCTCTTCTCCGCATGCAAAGTATCCCAAGACTCTAAAACATCCATACACAAGTGAGATAATAAAAATGGTAGACCCGATAGTCCACCAAATTTATGGTTCTCTCCACATGCAAAGCATCAAAGTAATCCAAACACCAACACATAAGTGAGATAACATAAAAAGTAGATCCAATATCTCAACAAATTTATGGTTCTTGTCTACCACAAAGTTAAAGGGACTACCATAACAAAAGCAATTTTTTTTTTCAATGCAGATTGGATTTATTTCAATACAGGAACGAAAAAACTTATTGCCTTACTGTTGTGTGCAAAGTTATCCCAACTAAAGTCGTTATTAGAAAAAATGGTGGACAACGCCTAAATATATTGTTATACACCACAAGCACACTATTGCTTTGAATGAGAAAGAAAAAAATACAAGAATGAGAACACGACTTGATCTAAAAGTAATTCAACACCAACTTGCATGTGTTAATTTATTTCCTTGCAAATACCACAACCATGAATAATATCTTCCTTTTATTTTATTATTTTAAATAAGGTGGGACACATAGTTTGTAGTTCAAACACTACCTACTCAATTTTTTTTTGTAAGACTAAGAAATGAAGTTGTTATGCAACCAACACAATGCACCTCATGTAAGTAGCTTTCAAAACAAATGTATTTATAATTTATGAGTGATGGGTACATTTTGTTGGCCTCATAAACCTTCCACTAAGAGATGCTATATAATGAACAAAATATGTCTAGTCTTCAATAAGACATCACTATTACCTCACTATTACCTAGATCTCGTACAATTTATCAAATAAACTATCAACAACCACTGCTATTTTACTACTTATTCAACCTTACATACATCTCGTATAAATTTGATTGAAAGAATACTCCTCAATCTTATCCAGCACCATTATGATTTTATAATTTCTAATGCTGAAAAGCAACTCATTCATCATTACATACATTTGGAATGAAATTTGACTGAAAAAAATACCCTCAAATCTTTGACTCTTGACTATACTCAATTTCATCCTAAAAACCATATTCCCATCTAAAACAACATAGGGAAGGACGATTGCAAATAGAAATTCATGTAAAATCTCGAACATGAGAGGGAAGGACGATTGCAATAGAGTGTGCATGCCGGCAGAAACTAATTATCCTTGAATTGGTCTGATTTTGAAAAGGAAAGTGGGGGAGTCCAGTGTCGGGTGCCTCGCCTTTATGCAACAATCCAGTAAATCCTATAGACTTTTTACGTGTACACCGTACGTCTCCATACCCACGTCACGACACACAAGAGGAAAGTTTGTTAGCCTGCAAAAATTAAAAAAAGTTCTGACAAACGAGACCATCTGCTCTGCTTTTCGCCCGTGTAATTTCCATGGATTCTAAAAATTCCTTGAAAATTTGTTCTCATGGATTCCTCTGCTACATCGGCGATGGAGTGCCGCGCTGATTTGGCTGTGGTATATACGGCAGAGCCTCGGAAATGCTCATACTTTCGCCTTTTTGCTCTGTAAACATACTGCAATATAAGTTTTTGAAGACCTTGCTAAAGATTTGTCATCAGCAGCTTATTAGTGTCGTCACGCGGCCGGCATGATATTTCTTGGTGTATAATCTTTGGTTTTGGATTCATTTTTGTCTTATTTATGCTACATTTATCTGGATTATGTGTTTGTGATTCCGAGGATTTGGTACGAGAAAAGAAATCCTGCTAGAGGATGCTCTAAATTGGGGTGGATATCGTTATTCTGGTTAAAATTCATTCGATCTTTGTACGGCGTTATGAAGTTCAAGTGAGAGGGAGATCGGTGATGGCGGCAGAGCGGGCGTCGTTTGAGACAGCGAGGCAGATTTCCCAGGAATTGGAAGGCAAAGGTGCCGGCTGCCACTCGGGTATGAAATCTTTGATATTATAGAGCTGTTTTTCACTCTTCTCTTTTTTTTGTGGGGGACGGAGGCGTGGAGGGGGATTGTTTTTTTTCTGTAATTGTTAGTTTTCAGGAATTGTGTGATTTAAAGTGTTCAAATGTAGCAATGCTGGTGGGCAGAGGAAAGCAAACTTTTGATTCTTGATTATTTCTATGAATGCAGCATCTGTGGCAGTTTAATTCTCTTTTGATTACACAAAATCAGAATAAAAAAGTAGTGTGCACGCTAACGGCAAGGCAATAATGGTTCCATTTTGTATATATACATAAGCATAGTAACATCTTTGATCCGGCACGGGCATGTTCCTGGATCTTGAGTTTAGGAACATGCCCATGCCAGGGCCCACATCTCCTGCTGTTTGTGTGTTTATGTAATGTTGTCATACCCTTATCCAGATGCTTGTATGCTTCAGAATGGCCTCCAATTGCTGTAATCACCAGAAACTCTGGGTGTTTCTTGGACATACACGTCACTGCACCTACAGCTTCTGATAACTAATTAAATTTAATATAGCCATACCCTTATCCATATGCTCTCCTATGCTATTTCAAAATGGTCTATTGCCACACCCATATTGTATGCTTTCTCGTAACTATGGTGTGTCTGAATTATATTAGGAACATCAAAGCACGGCTTAAAACTTTGCCACCAAGGAAGCCCAGCTCTAATGCTCATCTGTGTGAAGAGCTGAATGAAGAGTACGTCCAGTGAAAGTTTAGAAAGCTCCTCTATTGATTTACTTTCCATTAATGGGGGCTAATAGCTTCCTGATCAATGGTAAGGTCCTCCCTTTTTTGTTTTGCAAAGAATGTACACAATCACAAATTCCTTGCAACAGTGGACATATCCTTAAATTAGAATGGTAAATTTTATGAACTGAACTCCATTCTTCATACCTCCTCGTGATATGTAGAGAAAGAATAGAGTTGCATTCGAGCTTAATATGCACTTTTGTTGGTTTGTGTTTTATTTATTTTCTGAACTTCTGAGTTTTCAATTTAAATATTTCTGTTAACTACAGTCACATGGTTCTTTTGCTTGAAAGGAGTTTAGGATGGAATTTAGACCAATGATTCTGGAAAGAAAAAATGAGGAAACATGATGGCAATGAAAATGGGACAAGGTACAAGGTTGAAAGAGGTTGCATAGAAGAAACAACCTCAGAAGGGTTGTATTACACTCTTATGTGATGCAATTTTTGGAGTCCTATGACAATCCTTTTGTCACAGGATGTATCAAATGATTACCGTAAATGGAAAGAATTGCTAAATATTTCTCAAGTCAATCCCATTATGTCAGTATGAGTGCTGTAGTTTTTGGTATGGAGGTGCAGGGATGGATTTTTTTTTTTTCAGATTTTGGGGATTGTGGGGTGATGGTGGGGTTATGGCTAATAAAAGAAAATGTGTCTATGATTTCAGCACAACATCCTGTGCTGGTCTCATCCACAGACTGGGCATTGTCTAACACCTGTATGCGCACAGTGGTCGCATGCATATATGCAACCACTGACAACATCATTTGTCACAACCCATGGACGTGCTTAGTCAGCCCGTACACATGCAACATGTGGGGATATCTACACCACAAGAAATCCCTTTATAGACACATAACATTTATCAGCTTCCATACCACAGGAAATGACCCTGTTCATATTTGGCATTTGGTACCATTTGTGCCCAACACATGGTAGCATTTTGGGCCATAGGAGACAACAGCATTTGGGTTTGCCAATTGGCAATGGCCTGTTCACACATTTCATATGAACATATGCATTGGAAACATGTTAACATAGACACAGTCCCCAGTTTCCAGCCTAGTTGTAATTCATGTATAAATACCTACACAATACAAGTTGTATAGTTTGAGAGGAAGTAGAAGACTCACATCTTACTCCTTTCAAAATATCTCTATTCATTCTTGAATAGAAGTGGCATATTTGCTAGAAGCCTTCCATGTGTTGAATGTGTATTTTGTTTGCTGTTCTATTTTTCCATTTGCATATTTTGTGATCTTGTTTATTATCAGCTAGTAGATAGGATTGCTCCCCTAGACTACTTGGGGCCTAGATCATTGGTATCAGATTAAAAGTTTTTAATTGCACAATAGTAGAAGTGTGGTTATATGTTCAGTTCAACTTTTGAGAGTTCAAATGAATTTTAAAAACAAACTAAAATGATTCCAGAGGACGTGGTGAATGCACACCTAAGGTTTTGGTAGATATTTAAAAGAGCAATTCATTCCGTCTTGGAAATCTAGCACCAAGAACTCTTTAGACAATTCTGCAAATTCATGTGTCAACTTCAACCAACACCACAATAACTTGGGCAACATGTTTCTGCACAATTTCAAAATCTTTTTATAGTTCAAGTAAATCATGATACTTCTAATTTTAAAGGTAAATTTGATGCCACAACGTTGAATGTTTGGATTCGACAAATCTGAGGTGTACTTCTTTGTCAACAAGTTCACTGACATCGAAAAGATTTTATCTGTAGTGCTGAAAATGTCCACTTTAGTGTACCAACAGTGGCAAACACTCATCACACAACCCAGTAGGGACAGCCATCCTATTCAAGCTTAAAACAACTTTGCTAGTTCTCTATAGGAGGAATTCTACCCACTTAGACATTATAAGGATGAGCTTATGAAGTTCTAGTGGTTGTGCCAATTTAAGGAGCAATCGCTAGAAGACTGCACCATTGAGTACTGTGACCTCTATGTGCTTTCATGAGAACATTCGAAAGCAAAAGAAAGTGCTAAAGTACATTAGTTGATTGTCACCTTATATTCACACTAAAATGCAGCTCTTGACTTTATGCACTTTGGGTCAAACATTCTGCAATGCATTCAAGAGTTGAGCCAAGGTCAGACATAAGCAAAAGTTTCCTCATGCAAAAGCAAACTCACACAATACATTGGCTGCAAGCGTTTCATGCAAAAGTAGCCACAATGCTCTAGGCTAGCCACACAAAGACCAATAATATCATCATCATCTGGACAATACAAGAATATGGATTAGAAGCTGCAAAAAGGGGAAACGTATTGCCACCATGATTGCATTTACTTCTTAGCGATGTTGAAACTGCATGTATTAGTCACTAATTGTTCAAGCCAGTTAGGTCTCAAGCAAGGGGAGGAGATTGATCACGAGGCATGTGTCTTAATATCGATGCCATGACCATTAACACTTTGGAGGAACATGAGCATTTCTTCCACATTGTTGGTTCAACAATAACCAATCTACATCATCATTGCAAGTGGCAATAGAAAGAACATCATTTCCCATGATGTAGGTAGTCACTTGGTTCTTTCCATTGATCCACATCAAATCGCACTCTTTGGGATGGTTGTAGCAACACAAGGACATTGAGGTGAGCCTACAATGCACTTTCAAGTATGCAGTTGAACCCATGTAGGACACTCACTTGTGATATTGCCTTAGGAAGTTTGCAATGTTTATGGTCGGAAGATCATATGTGCACGACAAGATGGTATTTATTAGTCAAGACTCAGATTTACAATGGTGGATATTGCATGTTGGCAATCAGTACTTCAATCTTCGCGAGATGAAATAACATGCCGAACTTGCTCTAATCTTTTCAAAATGGTGCAATATCATTTGCCCATGCATAGAAGTTTGTGCTTTTCATGGTCCACCCAAATGCATCTAATTTGACAAATATGTGAGTACTATTATTAGGGTTCGTTTGGTTTGTTGAAAAATCAAGAATTTGCAAATCTTCAAAATGATTTTCGCAATTTTAGTAGAACTGTTTGGTTGATATGGAAGATGAGTGGGAAGATACATTTTCTGCATTTGATTCCTTTAATTGGAATTGGAATCGGGGCATAAATAAATTTGGCTCAGGACTGAACCATACACAACAGAATGAAGGCCCTGCAAATCCAATCATTGAACTAGCTTGCCCTCGCCAATGTCTGCCATTTTCCCTTGCATGTTGACCTTAACAGATCCTTTTGGAGGAAAAACAGGGTCGATTCCCCAAACAGGCTTAATTGTTACATTTCTCAAGTGTTGTAAATATCGAGGTTCCAGATTATGAAATATATTGATCAGCACTTTGGAGCCATGGCCAATGGATTGAAAATACCCTAAAATGAATTTCACCGTTGCTAGGGCTCCGCAGATGTTTAACAAAACACTGGCCAAATTAAACTTTTGGGCAGACTGCAGGGCCCAGACAACAACAAAGGGAGGACACAGTCATAAATTAGCTTGGAAAAAAGATAAATCTTTGCGTAGTCAGTGAGGTAGGCAATACATAAGTAAAAAGCTCAAGCTAAACAACAATTAAGAGAGATTATGATTCTAAGATATTATGCTGGACTACAATGGAGGTAAACAACAAAGGAAATAAACAGAAAAAGAGATCTGATGATCTACAGCCGCCATCGCTATTTTCAAAGTTGTTTTTCTCGTGTTCTCTTCAATTTCAACGATTTCCTGCATTTCAAAGGCAACATTGATGAAATCATATACAATTGCACTCTTCAGTCCCGAATATTTTCCCAGAGTTAAATCGATCAGCTCCAGAGGCCATTCTGGACTGATTATTTCTATTATACCTAAAGAGGCCTTGAGATGGAAAAAAGGACAATCGCACAAACAGACATGAAAAATCAATAAATGTGATTTTTTCATTTTTTACACTCCTCAAAAAAGTGTAACCAGATTACGATTTTCAATTCCGGGTAGCTAGCGGGAAGTCTGATAACCTGATTTTGAGGTAAAATTAGATTTCTGCAATTCTAATTCCATTTTGAATTGGACAAAAATGCAAAATTTTCCAAATCCAGTTTTTGCAAATGCCAATTCCGGTCTAATTCCATGAACCAAACAGATTAGCGTACATGATCACACTGACATTATCATAGAAAAATGTTACCAGGGAATTGCAGCACTAGTAAGACATCTTTTAAGAACACAAGGTCTTCCTACACATTATGTGGTGCAACATTGATTTGATTTGAATACGATGCTTTCTCTACCAAAGAGTCCTCTATATTGCTTATCTATTTCTGAAAATGATGAAGGTGAGTGCCAAATCCAAGAGTTGATCTGTAATAAGACAAATCCTGTAACAAAGATCTACTGCTATAACTAAACATTTCAAATAGGTAATGAATAATTTTTGTTTTTTTGAAACAAACGAGTATTTAATAAGTTCAACTACTTTGCTTTTCAAAATAAACTACAATATGAACTGAAAGAAAAGAAATGTACATTATGACTAAGTACACAAAGATTTGCATTTTATTTTAATTGGAAATACTGAAAGGAATTACTGCACAAGACATGAAGGAAAGGATCTTACTAGCTTTCTTTGATTTGTAGCATATCTCTTGAAAACTTGTTGCAGCTAGCAGCTAGAAGAAAAGGCATCACTAGGGCATTTATCCACCCAACCAAGGATCGTAACTCGATCCCCCTGTTGGTTCCCAAAACCGCAGATTGGAATTTGACGAGCCTTGCCCGCTCGATGCTGGGATATCCAACCGGTAATGGCCAACTTGATGGGAATGATCTATGCGATTCAAATCCCCTGCACTTTTGGAATGATTGATTAGAATGCGAATGTAATGAAAGCTTTCAAAATGGCAAGAATTATAGAAAGCTTTTAACTTGCAAATTATGAACTGAGAACAAAAGTAAATGATTGTATGAATGTGATAATGTTTTAAATAAAGAATGAACACAACAAATGAATATATTAATTCCTCAATGGAAAGAAATGAAATAGTTGCCAGTATATGGACTACGAATCAAGAGTAATATAAAGACCAGTGCTTAATTAAATGGGCAATCAAAGTCAATATTATAAGTTGACACATACAACTTTATAAAGTTCAATGTATTTAAACTATAAACAATTTTAACAATTCAGACAAAGGATCAATTATATAAATGCAATTTTAAACTAGTCTAGGATGCACTTTAACTCTTGTGATATGGAGACAAACTAGACATAAATATGGAAACAATTAAATATTTTACAATATCTATGTTTATCAAATTTAAAATGCAATAATGACCCAGTCCACTTGTCCAAACATTAAAATATTTATAGAATTTAAAAAATACTTATAAATGACACAACTTAATAGTATTTTAAACTCTAATTAAATAAATAAAATAGATACACTTACAGATTATGCCGGAAATAGAAATTGCACATAGAGACACTCCTTACGGATGATCCATCTACTGCAAGTTTATTTATTTGGACCGCATAAAATTTACCCAATAATTCAAATCCACGAGCTTTGTTCAATTGCTCATTTCCTTACCAATGAAAGAATATAGTATATCAAAGTGTGCATAGAATATGTAAAATTTTAAATATGAATATGAATTGTTGTTTGATTTTACATCTATATTTATAGGAGGCTGAAGGGTGTCGGTTGCTTTTTCAAGCACCGCATCTTTTCATGACAAATAACCAATACAAAACCTTAATATAATTTTATCAAAAATAACCGGCAGTTTGATAATCTAAATGCACTCTCCTCAATGATCAGCTTTACAAGGTTCTTTCAAACATTTAAATGTTTTGAGTCTCCATATTCTCAATTCATGCAAGCTCCTCCTTCAACGCACATATTCCTAATACCGGCAACAAGACAAAGAATTGTTAGATATGAATTATTAAATGAAAGAATCGGTAAGTGGAAAGAGGTGATATAAAATCCCTAATGTTCCCAAACAAAAGCATTTGACTGGAATGGTGCGGGTGTTGGTGATTTCTCGGCTATGCTCTCGAGCATTGATGTGCTCATGGAGGTTGAGCCATGAATTCAGTCACACGATTATATTTTCCAAATTTCTCCTGTTGCCTGTGAAGAGCCTCACTTTAGACTGGAGCTTCAACGACACTATATCATTTTGTTTTGTCGGGGTTGCCCACAGAATCGTATCCTTTATTGTTGTGTGCTGGAGCATAATTCTTGTCTCATTCCAAAATCGGGCAAAGTCCTTCTCTGTTTATATCACTGGAGTCACCATGTGAACAAGATACCAAGAAAGGCAGAAGTCCAAAAAGTTCATAATACTCTGAATAATGAGATTGTGTATCATAGGACAGAAGATATCCTAGAGCCTCTGCCATGAATACTCATCACAATCTCAAAGATGATATGCTGACTTATTGTTATTGTGGATGCTAATGCTTTGCCAGATTCATATATTACGATGATTTCTCTTCAATTTACTATATGCAATGATAGAGGTTCAAATGATATCTCTTCAGGCGGAAAAAATTGAGTCTAGCATGAGTACAGGATAACTCTCAACATCTCTAAAGTGCACTCTGTGTAATTATACACTCATATATACCAGGCTGTGTGCATGTAAACTTACTTGTATTATACAAGTTCAAAGTCTCTGTAGATTATATCCCCATCAGCAAAAAACTCTCTACCAGAATGCAAATGAATTGACTGTTACAAATGCCTGCTGTGCATCTTGCTGCTGTCTTGGATATTCTCATTATTCTGGTCATTCCTATTCTTTCATAGGTTTTCCTTTGACCTCAAAAGGCATCTGCAGATTTTTATAATTCTGGTTTATCACATTAGGCAAATTCTGACCTTCCACAATGCTGCTAAATAAAAATCATTGAATATTTTGCTACTGGAAGAATCATCGAATATATCAACAATCAGAAACTGCTCGAGACTTTCAAGATAGTCAAATAAATGTCCCTGCTGCCTTTTCCGTGTATAGAGATGTTGTTCATATTAGGTGGCTAAATACTAATAACGTATTTTCTTTGCACACTGTTGCTTCATCAAGACATAAAAAAGGACCCAGTCCATTAGGAATCTCCAACATAATCTCACAAATGGAGGCAAAATTTTTGGGCTCCATCACCCCCTTTCCCACTTCATCTCTTGAAGTAGACCCTGGCCTCCGCAAGGGATGGTGAACGGTTGTGTCAATTATCTGTGATCTGGTGTAAGAATACCTACAATTCAGTCAGGCGTACCCTATAGCTACTGCTATCTTAGTTTGACACCTGATTTCCACTTGTTTCTGGTGTTCTTAACCTGACTATCACCTAATTGTACACCTTGGCCAAGGATTCAACTTAGATTGTGTCAGCAATTCACCCTTCCCACTTGCACAAGGCTTTTCCTAGTTCACCCTGTTTGGGTCTCGAGTCTAAGGCCCTGGGTATTTCAGGATAAAAACAAGATTAGAGTTTTCAGCTGCTGCTGATGAAGAAATGGCTATCAAGATATTCCTATTAGTTCTGAGGAACATGTAACTTCCTCCTCTCCCTAGGATGTTTAAACTTTGAGATTGTCCATCTTGTTTTCTTTTTGTTTTTTTTGGACAACTTAAGGGAACTTACATATGTTTATATTCAGCCCCAAGAATAAATCCTTGAACTTGTTTAATTAAAGAGAATTTAACACATATGTTAAAGAAAGCTCAGAATGGCTTTACTGCTGTTTGGGGTTACAGTTTAGGATAGTAATTATTTCAGGTCTTTACCCATGTATGATTAGACAGGACTCAGAAATCGTTTAGCTGAAACTAAATTTCTATTCACTTTCCAATACCAGTAACAGTAACGGGTATTTGTTTTCCATTGTACTTGACCCTATCTTGTCTCTCTCAAATTTTAGACCTGTGTACTACTGATAAGGAAGCAGGTCAACACTGGAACAGCAACTCTTCCAGCTTTAATTTATCTTTTCTTATCTTTCTGGTCTGCTATAAATCAAAGTCTCATGAACTTTCTATTTAAACCTTCTATTCACAGAGAAATAAACTGCAAAATTCTTACAAATGCACCTAGTAGTAAATATAACTGATTGTAGAAGAGGAATTAGTACCAACTTCTTTGTGTCAATAAATTACAGCAGGCCCATGATACTTGGAACATTTGACAAGGTTAAGCATGCACGTTATTCTTAAGTATCAACTGGTCACGATGAAGGTTTTGTTTATTGGTTTTAAAAAGAAACACAACTTCCAATACTAAAATGCTTACTGCTGGCAAGACACTGTTTATGAGGTGGCCTTGGTGATTTTGCCACCTCTCCATCGTGCTCTTCCCACTATATTCACATTCTTTCCCCAACACCACAAAAACATCCCATCTCCAAAACAATTAAAAATTAAATGAATTTTATCCTAAAACCATTGTCCTCCTTGCCAAAGAAAGGTTTTAAATGATGCATTCAAGAATGGGAAGGAAATCTAAGTTCTATAGACATGCAATAAAAGAGAAATTATATATTAAGGGATCATACTTTAAGCATTGATAAGAAATTAATATTATCAATTTTATTAATTCATTTTTGTTTTAAATTCTGATTTTGTTTTAACAATTAAAATAAAACGTGGCCTAAGAAAGGTGCAAAAAGTGGATAGAAAATTTCTCTCTTATGAAATATAATATCATGAGTAATTCCTCAAACTTAAAGGCGAGAAGAGTGATAGAAGAATAAAAGGTTTCGATAAAAGAGTTCCAAGTTCGCCTAGGAAGAGGAAGACATAATGCATCGATCTTAGAACCTAATGACCTTGGCCACCTTTGTGCACTAATACCATGATGTCAAATCTTGCCACCCTTAGATTTGTCTTCGGACACAACCATTTAGCATCCCCCTTTCCCGGTGATACCTTTTCCCTTTCATTATTGGCCTCGATACTCCTGCGTCCAATTCCAGAGCAAGTAGTTAGACCAATAACTTCGACAGATATCAAAATTTACTTCTACTTAAAAAGAATGGTTTTCAAGTTACAACATATCCAAATAAAACCATTTAGGGCACACTTGTAAAACCACCATATAATGTAAAACCAAAACCATGTAGGGCATAAGAACCATTGTTTAAATAATTGCAAACCACTTAGGGTACATCTACAAAACACATGTTAAATGTAAAGACAAAATCATCTAGGACACAAAACAATACGTGACGAGAAATATAGTAGTTCTAAAAAGGGGTGTGACATGATTGCTCAAGGGAAGATTTGGCTAAGCTCTTCCACTTGCGAGAGCCTAATAGTTTTCATGCCAAAGGAAGATGGCACATGCCATCTTTGCATTGATTTTTATGGGCTTGACAAGATAATGACGAAAAATAGATATTATCTATTGTACATTGATGACTTATTAGACTAAGTCCATGGTGTACAATAGTTTACCAAGATTGAGCTCAAATCGTGATATCATTAGACATGAGTTCAAACTGAAGATATTTGGAAAACAACTTTCAAGTCTTAAGATGAATTGCATGAATGGAAGATTTTACCTTTTGGCTCGACCGATGTGCTGACAAAAGTCATATAATTGATGAATGAAATCCCATGACATTTTTATTAGCTCCTTTTACATCGTCTATGTAGACATCCTTATCTTTAGGGCGACCTAGGAGGAATATGTGGAGCATGTCTTGTACATACTGGTTACTCTATCCAGTACAATTTGCAAACCAATCTCAACAAGTGCACTTTTCACATTCTGATTTGATACCTATGCTATTCATTGACCACTTTGGTATCCATGTAGACAAGAAAAAGGCCAAGATGGTTTGAGATTGGCTTGACATTGGGCACTGCTCTGAAGTCTAGACCATTGCATTTAACTATGCACTTAGTGCAATACTCACATAGCACGGGCACTTGATCAAACATATTTTGGAAACTTTTAGTGACACAGGTCAACACCTCTCCATCTATGAAAACGAATTATACACCATTGTTCAAGATATTGAGCAATGACACACATACATCTTGAGTAAGGAGGGTGTCATTCACTCTAATAATAAGCCACTTTAGTTGTTACATACAAAGGGAAGCTAGAGGGTACACACCACATGAAGTGGAAGACATGTTTATAGTAATTCTATCTAGTGTTCTAGACAAAATGATGAAAGACAATAAGGCACTTGATTGCCTCAACCAACCACTAGTTCATGTGTTCATCATAGTGTTTGACTTGTCCAACTGCCACTTCTTTGACTAGGAAAATCTTTCTCCAGTAGGTGTTGATTTTGTGGAGACAAACATTTTGCTTGTGCAAGGCAAATATGTTGGTGAAATCTACATTTTGAGAAGTTTTTGTAAAGCTCATGCAACATTGTGTTCTGGAGGTGCATAGCTATAAGATTTGGATTCAACAATTTGATTTTTGACATGGACTTAGATTCAACACCTAGACTTCACAAATTGAAAAACCATGAAATATAGTTTCTAAAGGATTTAAAGATTTACAATGCATCCTTCGATAAATTGATTTCAAAAGACCTAATAAACTTATCAATTGGAAGCTGCTTTGACAATAGTCACAAGTACGCAATGATCAAATGAGTGCATAAGTGCATTTGAGTTGAAGGAAACAACATTTTTTTATCTATAAATGTTCTCAAGTGTTTAAGGTGCATAAAGCTCATGGATTATGATATCCATGGCCCTGAAAATTAAAATCATGTGAAGTCGTTATCTATGTTAGAGAGGAGCATACCATTGTACCCAACATCTCTAGCTCTATGTGAGGTCCTGAGCTCATATCATTGACAAGTTTGCATTGTTTTTGAGGCCATATAGATTTACATGGAAAATTGGAAGTAGAAGCATAAGTCAATTACTTGGGATTTGATTGGGAAATACTTAAGAGAATAAAAATAGGTTACCATTTATTAGACATGGGAATGAGTTTTTAAGTTTCCTTTTAAAAAATTTAGTTGTGATTTTTGGGTAGCAATCCTTAGTGGAGTCGATGGATAATGCTCTCACAGGGTTGAACGATAGCGCCCAATTTATGCTCAGTGTTGTGATGTAGGATGGGATTGAGGGTAGAGCCCTTGGCCACAAGCCCAAACAAGGTCTCTCTTATCACTAAGATTTCATGGCGCATGCTATTCTTCATAAGTTTATCACTTTTAGCAAAGTTCCATTAGTCTAGTTTGCAAACCCTCAAAAAACATGATTGTTGGAGCCACAAAGTAGAGGCATGAACTATGTTTGCTGGTTTTTGCTTCAATGGATGCTATTTTAGCGTGAAAAGCTCTTGCTTTCTCATTTTTTTACTTGCAAATGAAATTAATAGCATCTAGAAGTGATGTAGGTTCATTTTAAGGTTAGAAGTTTTAGTTTTTAAAATTTTCTGCTCTTTTTACCTCATTTTTGATGGCCAAGTTAAGGCTAGAGAATTGAAGAGTTCTATGAAGAGTTCTATGAGCTTAGTAGACCAAATTTGCTAGGAACAAGGTTTGAGTCTTTGGGACTTGTCTACCTCTTCTTGTCTTGAGAGTCACTAATTCTGGTGAGTATTTTGTGTCTTGTAACTACGAGAAAGTATGCCTTGCCCAATACTCATGTGGAGGTGTATAGGCCAAAATTGTACACTTCAACATCACCGAGATGATATCAATGCTTTAGCAAAATCTCTATTGGTCTCATGTGCACGTTGACATTGAGTACCAAGTTATGTCCATTCCTTATTACATCACCATGCCAACAAACAGGAAGTTTGGGCATTGCACCCTTCTATTATTTCCAACAAAGTGTTAAGAATCCCTTAGCATGTATTTCTTGAGTGGATCCTTTTGACAAAACATGAGCATGAGTTCGTATTTGTTATAGTAGACATTCTCAAAGGTGGTCTTTATGATCCCATGCAAGAAAGGCATCATTGCTTTGGATGCCATGCACCTTATTTTCACTCATGTTTAGATCCTTTTTGACTTGCCAACATTTGTTATACTTCATTTCTACCCACAAATTGTTAGTCATTTTTGGCAAACTTTGTGAACAATATTAAATATATATGCAAATGGATTGCTTTATAATTTCCCATCTATAGATAGGTAGATAGAAAATTAGAGATGGTCAACTAGCATGGGATGCCAACTTTTACATATTGTTTTTTTGCAACCTCTCATTTCCTGTTTTTGTGAATTCTTAGGCTTCAGTATGATATTATTCTCCTCGTTTCCTCATCTCAACTTCCTATCATTCTCCACAATCTTTTCCCTACCCTTTCCTTACAAACTTTTGAAGTGAAACTAGATTTCTTCTTTTCCCCATTCCTTGTCCATATCTCATGTTTTGTTCTACAAGTTTTCCACACATCTTTCCACCTTTCTTCCTTGCAAAATTCCTTTGCACCTTTGGATCTTCTTTTCTTCTCCATCTCCACTTCTTCCATCCTGTCCCACATGTTTTTCCAACTCTTCATCTTTTTTCACACAGACTTTAAGTGGACTTCATTCCAAATGTCTCCGTGTCCACCTCTACATTGAAATCCCACAACACTTCTTGAATTTTTC
The DNA here is from genome assembly GCA_028749045.1 of Cupressus sempervirens. NCBI lineage: Eukaryota > Viridiplantae > Streptophyta > Pinopsida > Cupressales > Cupressaceae > Cupressus > Cupressus sempervirens. The sequence continues at coordinate 600,470,630 of CM053792.1, forward strand.
CCTTCATTTTCTTTTGTGCGGACTTCAAGCCAACTCTTAGGCAAAATTAATACAACTTGGACACCTTGTCATAGTCTGTCATTCGGCATTCTTTTCTCGCATCTTTTGATAATATTTTCGTCATTCTAGTGTAACATAGGAACTCGGACTCCCCTCCCAAACCTTGAAGTTTTTGTCCCTGAGAAATCCCCACACTGGGTAATTGAGCACCCAAGTACCCCGACCTTCGCCATTCCGCAACCATGCTGCCGTTGGGATGGGTACTTGAATTTCTATTTGAATTTTGATTTTTGATTGTTACTATTGGCTATGCAATATGTTACTATGTTGAATGTTCAACTGTTCTAGTTCATGTTGCATTTTTGTTATGTTCAAGTATTTTAATTTGTTATGTTCTACTGAAACATCATTTCAAGTTCTATATGTATACTATACAACACTCCTCCTTGCCCTGCCCTCCCTTTGCTACCGTCCCTCGACTGCCCCCCCGCTGTCCTGAAAATGAGGTCCATTTTCCTTGCACCCTGGCGTCCAGACGTCCCAATGTACCCCAGTACTAGTGTTACACTACTTCATTCATTTTGCCCCTTTTTGCTTTCCAATTTTGACCTCTAGCCTTGACCCAATATCCTACATGTTAGGTTCTCACATCTTACTTCACTTCAGATCTCCACATTTTCTCCTATTTGCCTCAGCCACTTTGTTATACTTCCCAAATGCTATTAATGCTTAATTTGAGTCTTGCAACTACTAGATTGACATTTTCTACCGATGGGGCATTCTTCTTCCCATGGGTGAAGTTTGAAATCAATGATGGATGATGAAGAAAACCCTGCTTCCATAAATACGGTGGTTGAAATTTTAGATGCAACTTTACACTACTTCTAGGTTGCCATTTTACTGAATTTCATGGTATTTCAATCTGTTCCACACATGACTTTAATTAGATTAGGTTCTTAGTTGTATTCTTGCAAGTAATTCCACAACCAAACAAAATGTTATAAATATCAGTTTATTTGATATACCAAGTGTTGATCATTTCTCATTTTCACAAGATTGCAAGCACCAAGGAGCTTCTAGGGTTTGAAGGCTTTTGATTCTAGTTGTTTGATAAGAACTTATGTTGTAAGTCATTAAGAGATGGTTAGTTTGTAGCAGATATTTGTAACTAAATGTTTCTTTGGCCATTTGTAAATCTTTAGGGAAAATCCTAAGGGACAAATTGTGACAAGTTTTTTTTGGCTTAGGGTTTCCTTTTGCCATATTTCTTGGTACAAATATAAATAGGATTTGATGATATCACGATACTTGATACATTGCAGATATTATTTGTAGTGGTCTTTCCCTTATTGGATATGAATTTTTGTAGTTTGGAGCTTGATATCATATCTCTATTGTTATTTTGATATGTTGTTTTTCTTGGTTGACTGCAACTTTCTAACCCATTGAATAGGCAACAGTCCTAGAAGTGTTTGATCCACCTCCAATTTAAAAAACATCTTTAACTAGTGGAGTTTGAATGCTTTTCATGATTTATTGATTTATCTAGGGAAATGTCTCCAACAAGCCTAACAAATTTTATGCTTAGTGAATCATGCTTTGCATATCTTTTTCAGCTTAATAGAGGTTATATGTGTAGTAGGTTAGTCCTTGTTCTAGTGACAATTTTTTGGGCCAAGTTTACATTAAGTAGTATTGCAAATTTGTCTATTTGCCTATCTTCAGTTGTGGCCAAATCTTGTAAACAATTACCTCTAGAGCTACCCTCCTAGGTATAGTTGAGTCAAGTGAAGAAGGGATTATCTATTCTTAGCAATTGTCTTGTTATCACTCTCTCTTTGTAGATGAGTTCATCTCTCCACCCTTCAAGCAGGATATCTCCTTGGCTTTGAAATGAATTGATCCCTCTAGAAGTGTGAGCAGTGTTGTTGGAACTTGGGACCTAACAGTTCCTAACCTTATCTGGGAGCTCTTCAATCACTACTATAACTAGAATTAATATTTCTGTATTCTTAACTTGATTGAGGTTGTGATCTTTGTCAGGGGGCCTCACCTTAAAGGAGCAAACTATGTGCTATAAATTCTTCGGACAAACATTATCATGAGTGTCTCGCTTGATCTTTTTCTTGACAAGAGGCTAGAAGTGCTTGAAGAGGATTTGTCGAGGGTCTATTGTAATTAGAGAAGAGGGTTTCTTGTTTTGTGTTGCATTGAAAGGTGCAAATCAAATTGTCAACATATTCGTAGGAAAGACATGCTACGTGTCTGTGCATTTTTTGAAAAGCTGATTGGCTCTTTATACAAATGCTCTTATTATATAACTGGACAAGTCTTGGTAAAACCTTGTCAGCCCCTATAATAAGCATGCATTGGTATATGTCAATACACTTAATATTTGATTAAAATCTAAGTTACCAGGTATGTGTAGAACCTGCCCCAACCGTACTGGGTATGAGTTCACCCGAGAGTATGCTTGGGAGCAACTAAGGTGTGTACTTGGTTGTATCCAGGCATACCCAGGTTATCCAAAGGCACTGAGTGCTAAATAGTAACAAAAAAGGACTTTTTTTTTTTTGGCATGCAGAAACCCTTAGACATCCCTAAATACACCATTGTTTCCATTATAAAGATCATTTTGTTCTTTTCACTCTCTCTTTTTCTCTTTTTGACATTTTGAAGAGCAACTGATATATATTATATGTCATATGACGTAGTATTGAAATTTTAACTATTAATTGACATTTAATATTTTATCTTTGTCAGTACCATTCTGGCATTTGGCATTGATCAATGATGAGGCATCATGCTATCAAATGTAATTAATTTTACAATTTTGTATATTTCTTTAAATTTTCAATTTTTTTTGTGTGTATATCGTACCCAAATATACCATATTAAAGGAAACAAATTTGCCGTACTAGTGTATCCTTGCCAGTACTGGCAACTTAGATTAAAATATACACTCGTTCAAGGAGGTGCATGTTGGTTAAGAGCATTGCAATTTCACCAATTACAATTTTTTAACTGTCTATTTAGAGACACGTGCCTTTGAATACTAGTTGCAAACACTATCTTGTTTCCCTCTTCATGACAGGTGCCTTTGAAGAGTGTTGTCAATTTTGACTTCAAAAAAAATATGATCCTTAAATTTTGGGGTGCATGACAGAATGCTCAACCGTTTTGCTTGAACGGAAAATTGCCCTGCCTTTCTCTATGGTGCATGAATTATAATCTTGCCTGCAACTTTTAATTTTCAAACAGTTCACTTCCCTTCCATAAAAGTGTGTGACAATGTACAAGCATGCAACTTTTAGGTTAAAAATTTCTTTCCAGATATTAGTAGTGTGCAAAACAACTAGGGCACAGTTATCAAAACTAATTATATTTATATATTTAATGATGCATGCCCATGTATACACTTTGCAATTTTAATATTTTGAAAACAAATATTTACTCCATGTTGTGTGCCTTTTAATGCGCTAGTAATCTTCACTTTGAAATATTTCTCTGTTATCATTGGTGTGCATCTCAGAATGTGAATGTAAAATGTGTTAGCTTGGAACATACTTCACCTCATAATGGCTCACACATATTCATGCCTTTGCAGACTTTGCCTAATAAAGCTTTTATAAGCACCTTCATTCCAATGTGCATTAATTAAGTAGTTGCAATATTTATTTGTGTCTTGATAAGTTTTTGCTATGGTTTCACCATTCAATCTCCATCCATGTCCATAGTAGTTGCACCTGAAATAATTTTTTGTTGTTCTTGCAAAGACACATATGATAGATGATGAAAATGGTAGTAATGATCATAATCGAGCTTTGAAACTTGACTCATGATTTGAGGAAACAACAAAGTTTTATCTGATGGTGGGAAATGATATGAAATTTATTGTATGGGCACAACAGAATGAAGGAACACAAGTCATTGAAAAAGAGCAATATTCTGAGCCAAAAATAGAAGAGGAAGAGCCACCGTCCTACCATTTTTTGTCATGCTCCCTTACGTGTTACTACATTGTAGACATTCAAGGTAAGTAGATGCTTAAGGAAGCATAAATTTGCAATATTGATGATTCAAAGAGTATTTATAACTTCCTTGACATAAAGTACCAACACATCTCAATGGCTCCACTTATCTTACACTAGAGTTCCATGTGATGATAGTTGATTTTTAGTGCAATTAGCTGTTTGGGTGAGCCAACATCTTAAGTTGGAAATGGTGATTGTAGATTGGAAAGTACCATGTTTTTTGTTCCTATAGGAGGTGGCAATATTGTAGGAGTCTTGGAGTATAATGTTTAATTGTGATAGGGACTATTGAGATGAAATTTTAACAGCTTTTTATAAGCTTTCAGTTGAGAGCAGCACAATCGAAGTTCAAGAATTACAAGTAAAAAGTGCAGACATGGTTATCTCTTATCAAATGGTCAAATTGCTGAAAAAGGGCTTTTCAAGATTTGTGGCATAACTATTTTCTTTGGAGCACATAACTTTGATCACCACAACCATAAGATTTGAAATGGACAACCAATGGCTTCTTTCTTTGATGTGTGCTCATTTCAAAGTTAAAAATTGATAGTATATTACTTTGTAGAGCAATATTTGTCTTCTAAAAATTAAGAAAAATCATTGCCCAGTTAGTATGACAACAATTGTCATTTAAGAGTTCTCACAGTTAGCTGATCTGACATATGTTGACAAGTAAGATTGGACATCTAACATGTAAGCCAGGAAAACAGTTTAAGCTTCAACCATATTGGTTTCTATAGGTGCTTATATAAGGATCATTTCATTCGTCTCTCATTGGGTGGCAGGGCTGTTGTTGTGGAAGATTGATATTTCAAAATATTCATTCAACGGTTATTTATTATCGCCCTGCTATCATTCCAGAGCCTTCCATAAGGAGATAATTAGTAATGTTGTGTGTTTTATAGGATTCAAAGTAACTGATATAAGTATTGGTCAGTGAATTTATTCTATATCGCTCTTTAATGATGACTGTTGTCAATTCAAATTTTGATTTATTAGTGGCAGTTGCAATTTGATTTACTACTCAGCATTCCCTGCATGCTTCGCATATGTATATCCATGTGAATCTAAATGCAAGTGATGTCAGAAAAATCACTTAAGATTAAAAGGAAAGATTGGGCCTTTTAGTAATAATGTCTGCGAATGGCTAAAGTACCAATGTGTTCAACCATTGATTGCTGGTTTATTTCATGTGACAAAATTGGTAAGTTTGTCCATATGATTATAATCATTCTTCCTGCTCTTGCACACTTTCTGTGTTCTTAAAAGAGTTGTTTCTGTGGCTATTTCGTTCATCCGATTATGAGTAGTTCTGACTGCTGTTGATTTTGAAGAAGATAACCAGATCTGGTAATTTGTAGTAACTGTCAAAGGCGCCATATGGACTATCATCCTCATAACTTCCGCGTTTATATTCCAGTGCTTCTTGGGGAATAACCACTGGAAGGGCAAATCTCAGATGACGAACTAGATGCAATCTTTTTCATGGAGTGCTTTCAATACAGGAGGAATATTAGGCACCTCCTTGGCGAGGAAATCGTGTCACCTGCAGCAAGGAGGAGTATCTTTCCAAGCCAGATTGTGTCCATCTTTTTATCTAATTTATTTGATCCGCTCCAATCACTGAAAGATTTAGAAGCAATTGTGTCGAAACTGTTCAAGCAAGGTATTATGTCTAATGAATCCCTTCTGATTGCAGTCAAAAGCTAGGATCTATGGGAGAGCAGTGCTTTTATTGGGGGGATTTTTCCATGTGATCTGTTGCTGAATGGTCCACTGTAGTGTATGACGGTATCAAGCTGACCTTAGAAATCAGGAGGTATAGATATCTTCGAGTTGCTCTGTACAGGTACCATCATGCTCTGGGGTCTGATTCAGTGGAGCAAATTAGGGCTAAAGCCAATGGCCTTCTCATTTTACTTGAACATGATCATATATTGCTGAATTGAGTGCCTGTTCCGCTCAAAGCTGATAATGCAATCGATAATATTGGTGATGTAAATAATCAACAAGTGCAGGTAGACATGGGGGATGTTGGTCGGCAACTGGCAGATGCAACGTTGGAGGGATAATTGCTGCCCTCGTGTTACTTGTTCTGTGCTTCCAATCTATCAACTTCTGTAGTTAGCCAATGATACCCATAACTTTGTTATTATTTACTGGTATATGGGTAATATGTAATTTGCATGTTTGCTGTGGGTTACTGGTTCTTTGTTGTACTGTGCCAATTTTGTATATTGGCATCTCTAGTTTTAAGAGTTTTAGGTTTAAGCACTATGTTTGTGCAAAGTTGAAAATCTGGCTCACAAGAGCACTCTGATAAATTTTGTAATCCTTTTGTAATTTTCTATATATTAATATAATCAGGCTTACCACCTTTTGCCCAGAAAAAGAGATGTTGAGTTATGATTTTGAGATTATCTATAAGAAAGAGCAAAGAGAATGTTGTAGAAGATACATTCCCAAGCAGGAGTATTTTCAGGGACCTTTTCAGTACCTGAAATAGATTGAGGGTTTCTCAAGTTAGAACCATACAAGCAACTATCCGTCAAACAACAAAAGGGAAAACAAGATTGTACCAAATTATTATGGTACTTACAAGTCTCTATAATGCATTGGAGTTGTACGAAATGAAATGGAGTCACCCATATATTGTAATATTCATCTTATTTTTCACGTGTTATGTTTGAAGAAGGTGATTTGTGACAAAGCCCTAGTTTAAGTAGCATTCATAGAACTGGATGAATTTTGGAATTGAAGGTTATCATGTAAACTTGGAGCAAGAGTCTAAGGAAGAGGATTATCAAGGAATATCTCAACAAGCAGAAGAATTTACTGCAAGAAGATGGTTCTTGGGAAGATGACGGATCCTTAGAGAAACATCATTTCTTTGGAGAAGGGAGCACCACACTAGACTTTTGATTCTAGGTTTGTATAGGGATATGTACTAGTTGACTAGGCACACATTATCTCTATTATTATTTCTCAGATCTAATAATCATAAGCTTAGTATGCCCATGTTGGGGTTACTATTGGTTTGCCACTCTGCTATGTTATTTGGAGGCCTTCATATAGGAGGCAGAATGTAGTAGTGGAAAAATATATTGTGAAGTCTTTTTTTAATAAGTTTTTTGAGACTTCTGATGTTGCCCCTTTAAAGTGTCTATACTTCTTGTTAATGTTTAGCGTCAGAAGAAGCAAAACATGAATTTCTTGATACACTGAAGTTACTACTGTTTTCTATGAATCACAGAGATATAAGCATACGTATATGTATACATATTAATATACATATACACATACATATGCCTACATCCCTGTTATGCTTTATGGATTATTGGCAGTGTAGAGATCATATTATTGACTAACTTCATAATGGTCGGGCTTCATATTATCGGCAGACTTCAGTATCATGCCTTGTATCGGATCTTAATACATATCGTGCCCTGTTACTTTATCGGGTGTTAATCTTATCGTGCCTTGATTTGTTATCGGGCACTAACCGATTCGAAGATTGGTTGTTAACTAACATGCCTCTGAGGAGGCATGTCTCTACATGGCCCTTGGGCCACGTAGAGACATGACTCTTCGGAGTCATGTCTTTACCCTTGTATATATATTTATAAACTGCCGCAGGGCAAGCATCGATTACATGGCATCCGAGTACCTGCAGTCAGTATCAATGTTGTGAAACATTACTTACTGTTATCAACACCATTTCATTTGTTACACAGCAATCTAGTGCTATGACTACTGTTGAAGGAGGAAGACAATCAAATACATTACTGAGGTCACAGCCAAAGATAAGTAAATATATTCTGCATTATTCAAATTAGAAATTCTCTGCAAGCATTCATTTGTAATTGTTTTATCTATCAGATATCCACAATACTTAACATGGTATCAGAGCTGTGCTGATAGGAAAACTTTTACAAAATACTCATCCTAAAACTGATTCCAAAAATTAAAGGAAGAAAGTTTTAAATCAAAGCATTAAAATGGTGAATCACGTAAGAATAGAAGATAGGCTAGATGGAGCATCAAACTTCTCGTCTTGGAAAATCAAATTATTAATAGAGCTAAGAGAGATGGAATTAGAAAATTACATTGAATCAAATTTACCCATGCCTGAAAATGAATCCGAGAAAGTAACATGGAAAAGGCATAATAATAAAGCAGTGAAGATCATCATAGACTTAGTAAAGGATCATATACTTCCATCTATAGTTAATCTTAAAACTGCATTTGAAACATTCTCCTCCATTCAAAATACATTTGAAATTAACAATACAAGTAGATTATTAACTTTAAAACAAGATCTACTTTATATAAAGATGAAAAGTGGAGAATCCATAACCTCTTACTTCTTAAGAATTACTGAATTAAAAGATCAACTTGCAACTATGGAAAGCCAAGTGGATGATAAGGAACTAAGCATGATTGCTCTTAGAGGTCTTCCTCTGTCATGGGAAACCTTCATACAAGGTTTAAGTTCATGACCCAAACTTCCAAAATTTGATCAACTAAAGAATGAATGCACTCAAGAGGAGTCCAGACTAGCTTCTAGAGGTCTAAGTTCAAATCAAGAGCGAGACATCCAAGCATTATACACCAAATCAAATAAGAAAAGAAAGTTTAAGAGTAACAAGAAAGATTTCAGCAAAAATCACAAATCTCACAAACAACATGACTGGTCCAAAGTTAGATGCTTTAAATGTGATAAACTTGGTCACTCTTATTATGTATGTTCAGAAAAGCAGAAAATTCAAGTAGCTTTAGTAGAAGTTAAAGAAGAAAATAATGAGAAAATGGATAAAGAAAATTATGCATTCCTCGTAGCTCTCTCAGGTGAATTAAACACTAATCACAATACTTGGATCATAGATAGTGGAGCTTCTCGTCATATCACCGGATTTAAGGATAAGTTTGGAACCTTCTCAAAACATGAGTCAGAAGAAGTAACTATTGGAGATAATTCCTCTCACCCTATTAAAGGAATTGGTTCTTGTTCTATACAACTGAATTTTGGAATCACACTTCAACTCAAGAATGTCCTATATGTACCAGGGATCAAAAGAAATCTTGTCTCCATCTCCAGACTTGCTGATCAAGGGTACAAAATTGCATTTCAAGAAGATAGAGTTCTATCTTGGACTAAGAACTCATCTATGAAGAAAGCCATCTCCATTGGAGTTAGAGATGGAAGTCTTTATAAGCTTTGTAATAATCAAAATCCTAATTTAAACTTAACCCTTAATAATGATAAGTCAAATTCCTTTGAAATCTGGCATAGGAGACTAGTTCATCTTAACTTTCGAGCCTTATCATCTATAGGTAAAGTTGTAAAAGGTCTATCTAATCTGAAAGCAGATCATTCAAGTATTTGTAAAGGGTGTGCTTTAGGTAAAAATACTAAACATTCCTTTCCCAAAAGTGATCATAAATCTAAATCCATTCTTGAATTGATTCATACAGATCTTTGTGGTCCTATGTCAGCCCCCTCTCTTAATGGATGTCTTTTTTATATAATTTTTATTGATGATTACTCTAGGAGAACCTGGATCTATTTTCTGAAACAAAAGGAGTTATCTGAGGTCTTATCCAAGTTTAAAGAGTTTAAAGCCTTAGTTGAAAATCAATCAGGTCAAAAGATCAAAACCCTAAGGTCTGACAATGGAGGCGAGTACAGATTTGATATCTTTAAAAACTTCTGTATTTTTGTTGGGATTAAGAGGGAGTTTTCTGTACCTTGTAATCCTCAACAGAATGGAATAGCTGAAAGAAAAAATAGATCTATTGTTGAATCGGCCAAAGCCATGTTACATGATCAAAATCTTCACTACTCATTTTGGGCTGAAGCATTCAATACTGTTGTCTACATTCAAAATCGATGCCCTCACTCCATATTAGAAAATACCACTCTAGAAGAAGTATTTACAAGTATTAAACCAGATTTAAGCCACCTGAGAATATTCGGATGTCCAGTCTATATTCACATACCAAAAGAGCAAAGAACCAAATTGGAGCCTTCCAAGAAAAAGGGAATATTCATTGGATATAGTGAAACTACAAAAGGATACAGGATCTACATTCCTGGGCAAAGGACCATTGAAGTTAGCAGAGATGTAATATTTGAAGAACACATAGCTTTTAAAATTTCTAGTAATAGTGATGAATCCATTTCATAAGAAGATCAACCTACAGAAATTGAGAGGGAGGATAATTTTGACTTCTCTTCCATGTCTAATCATACAGAACTTGAAAACATCAACAATATCAATAAGAAGAGACCCCTTTGGGCTAGAAAAATGTTAGCAGAAAATCAGGTTGAACTAGATGAAGTAATTTAGGAAAGCAAAAGGATCAAAAATCAATCTTGTTATGTTGCATTACTATTTGAACTCATAAAATCTGAACCTACTAATGTTGAAGAAGCACTTTCACATCAATCTTGGAAGGAAGCAATGATTGAGGAATATAACTCTATATTGAAAATGATATATGGGATGTTATACCAAGACCTAAGAACAAATCAGTTGTTTCTTCCAAATGGTTGTTCAAGATTAAACATGCTGCAAATGGTAGTATCGAAAAAAACAAGGCAAGATTTGTAGCCCGAGGTTTCTTTCAAAAAGAAGGTATTGATTATGAAGAAACCTTTGCCCCTGTTGCCAGGTACACTTCAGTCAGAACAATCCTAGCAATTGCAACATCTAAGGGATGGAAAGCACATCAGATGGATGTCAAAATAACATTTCTCAATGGTAAGATTGAAGAGGAAGTTTACATTGAACAACCAAAAGGGTTCAATACCTATGACTGCAAGACCCATGTTTGTAAATTAAAGAAAGCACTTTATGGACTCAAACAGGCTCCCAAAGCCTGGTATGAAAGAATAGATAATCACCAACTGAAATTGGAATATGCCAAAAATGAAGCTGACCCAAATCTATACTTAAAAATTGAAGGCAAGGATATGGTTATTCTTGTACTATATGTTGATGATTTGCTAATTATAGGTGAGGAACATCTCATAAAGAAATGTAAGCAAGAACTCATTGTAGAATTTGAAATGAAGGACTTAGGGTTACTTCATTACTTTTTGGGATTAGAAATCTGGTAGCAAGACAACTGTATTAGACTAAATTAGGGAAAATATACAATTGACATCTTAACCAAATTTGGAATGATGGAATGTAAACCTGCTGCTACCCCTATGGAAATAAATCTACACAAACTAAAAGATGATATGAATGAATTTGAGGCTGCAGATCCTACTTACTACAGACAAATTATTGGATCCCTGATGTATTTGGTTAATACTCGTCCGGACATATGCTATGCAACTCACACCTTGAGTCAATTTATGTGTGCTCCTAAGAAGATACATTTACATGCAACTAAATACATATTAAGATATCTGAAGGGTACTATTGGAATGGGAATCAAATATGACAAAGTCAACTTTGAGCTACTTGGATATTCAGATTCTGATTGGGCTGGAAGTTCCATTGAGCGAAAAAAGTACTTCAGGATATTGTTTCAGTCTTGGATCTAGTATGATTTCTTGGTCTAGTTGGAAACAAACTTCTGTAGCATTGAGTTCCACCGAAGCTGAGTACATTGCGTCTTCTTTGGGTGCTAGAGAAGCAGTATGGCTACGAAAGTTGCTTTCAGATCTCTTCAAGAGACCTTGTAAGTCCATTGTGATTTATTGTGATAATCAAAGTTGTATTAAGCTTTCTTCTAATCTAGTATTTCACAACCGCTCCAAACATATTGAAATTCCATTTCATTACATTAGAGATATGGTTAATCAAGGAGTCATTCAATTGGAATGCATATGTACAAATGATCAAATTGCTGATATCCTTACCAAGCCTCTTGCTAAAGTGAAACTGAAATACTTCAGAGAAAAACTTGGTATGATTAATTGTAATGATAAATTTTTGGAATAAAATATTCATTTCATTTGAGTTATGCCTCCATTGGTTACTTAATAGTATTTGATATGTAATGAAAGGTGACGATCTTTCATGGACATATTCAATTGTAGAAAATTATTTACAAGGTGACGATCTTGTAAATAATAAATCTATTATAGGCATCTCTAGACATTGCTTAAGTGCAAGTAGAGATTATTTGGGCTTCTCTAGACATTGCTTAAGTGCAAGTAGAGATTATGTGTGCTTCTCTAGACATTGCTTAAGTGCAAGTAGAGATCATTTATTGTTCATATTGTGTTGCTTATATCATGATTTTGACTTAATTAATGTTTTACTTCTCCCTAGCTAAAGAGGGAGTGTTAATGTTTAGCGTCAGAGGAAGCAAAACATGAATTTCTTGATACACTGAAGTTACTACTGTTTTCTATGAATCATAGAGATATAAGCATACGTATATGTATACACATACATATGCCTACATCCTTTTTATGCTTCATGGATTATCGGCAATGTAGAGATCATATTATTGACCAACTTCATAATGGTCGGGTTTCATATTATCGGCAGACTTTAGTTTCATGCCTTGTATCGAATCTTAATACATATTGTGCTTGGTTACTTTATCGGGTGTTAATCTTATTGTGCCTTGATTTGTTATTGGGCACTAACCGATTCAAAGATTGGTTGTTAACTAACATGCCTTCGAAGGGCCACATAGAGACATGACTCTTCGGAGTCATGTCTTTACCCTTTGTATATATATGTATAAATTGCCGCAGGGAAAGCATCGATTACATGGCATCCGAGTACTTGTATTCAGTATCAATGTTGTGAAACATTACTTACTGTTATCAACACCATTTCATTTGTTACACAGCAATCCAGTGCTACGACTATTGCTGAAGGAGGGAGACAATCAAATATATTACTGAGGTCACAACCAAAGATAAGTAAAATTCATATTCTGCATTATTCAAATTAGAAATTCTCTACAAGCATTCATTTGTAATTGTTTTATCTATTAGAGATCCACAATACTTAACACTTCTTACATGTATCTTATGCTCTAATTTTTGCCACCAAGTCCTGTATCTGCCTGTAACAAATGAATTTTCCTGACTAAATGATTAGAGCTAAAATCTGATTTCAAATAAATATGAAAGTAACACTTCAACTAAACAACAGAAATATAACATCTTTAATTCCATTTCATGGGATAATAACTGAATTAACATTCAACTGAAATAACTACCAATTGAAATAACTGTTTTCTATCATCTTTACAGAAGCAAATTAAAACATTACCATTCATACTATGATAGTCGATATTCACAAAACAAAGTAAATGCTTAGCTAAGGATAGAGAAAGAACATACAAAAGCTAATTGGAGAGTCTTGAACTGGTTGTGCAAGCGTCAACTTTCAGATAAGAGGAGAAGCGTTAGCTTAGGCTTAACCTCCCAACCGCGGACCATATTAATCCCACACAATCTTTTGATAAGAAATGCCCTCCCTACCCCGGGGCTAGGCTTGGAGCACTATTAGTCCAGCCATCCGAGCAATACCGGTGTTTAGAATGTCTGCTCAGTAATAGACAGACATGTTTGATTTTTAGGCGCCACCGACTTCTTGTGATTTATAGAAGGCAAGCATGCCTTTAACGACCTTGGCCAAGGTTTTTGGATGGGTTTCTAATATCTAATCACCATCGCTTGACTTGACAATAGGGTAAATTAAGTGGACATGCATGAGCTATTAAATGATTCTTTAAAATTAATAAATTTGTTGTATCAAATTTGATTCTGTTTTCTTGTTCTTGCAAAACTTTCTCACACCTCTTCACCCTCTTTCTTGGCCAACCAGCTAGGTGAGCCCTGGGTGTCTAATCTTAGAGTATATCAACTCTTTGGCTGAAACTCAGCCGATGGGAAAAATAATATAGAATCAGTATTGTCACAATATAGTTCTTAAGACTCAAGAACTTCACTTTAGGAACTTCCGAGAATTAAAACTTGAATTTGGAAAACCAACTGAAACAAAGAGGTAATCTTAGTATGACATGTGTAATTGGTACAAACTTAACACAATGAGGTAGCTTCATCTAATGTGTTATTTGATATCACAATTAAGCATCGATATTTAGAAATCACTGATACCATCCTTGTATCTATACTATTGAATGCATAACATATACCAAATAAGATTTGGGAAAGCTGATCACGTAACTTGATCAACAAAACATATGGACTTTGCTTAAATTCAAACAGCCGTCTCTTGAAGTTTGAGTTTCGAAATGCAGAGCTCAAAATCAAAGACCATTCAATGACAAAATCAGTAACTCCGATTCATCTTCAATGCCAGTTGCAGAAATAAGGAAAGAGAAGATATGAGGGAACGGAGGTAGAGCTACAGAATTCAGGGTTGGTTCTCAAACTTGTTTCAAGCAAGAAGACATACGGAAATAATATAGAGACTTGGAAGAAGCCGCGACTCTTGGTAGCAGTTATAAAAAAAGATAGTTGGCTTCTTGATTCACCGCTTTTTAAAAAGAGATGCCAAGTGTACTTCTCGTCTCTTATAGAGACTTATGAATATAAGGAAAGAATTTGAATGTTACCTAATCAAAAGAATAATTTATAAAATTATACATATATATTATTTTGAATGGTGACATCATATTATTATTATTTTGTCCAAGGTTATACCTATTAGGATACACATCTAAATACATGTATACTTGGAAGATTATTTTATCTTCATATCTTTTCAAAGTATACACATATTTATGTATACGTATATTAATAAATATGAGCTTGTATATGTGGCACCATACTTTCATACTTATGTGCACATGCATATATATGTATTATTTTGAAGTGATGAGAATGTCAACATAAACCATTAAAGGTATGTACTTTGATTATGTTAAAATGTTTAATGTTTTAATAATTGTCTAATAGCTCATGTGTGTCCAATGAATGTACCCTATTATGCAGTCGCTAGGGCCTTACCAAGATAGGTAGAGGTCATACCTGTCGATTGGACAAATGGACTAAGATGGTACCCCATTCCGTAGATCTTGTTAAGCAATGCTTCTCCCCTTCGTCTGCTCTTGCAACCACCCGTGCAACATTTTCCACAATAATAACAAGTTCCCATGATAAATCCATATCAACATATATCATAGATAATAGTAAAGAAATTAGTCAATAACCATCATTCCGAAACCAAACAACTGCTAACTACCATCATCAATATATGACAAGTAACGGTTAACTACCATCATTATTAAATGGTGATACATAATAATTGATAACAACCAATTTCATATGAAACAATGGTCACATAGAACTACCCTTTTCACATGAACATGAAAGAAAAATAAATAACAACAATAGTTTTTATCTAATCGACTCAATGGCTATAATAATTTTAAATAGGTCAAAATTTTGGGATGTAACATTGCGCTCACTTTTTGGTCTTCAAATTCTAAGGTCACTATCCTTCTATTGATATTGTGCTGATAATCTATGTACAATAAAGATATGTTTTTGTAAATGATTCATATGCCTTTGAGATAGAAAAGAATATTCATTTGTAGGTTTTATATGAGTTGCCATTTCTTCTTTCACTGATTAGTCCTAGAGCTTTAAAATATGAAAGTGCCATGCGGTATTCTAGTCAAGATGAATTAGCTTCTTACAGTTCCTTTTTTTGATCTAGGTAATGTGTTTCCAATTGATGCTTTTGATATCTCTTGGGTTTTAGCTTCATATTCTTGCTTTTTGTTTCTTTCCTTGCTATTATCTTTTCATTATTACTGTTGTTAGACATTTTCCCCAAAGTGAAAAAAAATGTTATTTACCTCTATGGCTAAAAAATATATACAAGTAAAAGTCATGTAAAAATCCTTAAGATCGAAAGGGGTAAAATGAATAATGCCATTTATATTTAATTTCCTTCGGATAAATGTAATAGAAATAAGTAATTATTGAGATAGAATAGTCCTGATTGAAAAAGTAAAAAAAAATCAATTTTTAATGTTAGTTGTGAAGTGAAAGAATGCGATAGTTTGAAAAACAAACATTAAAATGTTATGGCACTCATTTGTTGGAGAGTCGGAAAGGCCACGGAGAACAGTCAAGGAAGGAGGTTGTTTGGTGGGCATTGGAGAAGGGGCATACATAGTGCGTCCAACAGTCAACTTAGGGTATAGGGTGTGCCTAGGACTGTCCTAGCCCATAGCTTTGTGTGGAGGGATTGCTTTGTTGAGCATGTTTTACACCCAATTTTTTGAGTACAAATATCCCTCTTGTAGTATGACACAGTAATAAGCGGGCCTAAACCATTGAGATCTTCTTTGGCCAGAGTTCACATTATTAGAGTTGTCTCAGATAAGTATTACTTAACATTTGATTTGAAATGTAAGTTTTGAACGTTGACGATAATAAACATAAACTTTCACTATTATTTCTAATATTGAATTTCATATTCTAAATTTATATATTTTTGATTTTATTCAAATTTTGTTTCTTTTATAGCTACTCAGCTCTTAAAAACTTATTATGTTGTATTGGATATGGAAATTGGCAGATTGTATTATGTAATGATGCCTTTAGACCATTCCACATGCCTTCTTTTGTTGTATAGCTGGTCTACTTAATAAAATGGTAGTACTGAAAACTGCTTTATATAAAAAGGAATATGACAACCAAAAGAGAAAACTTGAGGATGTTTTTATTATTGCAAAATGTGGATTGTAGAGTTTCTGTTGGACTTTTACATCTGATTACTTTTTCAAAATAAAGAGTACAAGTGAAGAATTATTGTGCAGCTAAGAAAAACTCAAATGCTCTTTTTCTTTTCCTTAATGTGTTTATAGCTGAGGTGGTGGTTGGATCAGCAGCATGGATTGGGAGAGGTCTATCGTGTGTTTGTGCACAGCGAGCAGTGAACAATGAAAAAATTTCTCTGACATTGACCCCTTATCAAGTAAGTATATCAACTGACTCCATGGAATCTGGTTATTTACGAGTCAAGATTAACTATTTGATTGAGATGCATATATACTTTTTTTAATTAAAAAGAATATTCAAAATTAATAAGGCAAAAGTGATTTAACAAAGTATATTTGGTGAAGTTTATTTTTTAATCCAAGATTGAACTGGCAAGAACACGAAGTTACAGAATTAAAAATTTACAGAGACTGTTTGTATTACATATATTGTTTCGAATACAGCCATGATAGGACTAACACCCATTTCTTAAATGTTACAGAACCATTGCAGGGCTTGACAGAGACATGACCAGACATTTAATATGTTGCTTATAGCACCTGACTGAGCTAGACTTAAAGCTATTGTGCCAAAATCGTAATAATGGTATTGCAAATAGAAAATGTTAAGGCTAATTGTTAACTCCGAGCAAAATCACCTTCGACTCTAACCATACCAATAAATAATAAATATAGCTGATGTGATCCCAACCTTAATGAAAACAAAATATTGCAAACTCTAAACAAAAATGGAGAACAAATGTGAAAAAGGGGATTAAGACTTTAAACCTTTTACTGGTATAGAATTTCACTGCATCATTCACCAGTTAATGAGGAACTTGTCTTTTAAGAATGGAACTCTTCATAGTACATTCAAGTTAGCTGCAAAGCTTGAGAGACACTTTTTTAACATATTACTTTATTATTAATGCAGGTTTACATTCACTGAAAGCATTTTTAATACGTGGCTTGTGTGGCACTACTGTTCCAAATTTTATCCCCATAATGTTCTTCAGCACATTCTGTCCCAATTTTGACCTTTTGAGGGAATTTTTTCCTTAGGGCTTGATTCTATCGTTTGACATTTATTTGTTCAAAGTCCTGCCTTATCCTTAATATGGGTTGAGGGCTCATTTAAAAGTAAATTATATGATGCTTTTCCATGTTCCCATTCACTTGTCTAAAGTTTACCCCCTGAATGGCTGCATAATTTTCTGTCCCTTAGGCATCCTTTTGGGAATCATATCCTTCTTCATCCCCATATTGTGGGATGTAATGTTAACACATAACTAAAGGCTACCATCGTATTGACAATATGTGTTGTTGTCAACCTGATATTTGACAATATGTGTCATGGTGATTGATGATAAAGATAGTTGCGAGATGTTGATAGTGGATAGTGTTGCGAGAAGTTGATAATGGACAATGTTGTTGATGTTGTCTGCTGTTGGACAATGTTGCTAATATTATCTGTTGTTGGACAATGTTACTGATATGTGTCTAAGAGATTACGGAACAATGGTTATTAATATAAAAGGAGAGAACATATGGAAGAAGATAAGATTGCATGATATAGGAGGTAAGATAAGATATGATGAGATAAACTATTAATGTCCAACAAGAGACCACAAACGGGTGTAAGGGACTGAAGATACAATTAGAGTCCAGAGGGCAGCAGGACCATCAAATGGTGTCCGAGAAAAAAAAGAAACAAATAGAGCAAGAAGAAAACAAAGAGAAACAAGACTACACAAGCAGGGCTACGAGACCGCGAAACAAGTAGCGGTTCTTAGTCATAAAAAAGTAGCCCAAAACCAAAGGATAACTATTTGTGTGCAAAGAAGTCTGAGCCCATCACTAGAGAGAGGGGGACAGTTGTCGATGATGGTGTATGTGTATATGATCTTTGCTTGGCCTCACCAATCTGGTGTGAGTAATAGTGGACGGGCCCCCAGCCCACTTGGTTACTTTGGGTAAGGTAACCAGAGTGAGGGAGGAGGTGATAAGCTGGTGAAGGGACGTAGATCTAGAGGGAGATAGCTCCTGAAGAGTGAGATCCCAAAGACGGAAGGCCTCTTGGAGATAGAGTGCAAGGCATCACTGATCATCGTACTTGAAGGATTAGAGGGACCTGCACTTTCTGAATAAGCAATGAAACCTCTCATGAATCTCGTAGTAGATCGGACAATAGAATAGAAAATGGATTTCAGTCTCAACCACACCCATGTCACAACATTGACAGATCCGCTCATCTCTGCTAATCTGGTGATCTATTTAGATGTGGAGTTGGTGAGAGCCAACTCTGAAAGAGCCTAACTGGATACGTAAGGCATAGATAGGGCCACTGTTAATATAGTGGTCCACATAAAAGGCCATATGAGGGTAGAGCCCCTTGATGGGTCAACCCAAGTCACGTGAATGAACCTCTTGTAGATGTCTATCCTAGTAATCTCATTCAGCTTCTCCTTTTGGGGGAGGAGATGAGCATAAGTGTCTATGGAGTACTAAAAGGGAGGAAGGTGGTCAATATTGATACCCATGGAGTTGAGGAGACTGGAGACTTGAGCATACCAACATCTACCACGACCAATGGGGTTAGAGGCCGCAATCAAAGCTAAGGAACAATGGGGCAAGTAGAAATAATGGTATTTGCCATCAACAGAATCCACAAATCCTCTGAGTTTGTGAAGTAGACAAACCAAATCAAAGATCATGCTAAGTCTTAAGGAATGAGCACCGAATTCAGTCAAGATAATACTGGTAGGAGTGGTCGGTTGACAACAGATGAAGCAACGACAAAGAATAGTTTGCACCCTCTCCATCGAAGCCCAATTAGAGGCTAACAAGGAGGGCCCCCAAATGGTCAAAACATAAAGGACAATAGGTCTTACCAGGGAGTCTAAGATAGACATCTTAGACATGGTATCCTGAAAATGGTGTCTGAAGCACTGTCTCTCAAGCAAAGCAAGTGAACCAAGCCCCTTGTTGACTCGCGATGTCATGGCCGGTCTCAAGTTGAAACATGGCCTAGAGAAGCTATTGCCCAAATAGGTGTAGCTGGAAGTCATCTTGATCCCAATCACTCTGAAAAGGAAGTGAAGATGAGAGGTTTTCAAGTAGTTGAAAACCATAACTCGGGTCTTGCCTAGGTTGTCCAAAAGACACTATAACCCATCAAGGGAGGAGGACAGTAGCATTACGTCATCAACAAAGAGATGGATATCAAAGTCCGATGAAGACAATAACCGTCCTTGGGAAGCAAGAATCTCCTTAGAAAAGTCTCAAGCTCATCAATGTAAATACCAAACAACATAGGGGAAAGTGGGCAGCCCTGCTTGACAACAACAAAACTTTGAATGAAATTGAAGAAGCCCAGAGGAGTCGTGAGATGACCAACAACCTTCTCGTAAAGTCTCAAGATAGCTATGAGCAATACCTCTGAAACCCCAATATCTTTGAGCCACTGGAATAATGCCAAGCGGGGGATGGAGTAAAAGGCTTTGCGAAAGTCCACAAAGCAACAATAGACTTTTGCTGAGCATTGCCTAGCCTCCTCAATAATAGCCCCGAGGGTAAGAATGTGATCTTTAGTTTGAAAATCCACTCTAAAGGTACCCTGACCTCTGGCCTTGCAACCTAATCTGTCCAGTTATCTCGTGAGAATAATGTGTAGGATTGTGGTGCAGAGTTTGGCAAGGCATGTCCAATCATAATGGTCTAATAGTTGCCCAGATTAGAGGCCGAAACAGCCTTGTGGATCGGGTGAATAATATGGTTAGACTAAGATGACGGAAAGCCAGTGCACCCCACTCAGTTGAGGAGAGCAACAAGAAATGAATCAAGAACAAAAATCCCCAACGTGAAGAGCTCTGCCTAAAGTCCTTCCTCGTTAGCAACCTTGCTACAACTCATGGCTCTAACGGCCTTGTAAATAGTGGAAATGGAAAAGAAGTGGCAATGGCGGGGGGGGGGAGTAATGCATATGGGAGGTTGACCAGGAATTTTGTAAAGGGTGACAATGTAAGAGACGAGGGAGTTGAAATTTAGGTCGACATGGAAAGCCGGGTGACGGGGGAAGAGTGTGCGCCAAATACATTTCTGGAAGACTTGAAGGGAAGAGCTGAGAGACCTGCATTGCTCAAGATAGAAGAGACGCTTCTTCTAATGAAGGAAGCTATGATAGGAGAGTGTGACATGGGGAAAGGAGGGATTCTGATCAGTGAAGGTGGAGTGGACAAGGTAGTGAAAGGACTTGCAATCGTCATCAAACCAACAATTTTAGGGATAGGAGCTAGGATGAGAGGGACAGACAATGAGAGGCATGGAAGAGTGCGAGAAAGATTGATAATGGCGGCCTCTCAAGTTGTCGTGGAGATGAGGTCGAACATGGTGGAAGCACATGGAAGGTCCATGAAGGGAGTGGCCCGAAGAGAGCATCTGAGGTGGGTGAGGAAGAGGTCACGATCGTTGTCTGTAATGTCCCCATTCCGAAGATTGTTTTTTATAATAATAGAGTTGATATACAATTAAATAAATGAATAAATAATTATTTAGTAAATTAAAATATTAACTGAATAAAATAATAAATTATAATATAGTCTATTAATTATATAATGAAGGATTATAATTGCACTATATATAAAAGGTTTAATAATGTATATATGAATATAATAATAAAATATATAATGATAATATATCATTTAATTAATATAATTATCATAATAGCAAATGATCAAACAATAAGATATATTATTTTAATTGAAAAATACTATTAGTAAATTGAATTACTAAATATTATAAGTAATAAATTAATCAAATAAATAAAGAAGCTGTTTCGGGGACAAACGCGTCTCTTACATCACAAGCACACATTGCAGACGGAAGTCAGCGCGAAAAAAGATATATAATGCAAACAGGAGAACACGTACATCATGAAGAAAAAGGGAAGAACATAAGGAGGAAGACGGAGTAGCCACCAACAGACAAGACGTAGCAGATAGAATATTTTGCAATATAGATAGAGGTCAAGCCTCCGGCACATCAGACGGACGACGTGAACATCCAACACAGAGTATCAACGGGCAGATAACAGTGAGCACAATACCAGAAAAGGGGCAAAATAATATCTGAATCTGACTTCAATGATAACCTGCGATTACCATCTTCAAAGGTAGAGTCAACATATGTAGATTCACGGAAACTTCAGTTTAGTGATAAGACGTCGCTGATGGAAGGGCACCATTTAGCGTAAGGAACAGACAGGGATTTCCAAATACAATGAAACTCTTGAGAGGAACAGTCAAACACCAAATCAACCGGCAATACTTGTAACATGAAGTCCATAGGAATAAGGTCCCCAATAGAAGACTCCATCCTCTTCCAACACCGAGTTATTGATTCACTGAGTTGGAGGTTGCAACCATGAGTAAAGACGGAACATATAGGAATTATCGATCAAAGCTATACAGAATTTGAGAAAGGCGACAAGAAATCACGGGAAAAAAGGATGAAGTATTCATCCACAGATTTCTGTATCTGCCGTCATCATCTCTGCCAATAAGGGAAGGAAGATTGTCGCCAATCGTAGATAGTACCCAAATTATCATGACAAAATGAGAACATAGACTAAGTACCAAGTATCGAATCATAAATATATCTACAAATAAGACCAGGAGACCAGAATCGTAGATCTGAAACAAACAAAAAATTATAATCTTCCACCATTCACAGTAGCATCAATTAATCAGAGACTGTTAGTACGGAAATGATAGACAGAGATACAGAACAATGGAGATCAGACTGCCAGCATAGAAGGATAACCAAACAGAAGGGAAGAAATACAAACCTCTAGAATAGCAGCGAATTAAAGAGGATCATCGTAGCAGCAGATCATCCAAATTTCATCCAAATTTGTGGATATAAGACTCGGCATTAAATGGGGGAACACTCATCATATATAAGAGATGGAAGATATCTGGAGGCTGAGTTTATTTGATGTGATTGAGCATACAGAATAGAGATGGCAACATACAGGACAATCCCTGAATATTAAGTCAAGGGGGAAAAGCATTCAGTGATGATAAACACTAGAAGCCTCACAAGTATTATAACCAGTTTACTAGTAATTAACTTATATGAACTGCAGGATAGATCAGGCAGAGGTCATGTAGTAAGTGATTACATAGAGAATAGTTAAGTTCATATAACAATCCAAAGCAGAAGAGAAGATAAACGTCATCCTTGTCAATTGAATTGGATATAAGTAGAAGTGAACAATGGTTTAAAGGCTATGTGGGTTAGAAATAAGAAAGGGATATAACATTGATACAGGCCTATACAAATCAAGTACTAGGGGCCAGCTAATTGTTGCATGATATCAAGGTACTTATTGTCAATAAAAAGTTTAAATGGAAAGAAGTATCTTGCAATTGAAACTCTGGAAAAACGTACTGATATTTCAAGCTAATTATGGATGGGACATTACAACGTCCGCAAAAGAAAATGCGGTGTAGGTAGGTGAGGGTAGCACAGGGGGATAGGGGTGGAAGGGGGGTGACGTGAGGGGCACTGAAGGTGAGACTGAGGAAGGAATGGTCAGCCAATGGAAGGTGGGAAACAGAGAAGCAACCAAATGTAAGAGAACATTGATTTTCTCTCTTGGTGCCAAAGGTAACATAATGTCAAAATGTTGCAGTGAAGATATGTTGCTTTGAAATAAGATGATACTAAGAATTTTGGTAATGTTGTTTAGGTCTGGAAAATTGTTGTAATAAAAAGTATGTTGTAGACAGTTTGGAAGAATGCTCTACATTCCTTTGCATTGGAGAATTTGGTCTTGCGGTTTTTGGCATATCGTATATGATATATGCGAATTGCACTCCTGCCTTTCAAGTCCTCAATGAGTGTGGTTGTCTGTTAGAGTTGGTTCAGAAAATGCTTTGCATTTCTCCAAATTGGTGATTTTGGTGCTGTGACTTGGAGGACGTGTTTACAACATTTGTGCTATGTCCCAGTAATATTCTTAGAAGTCGGTGTTGTGGGAAAGTAGTAAGAGTGATAGCGTGTATTTGATTAACTCTTCAGAATGAAGTGTTTTTATTAGTTGTATTAGTATGATCTTTGGGTGAGAAGAAGGATTTGAGAATGCTCTTGGATGATCAAGGAATGTCTAGGTGTGATCCACATGTTGCTGGATGATCTATTTATTGACACATTGTGTTAGAAATGTGTGTTTCAAGGTAACTCCTTCAATTCAAGTGACATAATGTGTTCTACAGCTTGCGATGGGTTCTTGGGTGTCTTTGCTTGCCTTGAAGATTGTGCAGCATTGGTTTTGGGTCTTACCTTGGCATGTGGGGATTCACATTGGGTTTATTCGTCTTGAAGGTATGTTTTGGGCCAACTATTGATGCTTTGTTTGATATGTCTTCACATTACTTTGTTGTCGACCTTGGAAGATGAGTAACAGCATCTGAATTGTTTCTAAAGAAGTGAAATATGTGTTATGATAATTTTAGGTCCTCTTCATCTCTTGAATTGGACCACCCTTACCACAATTATTTTTTGGTGAGTGCCTTGATAGAACTTCTGTTTGTCCTTTTGCTTTGGTTGACCTTGTTGAAGTTTTCAATGAAGAAGATGGTTTGTAGAAGATCAAATTGATGATGATAGTGTGCAATTGTGTGGATTAGATGGAATAATGCGGAAAAAGGTTTCAAAATAAGTGGGTGCTAAAGCCATTATGAAGTTGGTTGCTTGAGATAGAAATTCAAGGACAACTTCATGTTTGGAGATTTGTTGGAGGCAGTATGTTGAAGGTTTGTTCATCTCGATTTGTATGCTTCCCATACATTTCTTGGAGATAGTGTCTTCCTTGCAAGTTTCGTATCTTGCCTTGACGCATTGTGTCTCTGTTTGCAAGTCTTATGTATGTTGCCCTAGGGTAGTGTGCCTTAGCCTACAAGTTTAGGAAACAATGCACTTCTTTGGCTGTTAGCCTAAGACAACTATTCTAATACTTGTTCCATATATCATGAGTCAACTCTTACTGTGGTCTTTCTCTTAAATTTGGTGCTCTCTTGTGTTTGATGTTCATTGCTTTATTTTCTTTTATGCTGCTACATGCAATATGGATCATATGGTTGTGAATGTGGATTAAAAGGTTTTAAGATTCATTCACCCCCCTGTTAGTCTCAAGGTGTGTTCAACAATTGGTATCAGTGCCAATTTGCTCTAGAAGAGGCTTAACCACTTGAGGAAGGGTTTGGGATGACACAAGAAGGATCTGACAAGATTCCCAAATTTGATGGAGTCACATTTGTCATCCAGGGCTTATTGCATATGGAATTCCATTGTATATGGCTACACTATTCCCTTTACTCCCCTTACCTCTCTGAATGATAATTGATTATAAGAATAATGGAAAAGTAAGGAATGCAATTATCAACGGTTTGGCTGATTTGAATTATTGAAGGTAACAAATTGCAAGTCTGCTAAAGATGTTTGGGAAAAGCTTAACAACATCTATAAAGGAGATCAAAGAGTGAAGTATGTCAAACTTCAAGGTTTCAAGACAAGATTCAAGAATGACTGAAGAAGAAAATATTTACGGTTATAAACATTGAGTAACGAAATTGGTAATGGAATTAGAGGAGTTGTTGGAACTCTTGATGAAAATGAGTTAGTAATGAAGTGCTTAGGACTCTTCTTGAATTTTGTTTGCTTTATTGAAGAAAATGAGGTAGCAATGAAGTGCTTAGAACTCTTCTCGAATTCTATTTTCTTTAAAGCATCTACTATCGAGCTTAGCAGAGATCTAGACAAGTATATGATCTTTGTTCATAATAAAATGAATGACTATATATGATCCTTGTTAACTCACCCTCAAACCCTAATACGCGAATTCAAATTTTGAATTCTCTTTCTTCTGTTATGCGTGTTTGCCTGTCTCTATCATGCGCTGTTCTTGCAAGTTGCATGCGTCAAGTGTTCTTTCTTGACATAGAATGTCATGGGTTTCTTGTGATTCTGATGTAGTACAAGGTAGGAGAATCCCAAAGGAGATGTCCTAGGCCCCAACAAGTAACCACACAATGGAACAAATACAGAGAGATTTGATCCACAATAATGCCAATTCTCGTAATAGAATCATATGATTTACATCCAACGTGCCCGGTTGTAAGGCCTATGGGTTATGGCCAAATACATAAGCAATTAAAATAACAGTTCTGCAAGACCTTGCAAGATCCAACCTCAAGCTAGCCTAGACCCACAATCTGGTAGAAAACCTCAAAATGAATCTAAACTTGTGCTCGCAAGCCACCAAGCAACCTTCTTCTTTTCCCAAGCCCACACTTAGCTACTAGCTCTACTAAACTTCGCTCCTCTTAGCTACTCCATGCTGAATTGAATCCTCCATTCTGAATGAATGACTCTAAACAAGACAAGACCCTCTACTTATACTAAACCAAGCCACAGGTCGGCCTAGCAAGTTACATTAAATAAACACTCACATTAATTAACCCTCAAGCCACAAGTCGACTAGGCAACATAAATTAAACACATGCAATAACTAATATACTTAAGACAAGCCTCAAGTTTACAATACAGAGCTAACTCAAAAGACCGCATAAGTGTACACGCACTTAGACATAGGTCCACATGCCATCCAACTATCCAAATCCAAGAGTGCACATGCCAACTCCCTCGGATCGAAGCTCGTGGAAACAATCTCCAAGGTTTGCCAATAAATCAGGAACATGCTACCAACAACCACCAAAAAGGCTCTAACTCCAAGACGATTACTCCAAACTTAATGTGCACTTAGGTAAAGGTTCCCCAATGTGCCTCAAGCACATCCCCAACTGCACAAAGCATAATTCCACAATTCCGAGCACAAAGCTCCTACATACAAGATTGCTGACTACCCTAGGATGCTTTTGCATTAGACTCGAGACTGCTCATTGGGAAGAATTCAAGATTTGAATTCTCCCGCCTATTTTCTTGTTGGAGCTTGATGTGATACCTCTATGCATGTCCAACCACGGGTTTCTTGCCTTAACCTTGATGACTTCTTCTCATCCTGTTTGCTCGACAACCAGTTTCCACTTCATGTTCGCCTGTCCTAACTACTTCTCATTGTTGACTTACACTTAGCCCATCTTGTCTAAGTCTGGTTGTGAAGTCACTTATCTTCACCTGTCCTACTTTCACCTTACTCCAATTCTCTCCTTAACTGGTGTGCATTAGTGTCCTCTCATCGATTACTTTTCTCATACCAGTGGACACCTCAACTCTTTTTTGACATCAATGACAACACTTCTATAACTGATCATATCGATAACCTCCACTGGTCTCATAACTTGGCTCTTTTAACAGTTATGCCAACAATCTCCCCTTTTGGCATTGATGGCAACCTCAACACTATTTTCCCTATTTCATGCCTTAGTGCAATCTTCACAATGTTTGAATGCAATTCATTGACTACTGCATAGTTAGCAAATAATAACATGTTCCATTACCTTGTTCTCTTTTATCTTCAACATCTCCCTCTAAGATAGCTGACCCCTTTTGGTGCTCCTTAGACTTTTCTCTATCACTCTTTATTACTTCTCCTCTTTGCTCTGTGTCTTTCTTTTCTCCACACTTCCTCTGTGTAGGTGCTCTGCTTTTGTCTCCCCCTATCTCGGCTAACTTGCTGGACTCTCTTTCCTTAACTTTCCTGCTTGTCCTTTCTCTATACTTTGTTTGCTGCTCCCCCTATTATGGTGCTCTTCTTACTTATGCGCTTCTTTACTCTTCTCACTTCTCTTTTCTCTGTTCCTGGTGCTCTACTTACTTCTCCCCTTTTCTGTCCATGGTGCTTTTCTCACTTCTTCCCCTTTGACAACAATGCCAAAGGTGTATATCTATCACCTTTATCTTTGTGACTGCTCACCATGTGGAGTAGTCCCAATTGGTCATCGATCTAGTGTAGGGATAATCTTTGATGATCATGGATCAATGCATGACCTTTCTATTCTACTTCAGGCATGATAGGGTATCGCCCCTAACTTTCCTCAAAGATATTGAAAAGTATCCTTTTGAAGAGGTTTTGTTAATATGTCTACTAATTGCTCCTTAGTTGGGATATATTCCAACTTGACCTCTTTTTCTTGCACTTGTTCTCTCAGAAAGTGATACTTAATGGAGATGTGCTTTGTCTTTGAGTGCATAATCAAGTTCTTTGATATGTTGATGGCACTTGTAATGTCACAGTTTATAACCACCCGTTCCATTACCTTTTCTTGAATACCTTTTAGCAGATGGTTTGATCCATATTATCTGTGTGCAGCATACTGCTGCAGCTACATATTCAGCCTCTGTTGTTGATTGAGAAATGCAATTTTGCTTTTTTTCTAGCCCAAGGTACCAGTCTTCCTCTAAGAAAGAACGCACCACCAGTCATGCTCTTTTTGTCATCTATGTTTCATGCCGAGTCAACATCTGTGAAGACATTGAGTTCAAAGGTTCCTTTGTGAAGATATCGTAAACCATATTCTCCGATACCCTTCAAGTTTCTAATAATCCTCTTTACAACAACCATGTGTGACTCTTTAGGATTGGCAGAGAATCTAGCCGCTATCCCCACTACCTATGCAATTTCTAGTCTGCTGTACACCACATATTGTAGTTTATCGATCATGGACCAGTAAAGTTTTTCATTCACTTCAGGACTCACATCTTCCTTCGACAGTTTGCAATTGGTCAGTGCCCACCGGTTTGGACTTTTCTAGTCCAAAGGTCTTTAGAGTCTCCCTCACATACTTTGTCTGATTTGTGAATATTCCACCCTTTAATTAAGATGCTTGTAGTCCAATGAAGAACTTTATCTCTCCAATCATGGACATCTCAAATTTTTTCTTAATTTCTTCAACAAACTCCTTGCTCATTTTATCATCTCCTCCAAAAATGACGTCATCCACAAATATTTCTGCAGTCAGCGACCCAACACTTGTCTCCTTCAAACAGATGTTTCTGTTATCAGTTGTTCTTACAAATCCAGTCTTTATTAGATATGAGTGAAGTCTCTCATACCATGTATGAGGTTCTTGTTTCAATCCACATAGGGCTTTCTTCAACTTGCACACTTTGTCCTTTCCATCTTCTGATACAAACACCTTAGGTTGTTCTATGTACACTTCTTCCTCTAGGACCCAATTCAGGAATGCAAACTTTACATCCATTTGGTATACCTTGAATCTTTTGTAAGATGCAATTGCTAGGAGTGTCCTAACTCCTAGTTTGGTTGCTGTTGCAAAGTTTTCTCCATAGTCAATTCTTTCTTCCTGTGCATATCACTTGCAAACAAGTTTGACTTTGTTTCTTATCACTTCTTCATCCTCATTCGTATTGTTTCTATACACCCATTTTGTGCCAATGACATTCTTGTCCTTGGGCTAGGAAACTAGGGTCCATGTGATTGCAATCTTCCTAGCACTATTGCATTCCAACTTCTCGAAATGTGCAATCCCATATTGTTCATACTAAAATGAACAACTATATAGGATCCTTGCTAACTCACCCTCAAACCCTAATCTAAGAATTCAAATTTTTAATTTCCTTCCTTTGTTATGCATGTTTTCCTGTCTTTGTCATGCGCCGTTCTTGTAGGTTGCGTGTGTCAGGTGTACCTTCCTGACATAGAAGGTCATGGGTTTCTTGTGACTCTTGTCTACTTGCTGGGAAGAATTTAAAATTTGAATTCTCCCACCTATTTGCCCATTGGAGCTTGATGTGATAGCTCCCTTTCCATTCTCCAAGGTGTCAGATAATTTTCACCTACCTTTGTGACGTGTCCATTCACGGGTTTCCTTCCTTGACCTTGATGACTTCTCATCTCGTTTACTTGATAGCCAATGTCCTTTTCCCGTTCACCTGTCTTGACTTCTTCTCGATATTGATTTACACTTAGTCCATCTTGTCTAATTGTGATTGTTGAAGATCACTTATCTTCGCCTGTCCTACTTTCACCTTACTCCAGTTCTCTCCTTAATAGGTGTGCATTAGCATCCTTCCTTCTCTCACTGGTTACTTTTATCATACCAATTGACACCTCAACTCTTCTTTGACATCAATGACAACACTTCTATAATTGATCATACTAGTGACCTCCATTGGTCTCATAACTTGGCTCTTTGACAATTATGCCAACAATGACAAGAAGTGAGGATCAGGGAACTTCAGATGGAGAGGTGAGGTTGGTAGGGGAGGCCATATAAATAAGAGGAAAAGAGCCTGGGGAATTAGAGAGAGGAGAGTGATGGGGGTGAGATAAAGGATGTAAGATTTAGGAAAAATATTGTAAGAGTTATTGGGAAATTGCTTTAGTTATTTCTCTATTTGGCATAATTAAGCCTCTAGCATGTACACTAAGGGTGTGTGGCTCCTAGGCGATGTGTTTTTGGTGGTGTGCAAAGATTTGTTCTTGTGAGCAAAACCCTAAAAGAAATTCAAGGAAATGGATGTCACTTGACATGTATGGATGAAGGCTAAGAGAGGATTTTGAAGGATGGGTTTGCAACTAAGAGGATTTGAGAAGACGATTTTTGAAACTAAGGCTTTTTGAAGACAATGATGTGTAATGTCCCCATTTTAGCAGTTGACCAAGTGTGTGTGCGTTAGCCTTGTTCTACATGGTCCCGAGGGCTAACGAAGGGTTTAATGGGATCCTGGAGTGTTTTGGCCTAGTCATTTCCAGTTTGGGCCAAAACGAAGTTGATTTACTTAGTTTCAGGCATACTTACCATTTTTAGTAAGTTGGCAGGACACAGTGCAGGTCAATTTTGGTGATTGGATTCGATACTCCTCGGTGAGAGCTTTAGGATGAGCTATCACTCGCATTATTTGGAGTCCGATTGCTAATACATTTTAATGCCTGAAGTTTTATTAAACTAACGTCTAATTTAATTGTAAAATATTAAAGTGTTACTTTAATATTTATTTTATGGTGATGTGTACCCAAGGGAGACATAAGGGGTATTTTAATATATGTTTTATATATTACACATCTTTTATCCCACATTGCCCATATGAGTTGAGCGAACCCTTGGAAATAGAATAAAAGGAAGCATTTGTGGCTTCATTAGACAGGTTGAATATGAGAAGAAATTGGTGTGTGAGTTGCAGCTCCGTTCTTGGCATTTGAGGACGTCTATCCTCTCTTGTAACATTCTAGACGTCATCCCCTTGGGGTTTGGCCTTTGGAATTCTTTGTTATTGGCTTCATTATCAGGCAGTTAGTTGCATTTCCGGCTACAGACAGATTTGGTATTTTGCTCATATCTTCTTCACTACTTGTCCGATGCTTATGCCGCTTTGAGGGAATGGTATTATGAAGGTAGTGGACTGATTGAAGGACAAAGTATTGTAGCAGCAAGTTCGAAAGCATGGGCTGGAGTATTATGTCAATACTGCTGAAGTAATTAGTGAGTTGCTAAATCTGCCATGTATTTGGTTTTATGAATTCTGAAAATAACATTTTATTAGCAGTAGTTCATTTCCACTTTGCATATCATTGTAGTTTCTTTTTTGTTTATGTTGTATGATACCAATTCCATGCACGAAACACAACAAACAAATAAACGTTTGATTTCCGGAGTTATAAGGGGTTTAAAACATTAAATGGAGAAATAAGGAGTTGAATGCAAACTGTTTGACATAATTCCTTTCAGCAATTTGGTTTAGTTTTTGGGACATTCAGGGGTGCCCATTATAGTGGTATCAGAGCTATAAGTCCTGCCATCCTGTGGAGGTCTTATAGGAAATTTGGAACAGCCAGATAGAGGGAAAAAGTGTTTGATGAAATGTCAAAACACTAAAATCAGAAATAAGTAAAAAACACAGGCTAAGCATTTATGTTTGAGCATGCGACAGGGGTCTTATAATTTCCGCGATACCAGAGCAAGACAAAATAGGATTTCAGACTTGCAAAGAAAACAGTCTAGTACGTCCATGTAGGTGGACATTGAATCCAACCATACAGACACAGAGGAGATATTCTTTGATCAGGACAATAATATGGGTGATCGAGATGACAGGAATATAGGATTAGGCGGAGGCGGAAATGCTGGTCCAGATCAGGGGGAGGTACTGTTCAGACAGTTACTGGATGCATTAGAGCAGGGGCAGCGTATGCAGCAGGAGCAGAATAGGCGAATGGACATGATGTTGCAGCTCATGGCTAGACAGATGGGTGTCAATATTAATCCAGGTGATGCCAACAACAGAAACAATAACAACGAGGGAAACAATAACAATGGGGGAAACAATAACCATGGAGGCCAAGGCAACAACAATGGTCCTGAGAATAACATTAATGGTAATAATGGACACGACAACAATGGGAATGAGGCTGATAACTTTAGACACATTGCATGCCCAGCATGGACTGCGAGCTCGAGACCTCTTCTACCCACTTTCCCACCCAGAGATCCAGTTCAACCAGTAAACGAACCGCAGATTACCGAGTTACAGGATCAGTTCAGGAGGGACTGGGAGGCTAGTGGACCGGAGTTTCAGGCGGATATTTCCCTTAGAGATTATATGGACTTGAGGATGAGTCACATGCCTAAAGCAGGAGGGAGGAATCAAAACTTTGAGTTGAGGAAGAAAGTTGGAAAACTTTCTTTACCTTATTATGATGCTTCAGGGAAGATGACTGCACGAGCTTGGGTGCAGAAGGTAGATACATACTTGCAGCTAAATCCTATGCCTGAGGAGGAGGCTATCAAGTATGCGGCTATACACTTGGATGGCGTTGCACATGAATGGTGGCATCATGGCATGGTGACTTTGGGGCATAATCAGATTACATCCTATGAGAATTTCACCGAAACATTGATTGAGAGGTTCGACACTAAGGATCCGGAGTTACATTTCAAGGAGCTAGCACAGTTAAAATAGTCAGGTTCTGTGGATGCTTACATTGCCGAGTTTCAACGCTTGTTTGTACTTGTTACTGATATCTCTCCTAGGAGATTGGTGGTGTTATTTTGTGATGGTCTTGCTGATCCATTACGAGGTTGGGTGAAGGGACATGATCCACTCACCTTAGCTGAAGCAACTAAAAAGGCACGAGATTTAGCCCCTTCGGTATACAAAGGAAAAAACCATTCAATAGATTCTTCCTACCGCAAGGACAAAGACAAAAAACCGTTTTAGAAAGAGTATAGCAAACCCAAAGAAGGATCAAAAGGACTAGACAATGAAACCTTGAATGAACTTCGAAAGAAGAAGCTGTGCTTCCATTGTAGAGAGCCTTGGGACTTATCTCATAAATGTTCTCTCAAGGCTAAGGCAAATCAAATGGAGTATTTTTCAGCAGAAGAGTCAGAGTCAGAAGGGGAGGATCAGCACTCCGATTCAGATGAGGGTAACACTATAGAGGAGAGCAACATTCCTAAGGATGATAGATCGTTGGCACGCTTGACAGGGGCCCAAAAGGCAATCACATTTAAGGTCAGGGGTACTATCCAGGGGCAAAAAGTGATATCTCTTATTGACACTGGGGCTACACATAAATTCATAGATGCACAGTTGGTAGCCAGGAGAGGGTTACAGACAGAGGAGCATGATGGGTTTAGAGTCATGGTGGCTAACGGTGATAAGTTATTATGCACTCGGAAGATATCTAATCTTCGCATCAGGTTTGGAGATGGCTATGAGTTGGAGGATGAGTTCTATGTTGTGGACATGGGAGATTATGATGTCATCCTCGGCATGCAATGGATGGCTTCACTAGTTGAGTTCACACTCAATCTAGCGAAATTGGAGATGAGATTCCAGCATGAAGGCAGAACTGTGGTACTTAGAGGACTTTCAGATGGAGGTTGCAGAGTAGTGTCCTTGAGGAGAATGCAGAGATTTTTTCGTCATGATGACATAGAGTGGGCGACAGAGTGCTACATTATGCCAACTTCACCAGAGCCACAAGAAAAGAGTCATCCACCAGATATCCAGAAGATACTTGATAGACACGCTAAAGTATTTAGCGATATTCGTCATGGGGTTCCTCTTGACAGAGGGATGGAACATGTTATTGAGCTCGAGGAGGGAGCCAAACCAGTTATGATTACTCCTTATCGTCATCCTAAGAAACACAAGGATGAGATAGAGAAGACGATTAAGGATTTGTTGGAGATGGGGCATATCAGGCCCAGTAAGAGCCCCTTTGCTTCAGCAGTAGTATTGGTAAAGAAGAAGGATGGGACGATGCGCATGTGCATCGATTACAGGGCACTGAATAAGAAAACAATTAAAAACAGGTATCCCATTCTTAGGATTGATGAGCTGATTGATGAGTTGCATGGGGCATGCTTCTTTACCAAAATTGATTTGCGATCTGGATACCATCAGATCAGGATGAGAGCAAAGGACATTGAGAAAACAGCCTTTCGATGTCACTATGGCCACTTTGAGTTCATGGTTATGCCATTTGGTCTAACCAATGCACCTGCTACATTTCAAAGTTGTATGAACCAGGTATTCAGGAAGCAGCTGAGGAGATTTGTCTTGATCTTCTTTGATGACATCTTGGTCTTCAGTAAGACCTGGGAGGAGCACTTACATCATCTGGAGGAGGTGTTATCTATTCTGGAGAGAGAGTCATTGTATGCCAAGGAATCTAAATGTGAGTTTGGCATGACTGAGCTCCTTTACCTTGGGCATATCATTAGTGCAGATGGCGTTCGGGTTGATCCCGAAAAGATTAGAGCTATTGTAGAGTGGCCTACTCCCACAAACCTTACACAGCTTAAGGGATTCTTTGGTTTATGTGGTTTTTATAGGAGGTTTGTTAAGGGATTCTCACAGATTGCTACACCCTTGACAGATCTTACCAGGAAAGGAGCCTTCGTGTGGACAAGGGCAACACAAAGGTGTTTTGAGCATTTCAAGCAGGTAATGTCTTTATGTCCAGTTCTAGCTCTACCGGATTTCACGAAGCCTTTTGAGCTTCATTGTGATGCATCAGGTGATGGGATTGGAGCAGTATTGATGCAGGAGAGGCATCCCATTGCATTCGAGAGTAGGAAGCTCCGGGGAGTTGAGAAAAGTTATTCTGTCTATGACCGGGAGATGTTGGCCATAATGCATGCATTGGCCAAATTTCGATCATATTTGGTAGGTGGACGTTTTGTGATCAAGACTGATCACAACAGTATTAAATACTTCATGAGCCAGCGTGATCTTAATGATCGGCAACAAAAATGGGTGACTAAATTGCAGGCTTATGACTTTGACATAGAGTTTGTCAAAGGTAAGAAAAATGTGGTGGCTGATGCCTTATCTCGAAGACCTCACTTATGTGCTCTGGCAGAGATTTCAGGAGATTGGAGAGATCGGATTATAGCAGAGTATGTCGGAGATGCTTGGGCTTCTGAATTGATTTCAGGTACCATACAGGATGATCGCTATGAGGTGATAGATGGATTGATCAGAGTTCAGGACAGGGTTTATTTGATTCCGTCATCACATTTGAGAGAGGCGATACTGAAGGCATTTCATGATGCACCCACAGCTGGACATCCGGGGGTCTTCAAGACCTACAGGCAGATCCGAGAGCGATTTTCATGGAAAGGGCTCAAGGATGATGTTTAGAGGTATGTCAGGGAGTGTGTGGTTTGTCAACAGAATAAGGGAGAGCACACATTTCCTGCAGGTTTATTACAGCCCTTGCCCATTCCTGATAGGAAATGGGAAAGTATTTCAATGGACTTCATCACTGGTTTACCATGAGTGCAAGGAAGGGATTGCATCTATGTGGTGGTGGACCGCTTGACGAAGTTTGCTCACTTCTTTGCTATTCCGTCCACTTACACAGTAGCACGGGTGGCAGATCTTTTCTTTAGAGAGATATTCAGGTTACATGGGCTGCCCAAATTCATTATCAGCGACCGGGATAGTAAGTTTATGAGTGTTTTTTGGCAAGAGTTGTTTAGGTTGTGTGGTACAGATCTTGCACCTAGCACTAGTTATCATCCGCAAACAGATGGGCAAACAGAGATTGTGAATAAATGGGCGGAAGGATATTTGAGGAACTATGTAACTACACAACAAAAGGCTTGGATCAGATGGTTGCATATGGGAGAGTATTGTTATAACACCACTTATCATATGTCCATCAAGATGACTCCTTTCATGGCACTCTATGGTTATGAAGCACTTAGCTTCATGGATTTAGTTTTGGGGGACAGTAGAGTGCCCAAAGCCAAAAACTTATTGCAGGATAGTCAGGACATCCTGAAAGTGCTCAAAGAGAATATACAACAGGCCCAGAATCAACTAAAATTGTATGTTGATCAGCACCAAATAGAGCGTAGCTTCGAGGTAGGGGATATGGTTTACTTGAGGCTACAACCATATAGACAGTCATCGCTCAAGAAGAGCGGAGCTGAAAAGTTGAAACCTAGATTTTATGGTCCCTACAGGGTGATTCGCAAAGTGGGCAAAGTCGCCTATGAGCTTGAGCTTCCAGAGGGCAATCGAGTGCACAATGTGTTTCATGTGTCTAGGCTTAAGAAAGCCATTGGTCAGAGTGTAGTGCCTTCTGCAGATTTACCCCCTTTAGATGAGGAGGGGAAGCTTGTGTTAGTACCCGAGGCTATTCTGGACACCAGAGAGAGGAAGCTTAGAAACAGGATAGTGAAGGAGTATTTGGTCAGATGGAAAGACCTGCCGGAGGAAGATTCTACATGGGAGAGTGAGCAGGTTATTCAGCAGGCTAGACTGAGATTTCTTGAGGACAAGCAATTTCAAGGGGGGCGGACTGTAATGTCTCCATTTTAGCAGTTGACCAAGTGTGTGTGCGTTAGCCTTGTTCTACATGGTCCCGAGGGCTAACGAAGGGTTTAATGGGATCGTGGAGTGTTTTGGCCTAGTCATTTCCAGTTTGGGCCAAAACGAAGTTGATTTACTCAGTTTCAGGCATACTTACTATTTTTAGTAAGTCGGCAGGACACAGTGCAGGTCAATTTTGGTGATTGGATTCGATACTCCTCGGTGAAAGCTTTTCGATGAGCTATCACTCGCATTATTCGGAGTCCGATTGCTAATACATTTTAATGCCCGAAGTTTTATTAAATTAACGTCTAATTTAATTGTAAAATATTAAAGTGTTACTTTAATATTTATTTTATGGTGATGTGTACCCAAGGGAGACATAAGGGGTATTTTAATATATGTTTTATATATTACACATCTTTTATCCCACATTGCCCATATGAGTTGAGCGAACCCTTGGAAATAGAATAAAAGGAAGCATTTGTGGCTTCATTAGACAGGTTGAATATGAGAAGAAATTGGTGTGTGAGTTGCAGCTCCGTTCTTGGCATTTGAGGACGTCTATCCTCTCTTGTAACATTCTAGACGTCATTCCCTTGGGGTTTGGCCTTTGGAATTCTTTGTTATTGGCTTCATTATCAGGCAGTTTAGTTGCATTTCCGGCTACAGGCAAATTTGGTATTTTGCTCATATCTTTTTCACTACTTGTCCGACGCTTATGCTGCTTTGAGGGAATGGTATTATGAAGGTAGTGGACTGATTAAAGGACAAAGTATTGTAGCAGCAAGTTCGAAAGCATGGGTTGGAGTATTATGTCAATACTGCTGAAGTAATTAGTGAGTTGATAAATCTGCCATGTATTTGGTTTTATGAATTCTGAAAATAACATTTTATTAGCAGTAGTTCATTTCCACTTTGCATATCATTGTAGTTTCTTTCTTGTTTATGTTGTATGATACCAATTCCATGCACGAAACACAACAAACAAATAAACGTTTGATTTCCGGAATTATAAGGGGTTTAAAACATTAAATGGAGAAATAAGGAGTTGAATGCAAACTGTTTGACATAATTCCTTTCAGCAATTTGGTTTAGTTTTTGGGACATTCAGGGGTGCCCATTACATGATGTCATGCCCAAAATACGGGGGCAAAAACACATGCAATTTTTTTTTAAAAAAAAATAATAATTTAAATCTACTAGGTTTGATCTATTTGTTTCCACCAGCCAAAGTAAAGGTATTATGTAAAACAGATACAGGTTCTCCTAACAATGTCCTGACATTCCATTTAAGTTTATAATCAATGAGTATGAATAGATTGTTAAATTTGAATATTCGTTATTTAATTGATTTTGACGTTTATTTCATTATACATTAATTTTAATCAATATATTATTTTTCATATACTTTTCAATAACTCATACGTAAACCAACCATCTGCTAAATCTACTAGAAAACATAATTTGCAACTACCTTAAAGTAGCATGAATATGAATGTCATAACATTATTTGATCCAATAACAATATAATTCAATTATTTTAATAATAATACAAGTAATTATAACTCTAATTATTCGAGACATTTGAAATAAAAAGAACCTTCTAAGTAAAATAACATCTAGCATCCAATAACTCGACTTGATTTTTAACTGACATAATAATACCCTTATTACTCTAACTAAGACTACATAATCATTCAAATAATGCAACTTGACTAACACATCTAACTAATTAAATTTAAATAAAATATCTAACATTCACTTAAACAAAATATTAAACTAATAACGAACTAACTTTTCTAAATATAATCTAACATTTCGTTCTTCTAACTAATATCTACTAAAATAACTAATACACAAAAACATGATATTTAAAAATCACTTAAAACTAACACTAACTAAAACTAAAATATACTAACTTCAATTAAAAATAATAAAATCTCTTAACATTAAAAATATACTAAGACTTAAAACATATTAATTTTATTACCAAAAAAAAAAACAATTAAAATTAATTAATATTTAAAACTACAACTAATACTTAAGACACATATTAACTAACTTAACATTAATCATATAAAAAAAAACAAACAAACAAAACAAAATAATAAATAAATAAAATACTAATATCTAACATATACTAATATTTAAAAGACATACTAATTTAATTTTAAAACTTTATGAAAAAAAAAGTACTAACCTAACCCCACTAACATTCTAACTACTTGACTATTCTAACCATCCACCCCACTTAACATTCTAATCCCCGTTTCCCACCAAATTTCCCTTAACTTTATCCCCTCACATCTCCCAACATAAAAACGCAGCCCAAAATAAATTCAACATGGAGGATGTACGTGGCTAGAGAAAGGCCAAAAAGGTAAGAATCAAAAAGTTTGAAAACTTTGCACAAACTTGTCTTTTCAAATCTGCACCCCCCCTTAAATTCATTCCTTCCTTTCTTTGACTTTGGGGGCACGTGGATTGCTTAAATGCAGATTTTTTGGGGCTTTCTCAATGCCTAAAAAAATAAGGTAAGATAGGAGTTTAAATGCATAAAGTTTATTTGGTAAGAATAGGATAGAACAATGAGTAATGTCATAAAGTAAAGTAGATAGGGTTGTAGGATATTTAAGATATATGTTTTAGTAATTTTATTTTTATTTGCTTTGCTTCTTTGTATTTAAATATTTAATATTTAAAAAGTGTACAAAGAGGATAATTGAGGAATCTTTTTAGATTCTTTGTTGCAAGGAAGGTAATTAATCTTTTTCTCATACAAAGTCCAGTGAGCATTTTTGCTCTTGGGAGTGTATTTTTTTTAAGGCCATATTTTTTTCTTCGAAGTGTCACTTTTTTTGAATGCATCTAATTTTATATAAAGAGGTATATCTTTTTTTTTAAAGTATAAAATTTGGTTGCCAACTATATTTCATTAAGGGGATATTATATATATATATTTGTTTTAATGTGTTGAATTGGTGCAAAACAAATCTATCTAACCAAGGAGGTATATATTTATTTTATTTTTCTCTCTATATTAACTTTAATCATCGACTTTACTAATTTGTTAAAACTTTAATGTAAGGTTTTTTTTATCTCCAAATAGGCACAAAATTGAATTGATGTTCCTACCATATCAATTTTTTTTTCTTAACATAATTGCATAAATTGCATGTCACCATTTTATGTTTTTTTTTTTTTTTTTCAATACACAAATGCATAAATTGAAATAGTAGAAGACTCAAATGCAATAATATTACTCAATCTCTTTTTCTATTAAACCACTTGATTCAAAGGCTCCGTCGGGAAAGAACCAGTAAGAAAACCCGACATCCTTGCCACTTCAACAGTAAGTTTAAATACATTTTTACACAGGATTTCAATCCTGAGGAGAAATCTCCCAACATAACTGAATATCGATAACAAATCTAAATTTCCTTTTTAGCCCTTAACAAGGGATCCATTTTGAATTTTGCAATACATCTCGGTGATCATGGAGAGAACGAAAATTGACCGGGTAACAAATAAACATATCATGAAGACAAAATCAAACATTCACTCCCATCTCGGTTTGCACAACAGGTTCGACATTGAATTAGACTAGGGAGAAGGTGGATTTTTTCAACAGGAGACGTTAGACACAACACCATAATAGGGGCCCAATGGGGGCTAAAAATCTCAAGAACTTCCATTCTTCCACAAATGCCCTTTCGAGGCTAATATCACAAAGGCTTTCATTCTTTCACTTCTCAAATTTCAAAACTCAAAACATGGTTTGTGTTGACGAGTAGGGGCCCATAACACCCTACCCTCTCTCCCTCTTCTCGTCCTGAGAAAAGACTCTACACTGTTGGAGTCCAACTAAAGACCTTCCCCCGTATATGGTCACTTCTACCCTATCCGAGGGTGAGTAATGCCAATACATCCATACAAAAATCCCTTCGAAATTCAAGCAAAACATAAAAGAATTTTTTTTTAAGAAAACTTGTTTCAATCCCTCCCAACATACTCAACACACACACAAACATACATAAACAATAGAATTGAAACATGAAACACAATATGAACAAAATAAGTTGAAGTATTCCTACTTTCAATAATTGGGTTATGGCAAATGCGCAAGTTTGAGATGAGCTTGCTTTCCTCTCCTTCTCCTTCAATTCTCTAAATCCCTCTAAAACTAGAGGTTGGGTGAACACCCGAAACCCTCTCAAAAATGCCTCTAAATAAGATCAGAACTCAACTACCTCTAAAATGCAATAACTCCCCCCCCCCACTTGCCTAAAGTTCTAGAGGCTTCTAACTCAACTAAACTTAAGGCTAACCTCAAGGTGGAGTTAAAGTCATTCAACTCATGGTGAAAACATTCAATTTTCGCACTAAAGCAAAAATGGACTTTTTTAGTGACCATAAAAGTCAAAAAAAGGGGCTAAGGGGGTGGAAAATGTGCCCAACCCATACCCATACCCCTTGGGTACTTAGATTTCATAATTTTAGGCCTTTAGGATTAATTAGGGACCTATCCAAAAGTTAAGAATATTTTAGGACTTACTAACAACCTTCAAAATATAGATTACTCACTAATCCTAATTAGGGTAATTAACCTCGATTACTAATTGATTAGCAAAAAGGTTACTAACCTAGTCCAACTTAGATCTTTGGGTTACTCGGTTAATCTTAACTGTCATGTTGAAATGCATATACGAATCACGAGTGTCAAGTGACACTATTAAATTACTGTTACAGAACATTAACACTTAATGATTACAAACAGATACATTCATTCAATTCACGATACAAATAAAATACGAACAACAGGGTCTGCATGTTTTGTTAGACTCAAACCTGGTTTCCACAAACGGTACATAGGGTTCAGTTTCAATTCTCTGTTAGATTTTTCAACTAAAATATCCTGCACACTCATTGCACACATCAATAGCTCAAGAAAATCACATACACATTCAAAACCTATTTGGATAGTTACATAAATCAAAACATGAATTCTTTCATATAATTAACTGTTTAATTCATTTTTACTCACATTTAATCATCAGAAATCACATTATCAATATAACATAACTTATTCATTAATTCAGATTAAAATACCAAAATAATCATCGTTAGGCATGCATATACCTAACATCATAACATCATCAATAGGGCATACTGAACAATGTGAATTGCATATAACTCAATCATTGAGGTACCATAATCAATGCCATCATCATTGGGTGAAAACACCTTGTATCATTGTTAGTGAAATTTTTAAAGTTTAAATAGTCGAGATAATGTAGTAGTTCTCGAATCACTGAGTATTAAAACATGGATGTATCAATGGCTCTCAATTTCATTAGGACATTCACAACATAAAACATTACTTCATTTCTGATACAATCTCCTATAACAGTTTTAACAGAGGATTCATATTTGATAAGTACATACGAGGAGGGTTCTTACAAATGACTATAAGGTCTAGCTAACAATGTGAAGAATGGATCTGGTGGGATTAATGGAGACTTCAAATCAAGATAAATGGAGTTATGGATGCAAAATAACAGCTAAGTAGAGTATGTAGATGTCAAAGAATAATCCTTGAAAACACACTTGCAAAATGGTCAATGATTGATTTAGTTTTTTTGAAGATGGAATAAGAGGAGTGTTTTGAAAATGAGAGAGAGGGTTTATAAGGTAACCTTGATCAAATGTCTATTACGAAATTTAGTAAGTATTAGGTTCCGATGGTAGGTGGGAATATAAGTTCAAGCGCCCAAAGGGTGGTGATGTCCATCCACTTGGTCTTCAAAATTATGTGATGGGTTGAGGACAATAAATTATAATTGATGCTTATTCATGTGCTCATTGCATATTGAAGATAGGTTTAGGCTAGGAAATGGGATAATGATAGCTAAATCATGTTGATAGAAGCGGACACTAAAATGAGTGTAGAAATGTAAGGTGGCAATTTGAAAGAAATTTTGAAGATAGCAATTCCTTTTTATTTATGAAAAAATAAATGACACTATGCAACACTCTTCCCAAGTTTGCCCAAGTATGTTAAACCCACACCAATAAGAACAACAATGGTTTATGTTGCATATAAATGCTGGAATGAACCGTGACAAGCCCGGAAACCACTTGCAAGCTAGTAACATCAACTGCAGATCTGAAATATCAATGATTACTGCTGATATTTGCCTGGGCAGTGTGCTCACACCCCTTGGAAGTTATAACAGGGAAGGGCCTCAAATACATTCACCACATACTACTTATAACTCAAACTTTTTCATCGAAGGGTCATAACAATACAAGGTCTGGAAATCCCTCATCACTCTGCTCGTTTGATAATCAGGTCTGATACGCCAACCTTTATTGCTGAAGCAGGTCAAAACTGCTGCAAGGACAAAGAACTGGTTTGCAAGTACAACATAATTTGAAATGGGGTTTGGGTTCTTTAGTACAAAAACATGTTAAAATTATATATACATGACATTCTTATATATAAAACATGACTTAAGATAAGAATGTCACATAGTATCATATAAACAAGAAAAACCCCATGAACTTGTAATCATAACATCACGATCATACCATT
The DNA here is from genome assembly GCA_028749045.1 of Cupressus sempervirens. Taxonomy (NCBI): domain Eukaryota; kingdom Viridiplantae; phylum Streptophyta; class Pinopsida; order Cupressales; family Cupressaceae; genus Cupressus; species Cupressus sempervirens. Next base: position 600,513,797 of record CM053792.1, read on the forward strand.
ATAGCATCATATACTTCAAGTTCAGTATTAAAATATGTGATCTAATATTACTTTCAATTTATATAAACTAGTATTGTCACTATTATTCAATATTTTACAACCACTAAATTATTTGTCTAGACAGTTATTTTTCTAAATTAGATCAATCAAAACATTTCTAAATTAGATCAATCAAAACATACTTCGATCAATCAAAACATACTTCAATAAATAAGTGCACTAGATACCTCAGAAAAGTATCTGTGAACGTATTTTATATATATTTTTGTTTTACTTTTAAAGATAAATAAGTTATTATTACTTGATATTGTACAAGCAATAATGAAGGATGGAGAGAGGCAATGGTTTGTCATTGTTGATAACTTTGTCAATTTTTTTTAATTTTCTGCACCTTTTTCTCCTGATTTGCTGCCAATCCACCCAAGTATACCCAGATTCATCCTAGATGAACCAGTCCACCTGGGAGTGAGCTCTGGTCGAACCCAAAGTCGAACCAAATCATGACCTATACCTGTTTCGAAATGTACCATTACTAGGCCCCGGGACCGGCAAACTTGGTAACTTAGCCCAAAACCAAGAAAACCCATATTATTCTTACTCAACACCATATGCCAAGTCTGCAGGTCTGAAACCCTTGGTACATCAGGGTATTAAGGTTTTACAACACCTCCTTGGAGGTATTCAAAATCTCAGATTGGTGCCCCTGATAGGTGTTAATACATTCAAAGATCTAAATGCCCCTTATCCAACAATGAAACCCTTCTAAAAATTTAGCACCTTAATCTTGGAATCTTGTCTCTACCTCACAGGCATCTACAACATTAGTATGGTTGTACAATCTCTTGCAATCAGTTTCCTCTAGGTAGTATAGCCAGTAATGGAGTAAATACCAATCACATAAAGCCCTTTGGAACCCTTACAATGATAGCCTTGTATGAATGACCTGTCACAAGAGCATGGTACTCCAAAACCTCATGACCAGTCAGATTATTAGACAAATGATTTGGTAAAATATTGGATGATTAATAATAAAAGAACAAATTGTTCTTAGAGAGTTTACCAAGGTTGCATGGGTACTCGTACCCACACCCCTGGTACTCGTACCCACGTACCCAAGTACCGGGTACACGTATCCCACGTACCGGGTACTCGGTGGAGAGCATCATAGCTAAGGAACTTGATTAAGATTCTGATTTTTTTTTTTTGGTTTTTTGTTTTTGTATTAGCTTGTTGTTTATCAAACTTAATTCAATACCAAATCAGTTTGAAACTTTGATACTCATTAACAATAAACTTTATCACTGTTCAAGTTAAAAGTTTATCATTTGCAATATGTCATTGTCATATGGTTTAGGATCTTCTTGTTCATGTTTAAAGTCTGCCTTCTTTGTTATGCATCTAAGCATTTATCATGTATTATTATTTCAAACATATGAAACTGAAAACAGTACATTACATTTGCAAACTTTATCACTGTTATTGTTTTGAAAAACCATTGTCATGACTCATGAAATCAGATTTTTTATAAATATAAAATTGTAATTTTTAAGTAAGTTTGACATACCCAAGTACCTCCGTCCCCAATTATGAAAAATACTTTAAACATTCAACAATAGCATATATATATATATATATATATATTTGACTATATTTTGATTTTTATATTTTCTATAAAATATTAATTATATAGAAAAAATTAGGCTTACACACATACCCCCGTCCCCTATTTTGAAAAATATGCGTACCCGTACCCGCTCCCGTACCCGTACCCACGTACCCGTGCAACCTTGGAGTTTACAATCGAGATCAGAAACATTCAAATAATAAAAAGAATCTATTATATAGGATATTTACAATCTAGAAGTGACCATAAAAATAGAAATAGAATAACTTAAAAGATATTATTTTAATACCCTCCTTATTGGTCATCTAATCAACAACACCAAGCTGCCCCCTGAATTTGACAAACTTCTCTGGGAGTAGTGACTTGGTGAGAATATCAGTAGTCTGCTCAGCTATAGGAACAAACTGTAAATCCATGGATCCATCTTTAGCCAACAGATAAAATGACAATGAATGTCAATATGCTTAGTGCACTCATGGAATACTGGATTTTTGGCAAGTTTGAGGACCCCTTGATTGTTGCAAAAGAGGAGTGAAGGGCTTGCCTGAGGCATATGAATGTCTGAAATTATCCTACAAAGCCAAACTGCCTCACAACCTGCTTTGACTGTTCCCCTATATTCAGATTCTATTGAGGAAAGAGATACAACATGCTGCTTCTTATTGGTCCAAGTAATAGAAAATTCATGGATCCATCTTTAACCAACAGATAAAATGACAATGAATGTCAATATGCTTAGTGCACTCATGCAATACTGGATTTTTGGCAAGTTTGAGGACCCCTTGATTGTTGCAAAAGAGGAGTGAAGGGCTTGCCTGTGGCATATTGATGTCTGAAATTATCCTACAAAGCCAAACTGCCTCACAACCTGCTTTGATTGTTCCCCTATATTCAGATTCTATTGAGGAAAGAGATACGACATGCTGCTTCTTACTGGTCCAAGTAATAGCACCTTTGCCCTGAAGACATACCTGAAAGTAGAATTCTTGTCATCAACTGAGCCTTACCAATCCAAGTCTGTGTAACCAATAGTGTGGCATCTTTGATTTGGTAGAAGATACCAAAATTAGGAGTGCCTTGACATGGTGTAGGTTGCACTTCGTTGCAACCGAATAATCTGAAGTGGAAGTTGTCATGAAGCAAGATATGTAACTCCTTGCAAAGATGAGATCAAGTCTAGTGGCTGTTAGATATATCAAACTGCCTATTAGATGTCTGAATGTGGGTTAATTCTCAACAGGAGAACTAGATTTTTCTGATAACTTAAGAGCAAACTACATAGGTGTAGATGTAGGTTTACAATCCTGCATTCTAAATTTGTCTAATGGAGCTTGTGCGTATTTAGACAGAGAGATGAAGATGCTATGTGACCGCTACCAAACCTCAACATCTAGATAGTAATGAAAAAGTTCAAGGTCAGTCATTTCAAAAGATAGATAGAGATTTTGTTTGACTCCTTGAATCAATGATTTAGAACTGCCATAATCAACATCTATAACTAGAATGTTGATATCATTGCCAATAGTCTTGACATACAAATTTGAGTCTTGACATACAAATTTGAGTCAGAAGGTCTCCTCCGGAAATCCTGATCTGTGAGGTACTTATCCAATTTTATGTACCATCCCCAAGGAGCTTGTTTGAGACCATAGAGTGCTTTCACTATTTTCAGTACTTGGTGTTCTTTAGTAGCCGCCTTGAATACACGAGGTTGTGTCATGTATACTTATTCCTGGAGCTCACCATACAAGAACGTTGTAATACCCTGATGAGATATCGTCTTCAAACTCTCAAATGAAAATCACAGAATAATGAACATCAAATACTTGCAACTGATTTGATCAAATATTCAATAGATAACCAACAATTCATCCAATATAACAGATTCCAATAATATTAGGTTTGTTATTGCATTATACATTAACAATACAATAACTATTATTATCACCAAAAAATCCAATCTTAAAAAGAGAATTACAATTAGATTGGAGATGCTAAAACAAGAGATGCAATGGAGCTCAAGTGAGACACTGGAAATGACGCATCCACTACGATGGGCTTATTACGATGTAATTGGTAAAAATACTTGGTTGTTATTAACAGAGTCTGAGAGGTCTATATATACAAAAGAATAAAGTGATGTTTCCTTAGGAAACGATTGTAAAGAATAGAAACTTTCTATTCTAGCTAAGAGAAAACTAACAGTTATCTACAATTGATTAAATATTAAAAAACATTCTAATATTTACAATAGATTACAAATCGATTACCATTAAATAATAATAGATGTTTATCTATTATTGTAATACTCTCCTTTAATGGTTAATCTATCCACAACACCAAGCTGTCCACTGAATTTGACAAACTTATCAGGACCAAGAGGCTTGGTGAGAATGTCTGCAGTCCGATCTGTGGTAGGAACATATTGCAAGTGTATGGTCATGTCTTCAACCAACTGTCGTATGTAGTGACAATGAACATCTACATGCTTGGTTCGTTCATGGAAGATTGGATTTCTTGATAACTTGATAACACCTTTGTTATCAACAAACAAAGCAGTCAATCCTGCTGGTGACATTTGCATATCCCAAAGCATTTGATGAAGCCAAACAACTTCACATCCTGCCTTAACAGTTCCTCTGTATTCGGCCTCTGTGGAGGAGAGAGAAACTACCTGTTGCTTCTTATTGGGTCATTTGATGACACCGGGTCCAAACTAAACACATATCTAGAAGTTGACTTGTTATTGTCAATAGATCCCACCCAATTTGAATCTGTGAACCCACTGAGTTTAGGATTAGAATTTTGAGAGTAAAGAGGTCCATAACTTGAAGTGCCCTTTATATAACAAAGCACACGCTTTGTTGGCATCCAATAATCAGCCTTGGGAGTTGTCATAAAGTGTAAGATGTAGTTGACTACGAAGCTGATATTAGGTGATGCATGAGCATCTTGGGTTGCCTTGTAATACTGCTCATTTGTTCATTCTAATGGTTTTAACTAGGTTCCAGTAGTGTTAACCGAGTTCGTGTTAACCGGCAGTGTTAACCGAGTCCAGTGTTAACTAGCAGTGTTAATCAACAGTGTTAACCAAGTTCAAGTATTAACTGAGCTATCCAATGTTGACTGAGTGTTCCTTCATGCGTCGAGTGAACTTGTTATTTGCCGATGTTCGATTCCTTCTTTGACCGAGTTTGTCTGTGACTGGTTCTTAGTTTGAGCCTATGTTACCCCAAGTTTTCGGGACGAGGGAACGGGGGGACGGGGAAACGGGTTTCTGGGACGGTTTTTTTTTGCCGAAACAGGGGACGGCAAGGGACGGCTATATATATATATATCTGAATTTTATCTGAATTTTCAAATATATTCATCAATTCTACATTCATCATAGCAACATAGTTTAAAATTATCAATTTCATTCATCAAATAATGATCCATCAATGATCATAGAGCATAGCAATCAGCATCTAATCAAATCATCGTAGAAAATTCTAAATAGCATCATTTTCAATCATCATTTAAGTACTTAAGATACCATTAGCACATAATGGAATGAGTCAAATAAGAGAATGAAAAACATCAACTCTCAATAAAATGGAAACATTGAATAGATAAAGACTCAAACTTTAAAGTTTTAAACTTTTGAAGTATCAACTATAGTCTATCAATGATCATATAATATTATAATGTCAAGACAGAACACTCCAACTCTGAAACATCAAAGTCAAAATGAAAACAAAAGATACTAAGGCAGCTGCCCCTAATCAGCCATATCAAAGTCACTATCACTATCATCCTGAGCTTCAAAATGAAAACAAAGATGGTATGATAGTTGCCCTTAATCATTCATTTTATAATATATTTTATAAAAAAATTGACTTCTACATGTCCGGGCCTGTAGATGACTGGAAAATTATTTTTTTAATGGTTTTTTGAGTTTAATAAATTTTAATAGGAAACCTTTTATGCAGTCCCCGGGACGTTAGGAAACGGAAAAACAGTCCCTGAAACGGTCAACGTGGTTCGGAAACTCGTTGACTGTTTTCGAAATTTCGGGGACGCGTTTCCTGTTTTCTTCTCCAAGTGGGGACACCTGGGAAACGTCCCTTGCCGTCCCCCCGTCCCCGAAACTGTCCCCGTTTTCGAAACTTCAGGTTTAGGGGTGGAAACGCGTCCCCAGGTAACATAGGTTTGAGCTGACTTATGTATTTAATTTGGATCGTGAATTTAATGATAGGATCTTGTCTTGTGATGAGTATAGTATCTTGTCTTGGGATGAGTGCAGATCATTTTAGGTTGGCCTTCTATTATGTAATGATCTATAATCTTTTGTAAGCTGTTTTGGCAAGTATAAGTAGAGGTATTTGGTTTAGTTTAGAAGGGGGACTTAAAGAGTTTAGAGCAGATGTTTCTCGAATTGCGAATTTGAAGTTGGATTGTGGATCTTGAAGTTGTATTTTGTATCCGACCGTAACCCAGAAGGCCTTACAGTTGGGCATGTATGTTGATAATTTGATGAATCAATAAAAGTGTTTTGCTCTCTCTCTCTGTCTCTTCCCCCTTGGTGTTATTCTCTATGTGTTTTCTTCCGTTGTGCTTACTTAGCAAGGTGTTTGGATAGTTAGGCGTGCCTCTGGCCCTAGCTGTTCATTCCCTCCTTGCTTTATTAGGCCTAGTAGTAGAGAGATAGATGAGGCTGCCTACTAGTTGCCTGTATGTAGTATGCCTAGTAGTTGCCTGTATGTAGTATCATCAATGGGAGGAGAATCAGACTTGGCTAATAACTTGAGACTTTTCTTCATGGGTGTACATGCAGGCTTGCAATCCTGCATTCAAAATTTGTTTAACAGAGCCCTAACATATTTGGACTAAGAGATGAATATACCAGAAGACTGTTGCCAAATCTCAACACCTAGGCAATAATGCATGAGCCCAAGATCAGTCATATCAAAAGACTAGCATAAATTCTATTTGATTCCTTGAATCAAAGATGTTGAATTGCCAGTGATGATCAAATCATCCACATAAATAACTAGAAGGATGATGTCATTATCTGTAGTCTTGATGTACAAATTTGAGTCTAAAGAACTCCTCTTGAAGCCTTTATCACTGAGGTACTTATCAATTTTTATGTATCATGCCCTAGGGGCTTGTTTTAAGCCATAGAGAGCTTTTACCAATCTGAGAACCTAATGGTCTTTACCAACAACCTTGAAACCAAGAGGCTGCGTCATGTAGACCTCTTCATGTAGATCACTATTTAGGAAAGTTCTCTTGATGTCCATCCGATGGACCTTCTAGCTAAACTGTGCTGCCATGGCTAGGACTAATCTGATTGTGCTCATCTTTGCAGTAGGAGCAAAGGTCTTCTCATAATCAATGCCCTGACGCTGAGAAAAGCCCTTCGCAACTAAATGAGCTTTGTACTTATCCAAAATACCATCACATTTGTGTTTGATTTTGTAAACCCATTTGCACCCAATGGGTTTCTTCCCTGGTGGAAGATCAGAAAGGACGCAGGTGTTATTCTTCAGCAAGCTCTAGTGTTCAGATGTCATGGTCTGTTCCCACTTTGGAATTTCTTTAGCCTTGGAATATGTTTGAGGTTCAAACACATTGTGAATGTTGGCCATGAGAGCAAAGTTAATAGACTTCGTAGGTTTGCTATTTTCCATGTAGTTTTCCCATCAATGAGCTCATCATCACGAAGATCAGCAAGTGTCTTAGCCCACCACTTAGGCCGGAGAGGAGAACGACCAACATTAGTATCAAGAGATGCTTGGTGATCAGGTTCCTCACCACAAGAATCCATATCAAACTCAGGTGAAGCATCTACAAAGCAAGGTGATCCTGTAGGAGAAGCTGGAGGTGTCTGTACTGGGATCATTGGTATAGCTGGAGCTGCAGAAGCTACTGGAGCCCTCCCATAAGGTGGACCTAATGGAATCCTAACTTCCAAATCATGAGCCTTCATAGGCCTGTCGGTTGGATTAGGAACATGAGAAAGATGCATGAATGGTCCTTGCTGCTCATCAAAGATTACATTACGACTGTACAGGAGACAAGATGTCTCAGTGTCAATCAAGTGGTCAGCTTTGTAAAGACTATTGTATCTAGCAAGCATGAGTTTTTGACTCTTAGCATCCAACTTGGTGTGTGATGCATCAGCGATCCAAACAAAAGCAAGGGAGCCAAAAATCTTTAGGTGACTGATTTTGGGCTTGCGACTTGACAGGCCTCTTTTGGAGTTTTACCTTTGACCGCCACTATGGGTGACCAGTTCAAAAGATAAACTGCTATGTTAACTGCTTCTGCCAGAACTTCTTCGAAACATCTCTGTGTTTGAGCATGGATCGAGCCATCTCGGTGATTGTTCTGTTTTGACGTTCAACGACACTGTTCTATTGTGGTGTTTGGGATGTAATTAACTGATGTTTGATGTCATGAGTATCCAAGAAGCTAGAGAATTCATTAGAACAAAATTCCCTTGCCTCCCCCTCATTGTTTGACCTAAGAGTAATGATAGATTTCCTAGACTCTTTATCAACTAAAGGTTTGAACTTCTGAAATACATGAAATGCATCTAATTTCTTTTTAAGAAAATACACCCATTTTTTTTCTACAGAAATCATCTACGAACAACAGAAAATACTTGGATCCAAGAACAAAAAGATTGGCCATAGGGCCGTAGATATCGGCATGAACAAGATGAAGTACCTGAGAAGCTCGCCATGAATCGCCACTGGGGAAAGGTGTACGATGTTGCTTTCTAGCTTGGCATGCATCACAAACTCCAAGCTGTTGAGTCTAAATCTCTGGCAAGCCGAGGACAAGCTCTTCTTGAGCAAGTTGAGAGAGATAATGCACATTTAAGTGCTCATACTGCTGATGCCAAAGTTTGCTAATAGAAGACCGCCTAGCAGCCATAGCTAAGTCCCAAGAATCACCAGAATTAGTAAGTTGGAAAAGACCATTATCCTCAAGACCTACTGCAATAATAGACTAAGTCACCTATCAGTGATGGTACACTAATGTGAACTAAAGGTGACATCCAAGTGTGGAGAATGTCGCAGCAATTGACTATCTGAGAGTAGATTTAGTTCCATCATTGAAACATAGTATACATTGAGAAAAATGAGATTCCTACCAACAGATTGGATTTGAATGTTACCTTTACCGACAACAGTGTACTCTTCTCCACCACCAAAAATAATAGAATTTGAATAAGGCTAGTAGTCATCAAACCAATATCTACAGTGGGTGAAATGATGGGAGGCACCTGAATCAATATACCAGGCATTTGACTTCACATGATCTGCAAGTTTTTTAGCCATGAAGGCGTAAAACACAGATTCCCTCTGCTCAGTGTGCTCTGCACTGTTCGTTTTGGGCTGCGAACCTGATTGCTTAGATTGGGAAGCTAAGAATTTCCAACATTCAACCTTTATGTGACCAAACTTGTGGCAATAGTTGCATTGAATGTTCTTCTTTCGGGAGCCTTTCGAAGCTAGAGCAGATGACTTCTGTTGAGAAGACTGTTGAAACTTGCCGCTATCCTTTTGAAAGGATTTAGCAACAAAGGCTTGCTCTATAGAGGTGGAGCTGGAATTGCTGTCGAATTGTTGTTTCCACTGATCTTGTTGAAGTAGAAGTGTGCAGAGATTTGTGAACTTCAGATCAACACCAGAAGACGTGATGTTGAGAGTTTCGATAAAATGCTCAAAGACTTTGGTAAACTTCGGAGAGTGATAACCACAATGTCCTCTTCCTCCTTTCGACCAATGGTAGGCAACTGACCATGGATTTCCTGAATCCTATTCAGGTGAGCCTGGAGCGATGTTTGCTCATCCATGATAATAGAAAACAGAGTGTGTTTCAAGAAGAAAGTTTTTCTTTTGTTAGAAGTCTCATGAAGGTTTTTGAGATGTGTCCATATCTCGACAGCTTTCTTGCCGGATGGAATTTGACAGAGCTGGTCATCAACTACAGATAATTTGAGAAGCATCACCGCCTCTTGATTATTCAGATCCCATGTATCTTGATCAGTACTAGGGGCAGTCGGACGTGTAACACCCTGAACAATTTGATCGATATTTTGATATTCAAAAATTGCTATTATCCACTACTTCCAAGTGCCATAATTTCGACCATTGAATTTTGAGTTGCTCTTGAGCAAAATATTTGTCAAAGATGCCATAGCATGTTTTCTAATGAAAAAACATGAATATTTGTGAAAGCATGTTCTTCAAGGCAAAAAAATGGAAGACTTAGAAAATTTGAAGGATGACCCATAAGAGAGCTCAGAAAACTTAGAATATGTTGTCAATTTTTGGATCTATTGCCTTGAAAATCAAGGCACCCAAAAAAATCAGACGGCAATCGAGTTGGGCTCTCGAAATCCCACCAAGAATTTGTAATCAACAAATTTTTTCGAGCTCAAAATTTAGGGTTTCGAAGAAAACCCAAGTTGGTAGCCATGGAGGTTGAAGTTGTAGGAAGAAATGACGTTTGCAAGTTGAAAGATGCTTGATTTTTTCCAGAATTGAGGCATTTTGCAGGGATGACAGAGACAATGAAGGGTTGTCACAAAAGAAACAAACATTTCACCCTAAAAATGCGAATGTAGCAGATGTGCAACCAACAAATAACATCTGAGAAAATGACCTCAAAAAACGGCAATGGCAGCCTTAAACCAGGTCGTGGTTCCATTTCAAAACCAAGAGAAGCCCATACTTGAACCCCACGACGCTACAAACAAGCGGATCTCCCTGAAAATTGCGATTTTAGTGGTTTTTCACAGAAATGTGATTTTTAGAATTCGAATTTCTCAAGGTAGAAACCCTAAGTGGGTTGTAGAGAAAGAGACTGAAATAATTTTGGAAATTTTTAACAAATAATTTCAAAAGATATTATAAATTTGTTGAAAATATTTCAAGTATTGGTTTTGATACCATATTACAATGCAATTGCTAAAAATACTTGCCTTTTATTAATAGAGACCGAGAGGTCTATATATACAAAAGAATAAAGCGATGTTTCCTTAGGGAACAATCGTAAATAATAGAAACTTTCTATTCTAGCTATAAGAGAAAATTAATAGTTATCTACAACTGACAAAATATTAGAAACATTATAATATTTACAATAGATTACAAATAGATAACCATTAACAAAAAATAGATGCTTATCTATAATTGTAATAGGGCTTTCGTCCACCGTCTTCCATCTTGTGGGTTTTCATCCTCCAAGTGGGCCGAAAGTTGAAGCTTCCAATTGACTCTCCAAGAGAGATCAATATCTAAGCAAATAACCAAATGAATATCCAAGCGTGCTGAAAATGAACCCCTCATCCTTCTTTTATGCTCAAACGGTGACTCTTTAGTTTCCTTCTCCTTTCCTTTCGTCATTTTTCTTTTTTGTCACCTTTTATCTCCCTTTATAATATTAAATTGACCCATTTATTAAAATTGCATTAAGTTCCCTTAAGCCAAAATTAATGTTTCATGAATTTGACTTCAAAATTCCTAGTGTCCCAAAAAGGGGACATTACAAGTCCTCCCTCGAGATTGCTTGCCCTTAAGCAATCATGAGCCCACAGTCTAATACCAAGATCTCATATCAACCTTATGAAAACTGCTTTGGCAATCTGTTGTGCTACTTTGATATGAACAAAGGACTTAGAACTGCAAAGCCATTCACAGACTTCCCATAGCAACCATACATCAAGCGTGCTAATACTAGGATCCCAAACCATGTTGTCATGACCATTAGATATGATGCGATAGAAATGTATCAAGGAGCTATGTATATCACAATACATTGTGACGAACCAACCTAAATTGTTGATGTAAGAAACAAGCTGCTCAATAGTTGAAATCAACACTGTGGGTGCATAAAGTACAATGCTATCGTCATCAATTTGGGAACCCCTAAGGACATAGGTGCCATGAGTAAGAATGAGGCTGAAAACTCATCCTCTATGATCAAAACATAACTCTCATCAATTCTCCACCAAGATCTATTCAATGGCTGATGTATGAAATTCATCCAACTCATATGTAAGTGAGAATCTAGTACCATGTATGGGCTGATCGAAAGATGAGCGATAGTAGTCAATTCAACATACCAATCTTGTGACCAAGATTCTTTGTTAGGAATTGTAACTAGATCCAAATTTCTGAAGTCAAGATCATCCTCTTCATGACAATCAAGAATAGCTTCCTCATTGATCTCAAAAAGTGGATTATCAAAAGTCCAATCAACGTCTACTTCAAACAAGGGGTTATTGACTAGCTGAATGTGATCTGAAATTTTGGTATTTGGTCTTTTGGGACAACTATCCAAGTCATAGGTTTGCTGAATGCTATCATGTTCATTAATTACTTCTTGGAAAAACTCCTGCCGCTCTTTACTCTCATGCTCCCATGTCTAATTTGTGACCCTAACTTGATTTTCTGCTTCATGAAGAGCAATCTGTGTACATTCAGTGCCTCTTGAGCATCTTTAAGTTCCCTATTGAGCATCACAATCTCATTCTTCCCTTTACTCAACTGATCAACATATATTCCAACAACCTTAATAATATTATTCCTATCAAAAAACAAACATAAATAATTTGATTTCATAGATTCAAGGGCTGTCTTGACTACTTGCAAATCAGCAACAAGTAAATCTCCTTCGACTCCCTTTTGAGAGCCTTCTTAAGGAGTTCCTTAATCATCTTGTGAGTGCTGTCATAACGTATCAAAGATGCCACAACCACGTCTTCAGTAACCTTCGGCTGATTCTTTAAGGCATGCATCTCATTATTGTCATATTGAAACGAATCATCATCTTCTTGTAGTATGATCTTTGATTGATTTTCTAATTTCATGTGATGTGTAGAAGAAACACTAGATCCATCACCACCCCCACCGCCGCCCCCCCCCCCCCGCCCAAGAATGTCATCAGTATCATTATAGGCCTCAAACTCATTGTTTGTTTGATTTGAATGCAAAGACAAAGCTGCTGCTATGTCATCATTCTCCAAACATTCATCATAAAAGAATTTCAGCATGCATTTACTTCGAGTACAACCAACCTCATCAGCATGTTTGTCAAGGCTAACTTCCAAATCACCAACATAGAAATTTGTATGTTCCTTATCCATTGCTGGAATTATCTTATCTATATTTTTCTCATCACTGGTTTGAATCTTTTTAGCTTCCTCTTCAATACTATTAGCTTTCTCTTCAATACTACAATTTTTGCAAACATGATTGGGTGTCCAAATGGCCTCACTTGTAGAGAAGATTGGTTCCTTCCTTATTTGTTTTTCCCTCTTTTTAAGAGTCTCTTTACCCTGTAACCCCATGGAGATCAGTTGACTATCAATCATGAGATCCTGCAACATTTTAATTTTATCTTTAATTAATTCTTTCACAAGCTCGAAGGCTGCAATGAGAGCATATACTTAAACAAGCCTTTGCAATATCTATGTTCCTTCCTTCAAAAAGCTAACAAGGTCAACTGCAACCTCTTGCAAATTTCAACATCTACATCAAGGATTGAGGATATAATGGTGTGCGTGCAAGTCTTTACGTTTCCTGAATGGTGGTTCTCAATTTCAAACAAGAGGCTTTCTAACAGCCGAAGAATTAAATCATTGCATTCAAGGTCAATCATAAAATAGAATAATCTCATATTTGCCATCATATCTAGAATCTTAACCCTTTTGGTAAACATAGGGTCTTTGTCAACATATAATCCCTGTAGGTTTTTAACCATTAGCTGCAAAAGTTTCCTTAACACCACATCATTGTAGGCTGCTGTAGGAGATGTTATTCGTATAATCTCGCTGAGACATGAAGCAACTGCAAGCTTCACATCTTTATGTGGATGTTCCATAAACTTGGGTTGGACCAAGGTAACCTTGAGGGTTGTAAAGCCCAATTTGGAAGCCTACAATTTGCCTGCGCTACATTGGTCAAATATGTTTCTATCTCTTCCAATTTATAGAGAACGTCATTTGAGGATTCGTAACACAAATACGTATAGCCAACCAAATTTTTTTTTCCTTCTAGGAGTCTCTTAGCTAAAGACCTTGTTAAATTCCTCTAAAAAAACATTACTTTTCAGATCTTCCATTTTTTTGACTGAGTCGCTTGTCAATATTCCAAAAAAGAACATTCAAAACATATAGTAAATATGCAACATCACTTCTTCAACTTGGATGTTTTAGAAGCGATGCGAAGCCTATGTAGAAAACCTGTGACGACATTTCTGCACTTCCAATCTATACTTCGCATTCGTTACCTTTCACCTGCCTTGTTTACTAACTATGATTTCCCTTTATATTTGTTCAATTTGATGAAGCGAACCAACTGTTAGATATACTCTGTCTCAGCTAGCTCATGCCAAACTCAACCATTGGAAAGTCGTTTCTATTTTAGACCAAGATAGGCCACGATACTGATGCACTCACCAAATATACGAGAGTTAGAAGACTTGGAAATCCTCCCTATTTTTTTCACCGCAACTAACCTTTGATGGTTAAATTTCAATATGATTTAGACTCTAGAGTCTCTGTTAATATTGTTCATGCCACGAGTAGTGCTAAAATATAGCCTGATATGCTTTGGCTTTAAATACATTTCAAATACTACAACAGATTGATTGTTGGACTATATAGAGAACGCATGGGCATTTATCGAAACCCATCAGAGAATATTATTCTGTCTTGACACTCAAGCGTTTTTTCCTTCTAGTTCAAATTCATGAACAACAAGTACTCACAACCATCCTCCAATAGTTCTTGGTCTTGTATAATGCTACTTCCTTGCAAGTTGGAGTATGATGTGTCCAGCTTGAATGGTCCTCGGTGGCAAGACTTTTCTGGTTCGATTAATTTGTTTCCAAGCTTACTATGATTGGCCTGATAGGAACTCGAACTCTCAAATTGATCAAATGCCTTCATAGACTATGCACCTTAATTATTTGCCCGATTGTGGCAAAGTAATACCAACCCAATGAAGAATAAGGAAGGCTTTGTACAACTTACTCAACCATATGAATGAAATCTTTAATGCTAGCTAAAGTTTGTGGCCCAAATGTTGTTCGAAAATTAGTCCCATCAGAAAGCTTGAACTGATATATTTCGCTTGTGCTCTTATATTCGAGCCAATCCTATAGTCACGAGATCCTAGTAATTGCTTCCATGACAATACGACAATGGTTATAATGTTATTGAAGTAGCTCCAAATTTGCACTTGCAATGCTTATACCTACCTGTAGATATGTTTTCAATGTTCACAACACATTTGGTGTTTATTTGTTAGGCTTGTAGACAATTGGTGCTCTTCAAATATTATACTATTAGTGCCTGATGAACTTTGTTTTGCCAATATGGATGGTAGCCGCTCAACCCGCTGTCCCTAATGCACCCATCATCGTTGCTAAGGAACGTTTGGCTCCTTATCCACTGTTTTCCTTGGGCCCAACAAAGCAATACACAATAGAGTTGTGATACCTGCAGTTATGGAATTCTTATTCACATTAAACCCACTTCTCACAGCTTGTAGATATAGGAGGGAACTTTGCGGCAATAACTCACATGGTAGGGAAAATCAACAGGCCCTTTCAAATGTTTGCCTAATGCTTTTTCCAAAAACTTCTTTGTCAAATGATAAATTTTGATATCCCCTTATAGAGCCACAATGAATATTTGGGGTTCCGTTAGATTTCTAGGGACCAAATTCGGTTAGCTGCCACATCCTGATAAAACATTACAGATGCCTTTATAATATTTGAAACTCAAAACATTATTCGGCAACTGTAATTGTTGTGTTTTTAATATAAGTATTCATCTTCTGCGAAGAACGAGCTCCACTTCGAACGGTTGGCAATTAAAACTGAGAAACTATGGAGCTATTAATCTTCACAATATCAATCACTGCTTCTAGATGTTCATACGCCAACTTCTTCAAACTCTCTAGTTCAGCTTCTAATAATTCCTTATTGGATTTTTTAAATTTTTTATTAATTTGCCGTGTATTTCTCACTACTCTCAACAGTGCTAATAGTTGTCATCAATCCTTCTTGTTTTAGAATGAGCTCTACGTTCAAGTTCAATTCTGTCCAGAAGTCTGCAGTTGCAAATCACCCCATATGAAGATGCTTCGCTGTGAAGATTATCACATTTAATTCTCCCACAAAATTCAAATTGCCCAGAAAAAATATTTGATAGAACACAAAAAAGAATACCCAAATACAAATTAATACTTTTCTTCAACCCACTGTGTCGTCATATAAAACTTTTATGACTCTTGATAATATTGACAGTCTTAATTAAAGGTGGGCTTGTACACTATTCCGAGATATTGAAAAGAGCGGCCAATACTTCCAATTTCTGCTATAAATTAATGTAGCTTTGACTGTGATATAAATTTTAAAAATGAACCCTTTCTTGATTAATTCTGAAATTTTGAATCGATTTTTGCTTTTCAAGTAACCTCACAGGTTGGTAGGATACACTGCTCTAATACCACTGTAATACCCTTGCTGAGTATCGTCTTCAAACTCTCAAATGAAAATCATAGAATAATGAACAACAGATACTTGCAACTGATTTTATCAAATATTCAACAAATAACCAGCAATTCATCCAATATAATAAATTCCTATAATATCAGGTTTATTATTGCATTATACATCAGCACTACCATAGCTATTATTATCACCAAAAAATCCACTCTTAAAAACAAAATTACGGTCAGATTGGAGATGCTAAAACAAGAGATGCAATGGAGTGCAAGTGAGACACTTGAAATGATGCCTCTACTAAATGGGTTTTTGTCCACCATCTGCTGTCTTGTGGGTTTTCGTCCTCCAAGCGGGCTGAAAGCTGAAGCTTACAATTGACTCTCCAAGAGAGTTCAATGTCTGAGCAAATAACCAAATGAATATCTAAGCACGCTGAAAATGAACTACTCATCCTTCTTTTATTCTAAAATGGTGACTCTTCAGTTTCCTTCTCCTGTCCTTTCGTCATTTTCCTTCTTTGTCACCTTTTAACTCCCTTTATAATATTAAATTGACCCACTTATTAAAATTGCATTAAGGTCCCTTAAGCCAAAATTAATATTTCATGAATTTGACTTCAAATTCCTAGTGTCCCAAAAAGGGGACATTACAATCACACTCTTGACATCCATTTGATGGACTAATCTGATGATGTTCATCTTAGCAGTGGGAGCAAAGGTCTCTTCATAGACAATTCCTTTTGGTAGAGACAAGCCTTTGGCAACAAGACAAGCCTTATATTTATCTAAAGTACCATCAACTTTCTATTTGACTTTGTAGACTCATTTGCAACCAATGAGTTTATTTCTTGAAGGAAGATTTGATAGATTCAATAGGCTATGATGCTCAGTCTGCATAAGTTCTTCTAACTCAAGTATTCATTCATTTGGCCTCTATATATGTTTGAGCTTCATACACACTGTGAGTGTTGGCCATTACAAAAAAATTTTTAGAGTCAAAAGTTTCTCTTTTTCTGATCATGTTCTACCCTTGACGAGCTCATCATCATGAAGATCGTCAATGTCTTAGCCCACCATTTGGGCTAGAGAGTAGAAGTGCTAACATTTGAAGTAGATTTTTATCATCAAACAAAAGGTCAGATGAATTGTGAGCAAAATCAGATTGTGTGGTTGATTGTCTAGGTAAGCATGCTGGAGAAAGAACTAGAGGAGAGGCAGTAACAGGAATAGCTGGAGCTATCTCAAGTAAAGCCCTCCCATCCGGTGGGCCTAATGGGAGACATATATCCAAGTCTTGAGCTTGGAGAGATTGGTCCTCTAAATGCATAATTAAGGAGAGAGCTTAAATGACCCTTGTTCCTCATCAAAGACCACATCACGAGTGAAGATGAGATGATCAGAATTGATGTCAACTAGGCCATAGGCTTTGTAATTATTACTACAGCTAGTTAGCATGAGTTTCTAGCTCTTGGCATATAACTTGGTGCATCTAGCATCAGGGATCCAAACAAATGTAGTGGAGCCAAAAGCTTTGAGAAGAGTGATTCTATGCTTTTGACTTGACCAAATCTCTTCCTGAGTTTTCTTCTTGACAACCATTGTATGAGAGTGGTTGAGAAGATAGATGACTGTGTGGACTACTTCAACCCAAAATTCTTTTGGAACCTACTTGTATTTAAGCATTGACTAGGCCATTTCGATGATCGTGCGGTTTCGATGCTCAATGACACTATTTTGATGAGGGGCATAGGGTGTTGTTAATTGGTTCTTTATGCTATGTTGATCACAAAAATGAGAGAACACAAAGGAACTGTCAGCCGACTTGATTGTCGTCAGTGTTTTTGTATTTTGTAGCTGATGTCGGTAAAGATTTTGTAGTCGACGGGTAAATAGTTTGTAACGGACATAATGTTTGTGGCCGATGGACTCCTTCGGGAAGGTTCAGCGGATAGTATTTATATCCCGTCTGGGATCATTGTAGATGATCATTCATCTTGTGATATCATATACGCTGTATGTAATGTTCTGGCATGTGTGAATAATCTAAGGAATTCTGCTGTTTGTGTTTATTGTCTGTGTGCATTTCTTAATTAACCTATGCAGTAAACATTTGGCGCCGTTGCCCTATGAACCTGGAAGGTGGGAGGAATGAAGATTAATGCCAAATCAGCTTAACAACGATCGAAATAAGGCTAAGGGAAAAGATGGAATCCGTACTGTGCAAGAGAATTTAATTCTGGCACAGCAAGCTGAACGTCGATGGAGATTTCAGAAGATTGCCGACGGAAACTGGAGCACGGAAAAATTGTTGGAGGAAACTCGGCAATGGGTGGAATTGGTGGAAGAAGCACGGGTGGAGTTTTTGAATTTGTGTTTGCCGAGGGAAGAGAATCCAGATGGAAGAGCATCGACTCGCACGGCTCAGAGTGCCGACGGAGCAAGAGCGTGGAGTGAACTCTTTGTCTGGGAGATACTTCCGCAGGCGACAACTTCAAAACACCCTTCTTCACCAAGGTTCGCAGTTGTTGAGTTTGACGGTGTGGGAAAACAGTCCGTCGGTGTGGGAGAGCAGTTCGCCAGTGTGGCAGAACAGTCCGCCGGTGTGGGAGACCAGTCTGCCGGTGTGGGAGTGCAGAGCGCCGGTGTGGGAGTGTAGAGCGCCAATGTTGCAGGACTGAGCAACCCCTGTTTATAGGAACCAATTGTGATGGTGGGACCAAAAGAGAAACTGCCGAAGTTCGATGGCGATGGTATGGCCGATCCCATTCGACACTGCAAAACATGTGAAACGATATGGAGGGCAAATGACATAACTGATGAAGACGACTGGATGAGGCAATTTTCGGCCACCCTACGGGGAGTAGCAATTGACTGGTTTACTAGTACAGATCCACAGAAACTGGACAGTTGGAATAACATTAAAAAGGAGTTTCTGGCCGAATTTCAACTGTTGCGAGACGATAATGAAATTGTAGCAGAGATCTTTAATACCAAGCAAGGAAAGAACGAAACTGTCCACGTTTACACTAGGAAATTGAAAGATTTGATGAACAAAATGGAAAACAAGCCGGTGGACGAACTTCAAAAAAGGTGATTCGTGGAAGGCCTACCCCCAAACCTGCAGAAGAAAATGAAAATTGTGCCGCCGTCATCATACACGGAAGCCTATAATAGAGCATTGAATCTCGAAAGTGAACACAAGACAAAGAAGAAGAAGAAGACTAGTTCGTTTGATTCTGATGATGACGAGCCTTCCGACGAAGATAGCAGCGATGATGAAGGCAGTAGCAAGAAGGTCCATGCCCTACAGAAGGACACGATCCACATGATGGAGTTTAAAAACATGCAGAAGGAGCCAAAAAGCAGTGAGCTGTGGTGCACGGAGTGCAAGACCGACGGTCATACTAAAGGAGCCTGTCCAAAGAATCAATTTTGCGACATTTGTCAAATCATGGGCCATTCGACAAAGGAGTGCCCCTTTAACATGAAGATAAGAGGATCTCCGTAGGTGCTTCTTACACAGGAGGCTTCCCTGTCGGGCAGTAATGGGAACACCAATAGTGCAGGTGCCACATCCGGTGGATACAGGAATAATAGATGCGGACAGAACAACAATAACAATAACAATACGAGCAGAAGCCGAATCCAGTATGATGCAAATGGACGGCCAATTGTTTAGTGCCACGCATGTAACTTGTGGGGGCATTTTGCGTGGGAGTGTCCAACGGCGAATACACCTCAACTATTGTGCCGATGGTGCGGACTCGATGATCACGACAACTCCAAGTGTCCAAAATCCGGAGTTAACTTGATCACTATCGGGACGGATGAGGAACAAGTTTTGGCAATTATGCGGAAACAAGCAAAAGAATACTTGGACCCCGCCGAAGAAAAGAGGAAATTTGCAAAAGCACGGGCGGAGGTTGAAAAAGTATCGCAAGCGACAACACCTCAGGACATCACCAGCACTTTAGCGAGGAATTCCGCGGAACAAAACATAGTATGGCAAATTTTGCAGAGGAAGGTACCATTAAAGATAAATGATTTGCTTCTCACCATGCCTCAACTCCGATTTGCTCTCTCAAATATTATGCCAGTTCCCAAGTCATCGGGAGAACCAAGTCGAGGGAAGGAAAAGTCACCGGGAGAACCAACTCGAGGGAAGGAAAAGGAGATTGCTATAGGTGGAGAAGATCAGATGTTGTTGGCGCTGACATTCGGACAGCACCCTGCGGTCGTCGAGATGGGGATCCTCGGACATGTTCTCATGGACACAATAGTTGACAGAGGGTCCGGCGTAAATGTATTGCCGGAAGAAACTTGGAGGAAGCTTGGATAGCCGGCATTGTGGCCTCCGAAATTTCAACTGCTGATGACCGATCAACATGGCATTAAACTGCTGGGTATTCTCATGGCACAGCTGGTAACAATTGGCACTCAAGCGTTCCTGCTGGATTTCGTGGTGATTCCATTAAAGAGAAAAGGATACGATGCCATCCTGGGCCGCGAGTGGCTTATTGAAGTGAGAGCCTAACGTGACTGGAAGAAGAACACTTTATTATTGGAAAGTAAATGCCGCGGACTTGGCTGACCAGCAAGCAGCATGGGCAGCGGAGCGGGCAGCACTATGAGGGATATGGCAGCAGTTGTGCAAGATAAGGACGCGGCTATTTGAGATGTGGAAGCGGCTGTACGGGATAAGGATGCGACTGAGCACGAGTTGCAGTTAGCCAGGAGACAGGTTATGGATGCTGCACTTAATCTAAAGGAGGCCGTCGAGGTTAATTCACAGATTCAAACAGATCTGCGCATTAGGACAGAGCAGGTGTATGAGTTGTGTCGCTAGCAACACTCTTCTGGGACGCCTCCTCCTTCTCTCTAGTATTTCTTTTGTTGTCTCCTAATTTTGTTAGTCGCCAGGAGACGACTTTTCTTTTTGGGGGGATGATGTCGGCTGACTTGATTGTCGTCGGTGTTTTTGTATTCTGTAGCTGACGTCGTCGGTAAAGATTTTGTAGCCGATAGGTAAATAGTTTTTAGTGGACATAATGTTTGTGGCCGATGGACTCCTTCGGGAAGGTTCGGCGGACAGTATTTATATCCCATCTAGGATCATTGTAGATGATCATTCATTTTGTGATATCATATACGCTGTATGTAATGTTTTGGCATATGCGAATAATCTAAGGAATTCTGCTGTTCGTGTTTATTGTCTGTGTGCATTTCTTAATTAACCTATGTGGTAAATAGGAACAAAATTCACCCCCATCGTCAATTCTTAGAGTAATAATATGTTGACCAGACTCTTTTTACAAATGATTTGAATTTTTGAAGTACTATGCACACCTCTGTTTTTTGGAAAATGTACCCACGTTTTATGATTGAAATCCAACAAATAGTGAAAAATACCTGGACCCAATAATAGAGGGAATAGCCATAGGTCCACAAATATCCACATGTACTAGTTAGAATACCTTAGAAGCTCTCTAGAAGCCATTTGAAAAAGGAGTGTGATGTTGCTTCCCAGCCTTACATGCTCTGCAAACTCTAAGATTCTGAGTTTGAATCTCTAATAGTCCGATGACAAAATCTTCTCGAACAAGCTAAGCAAGATAATGCACATTTAGGTGCCCATGCTGCTGATGCCAGAGTATACTAATAGAGGAGTGATTGATTGCCATAGTAGCTACTAGGAATCCCTAGAGTCAACAACTTTAAAAAGACCATGATCTTCAACATCGGTAGCTACTGTGAACTAAGTTTCTCGATCAATGATATGACATTAATATGAACTGAAGGTCATGTCAGGTTAGGGAGTGTCAGAATCTGACTGATGGAGAGAAGATTGAGTTCCATGTCTGAAACATAGTACACATATAGGAAAATCAATTTCTTTCCTCTAGACTGAATCTTGATATTACCTTTTCTAACAATGATGTACTCTTCTCCAAAATAATTGAATCTAAAATTGGATGGAAATCTGTGAACCAATCATAGTGATGAATGAAATGACAAGAGGCACCTGAATCAATATACTAGACAACGGATTTTACATGATCTGTAGGTCTTTTAGCCATGAAGGTGTAAATGACAAATTCACCTGGGTAAGCGTGCTTCACAACATGTGCTTGAGGCTATAAACTAGATTGGTTGGCTTTAGTAGCTAAGTGTTTCTAGCACTCCAACTTCATATGAGCAAAATTATGGTAGTAGTTGCATTGAACATATTTCTCCTTTGGACCTTTGGAAGATTGAGCGGATGGATTTCGTTGAGAATACTAAAAAATTGATAGTGGTCTATGGATCTAGCTAAGAAGGTTTGACTGTTAGAAGATGAGGTGGTGCTAGTGCCAAATTGTTGTTTCTAGAGATCTTGTTATAGAACCATTATATAGAGATCGGAAAAAAAATATCAGAATGATTAGAAGCAATGTTGAGAGTTTCAACAAAGTGCTCATAGGAAGATGGGAGACTCTTCAAAGTGATTGCCACCATGTCTTCTTCCATTTTGTGTCCTATGGCTTTCAACTGATCATGCATACCTTTGATTTTATTGAGATGCTTTCTAGAGAAACTTGATCATCCACCATGATCGAGAAAAGTATGTTCTTCAAAAAGAATGCATGACTTTTGTCGGAGGCTTCACGCAAACCTTTTAGATGGCTCCAACATTTTGCAGTAGTTAGACTCTAAGGAACTTAGGGGAGCTAATCATATCACTGCCAGAAAGTTTGATGAACATGAGAACTTCTCAATTTTGCTCATCAAATTTATCCTGCTTTGTGCCTGCTTCCTTGGGACGTTTGGTCATGCCTAACATAATTTTATCAAGACACTTGTGCTCAAAAATTGTCATCATGCACTGCTTCCCGGTATTGTACTTCTTGCCATTGAATTTTTGACCGCCTTCCAATAGAATGCTGGTCAAAGATGCCATTTCTTATTTTTCAAGACAAATATCAATGTGAAACTACTGACACAAAATTTGAGGCACAAAAATTGAAACACCCAATTTTTTTTGACAACCTAGTTGAGGTCTCAAAAAACCCATCAAGAATCAATAAATGAAATAAAATTCTGTCTGACACAAAATTTGAGGCATGAAAAATGAGACACCCAAAAAAATTTGAAAGCAACCCAGTTGAGATCTTGAGAAACCCAACCAAGACTGGAATTAGATTGCGAATTTGGTAAAAACACGAGCGTTTTGATCAAAACGCTAGCCGGCTGAAAAAAGCTTAAAAAAATGGTAGTTTGCTGTAAAAAACAGTGAAAGCAGAAGTAGAATGGTTGTTGACGCAAAGAAGTTCACAAACAAAGACATTTTTCCCTAAAAAATGCATTTGTAGCATAGGAAAATGGCGTAACAAGCACAAACCTGTCATAGACAACCAAAATTTTTTGGAAATTGACAAAGAAAAACAGGTTGCAGAGATAAATATATGGGTAGTAACAAGCACGAAGCGATCTACAAACAATGGCGTCCTCAGTCTAGACACAATTAAAAGAAACACGAATGACTTTTGGAGGCGAAGAAACAATGAAAAACCCCGATTGAGCCAAGAAACAACCCAAAAACGACTGTGTACAGATTTGTTTTTGTGCAAAAACGATGTCCATGATTTAAAAAGATGATGTTACAACAGGTTCCTTCGACCCACAGAAAAAAGGCAGAAGTGGGTCAATGAAAACCCTAGTCGGGTTTGTAGAACAAATAGATAAAACTAAACAAATTTCTCAAAAACAAATTTGAAAGTCCCATAGAAAAATAATTTTGAAAATTTTAATACTCAGATAATTTCAAAATGAAATTATAATTTTTTTTCGATTTAAAAAAAAAACTTAGCTCTGATACCATATTAGACAAATGGTTTGGTAAAATATTGGATGATTAATTATGAAAGAACAAATTGATCTTATAGAGTTTATAATTGAGATGTTTCTAAAAAGAAATATACAAATAATAGGAAAAACCTATTATACAAGATATTTACAATCTAGAAGTGACCATTAAAATAGAAATAGAATATAACTCAGGAGATATTATTGTAATACAGATAACAGTTATCACTGTGAGCAGCTAGCATAGATCATTCATACTCTTTAACAAGTCACATTAAAGCCCATCATGCATGGTTCAAGTCACTTTTCACCTCTTTGAGGAATAATAATGTTTTATCATGATTAAAGTCACTTTTCCAGGGTTATATCCATTATAATTTTTTTTTGAACAACTCTCTCTTTAATATCTCCGATATTAGACAATTTAAGTGAAATATTAATTAAATAATTCAATAATAAGTTGTGGAGAGCACCCAAATGATGTGGTGTTGTGATTTTGATCATACATAAGTGATATTGAAGACTAGGGACAATGATTAGAGGCAATTAGGCAACTTTCTATAAATAGTTTGTTCCTCCTAGAAGTTCGGGGAGCACACAAAAGATTAAAAATTGATTCCTAAAGCATCAAGGGGATCCAGGCCAAGAACATTCTCTCTGCAAGATTGATCAAATGTTTCTCCATGAACATTGGAGTTCTCCCTAACCAACCAATTAACCTCTAGAAGACTTGGAAAATGGCTAAATGTCCACCAATTGGCTAAGCGCCAAAAAGGAGATATTACATTATTTTTAATCTCTAAATATTATATTTAACATGAAATTAAAAAAATCATAAATTTCTCTATTTTTAGAAATATGATCTTCATTTTTTAGATACTGAGTTTTTATTGATTTTTGTTCTTTCAAACATGGTTAATCGAATTCCATTTACACTTGTACCACACTATTTCAATGATGTATGAATAAGATGCTACTATGGTATAATGTAATTTTTTAATCACATTGGGGTTTTGATCGGTGCATATCAATTTTTTTGAAGTGCTAGAGATATAGGGATAAAACTCTCTTAAAACTTAGAAGGTGAGGCTGTATTGTGGACTGGTTTTTGGAACTATATTGTCTTTGCATTTACAAAACAATTCATCCTTCAACCTATATCTTCCTTTCTTAGAACCAAGCTTGCGAATCTATGTTGCTGCTACTGTCATTTAAAGAAAAATTTGAGGCTTTTATTGATTCTTTTTAATCTTCCATTTGATCTTTAAGGTTATAGGGCAGAAATATGTTTTCAGTGCAATGAGACTAGAACTGCTGATAGTTAATTGCTTCCTCTTTATTCTTATTTTTCAATTATGCTGTTCATGCCATACTGTAGTTTAAATAAATATGAGATTTTGAGTTTATAAATGAATTATAATTTGTTTGCAGGAGAGAAAATTGCAGAGGTTGCAGCATCGCATAGAAGCTTCTTTTGATAGTACAAGAACTGACCATCAGGTAATCTTTTGGAATTTTCTGCCTAACAGGAGATTCAATATTAATACAACATCACATAACCATTTTAATGCATGACTTAAATTACATGTTTGGTCTCGTGTTGAAGTCTGAACTTAATATGTATAAACCGATGTGCCAAAACTTTTAACAGATTTCTGCTAGGATTTTTATTGTGATTATCTGCCCAACTTCTTTTTGATTTCATAAAAAATTGACTGCAACCAAAATTGCTAGCAGATTTTCAGTTAGGATTTTTCTTGTAATCTTCTTCTGAACTTATTTTCAATTTCGGATTTATTTATTCAGCAGGTCTCAACTGCTTTTCTTGTAGTTTCTTCTCCTGACTTATATATGTGATTTTTCTCATGCTTTAGTCTTGTTTTAAGCAGTTTTGTCTTTTTTTTTTATATTAAAAAAGTTTAGGCAGAAGGAACAAAGATAGAAAGCCCAGAGAGAAGGCAAGAAAAGAGAAATCCAGCTCTCCCACATATATAAACAATTACAAATAGTGGGGGAGGAGACTATAAGAGAGAAAACTAGTTGCATATCAGGCCTAGATGAAAGATTCTAAAACATTAGTTTTAGGATTACAAAAACGGTATTTATATCCATCACAAATACACACTGCATGAGTTAGTTTTCCTTAATTCCAGCCACCTTGTGTTGGGCAGTCTGTAGAGCCAACATTAATACTTGCATTCCCTGGATTAATGAGTCTATTCTGGTAAGCCATTTTCTGGTATTGATGACTGGATTCCCCTCTTCTGTTGTCTGAGTCAAGATGACACTTCTTCATTAGTTTGCTAAGGTCATCTATCTCTTCTTGTGTGAGAAAACTCTGGTACTGGTTAATATAACTGGCAGCTTTCACATCATCCTTATAAATCAGCATGGATCCTTCGTATATCAGCTTCATGAATCTTCTTTTAGGGATCTCCAAAGACATAGAGACCTGTGACATTATGTAAAAATGGATGAGTTTAAGATTAAACTCAGTAGGGCATCTTCTGATGAGTTGAATAACTCTTTATTCCTGTCTTTCCAAAGAAACCATAGAATTTCACCAGTTAGCACAAACCAAAATCTATTTTGATAGGAATCAAAAGACTCAACATAACCTGCAAGAATCTCACTCCATGACAGCCCAAGCTTTTTATTCCAATCAATGGGAAAACAAGATAAATGGACCAGACTTTCTTGACATAGATGCATTCAAAATATAAATGTTAAAAACTTTTAGTTTTATCACATGGACCACAAATAACAGGTTCAACATTAATGGAAGAAAGCATAGACCCGACTGCAAGTTTTTTTAGGAAAAGAAGCCATCCAAAATGTACAATTTTTTTCTCACAAGGACCTTTCCAAAAAAAAAAAAAAAGAAGTAATGTCAGTTAGAAAAGGGACACTCAAGCCCCCAACATTGGGACACCCGTCTGAGATTAGAGTGGTCATTCTTAAGCATTCCATATAATTGTTTTGTAGAGGAGTCTTTAAAAAGAGTACCATCATCGCACTTAACAATTCTGTTATAATCTTCACAATTCATGATTTTACCCATTCTGTCTCTATTAATCACTTTGCAAAGCAGGGTAAAAGTTTTCTTTTGAGAGATAGGAATGTTAAATTTGGAAGAAATCTCATCCTATGATGCAAGCTGATTATTGACATTCAAATCACTGATAGTAGAAATGCCCATCTTTTCCCATTTTTTTGCAGAACAACTTTGGGTTAAAGCCAGTGGCTTACTATTCAAATACAGTCCCCACCAAATAGATCTATCAACAACAATATAATTAGGAGGGCCACCTACAACATTCCTTAAAGAGATATATTCCCTCACTTGAGACCAAGCATTTTGGAAGGAATTGAATACCTTAGAACCAAAGATCTTAAGTTTGAAGTCTCCCATAATGATATCCTATAGAGGTATATTTGACCATTGTTTCTCTTTTTTAACAACAAATTTTTCAATATTATTTCTAACAAGAACCTTCCAAGTTTCATCTCCCCATAATGCTTTATAGATCCACTTAGAAGGCAAAGCAACTCCATGGGCTTTGATATCTCTCAAGCCAAGACCCCCAAGATGTCTAGGTAAGCAACACCATTCCCACTTAACACAATGTCTACTCTTAGAGCCCATATCATCAAACCATAAGGAGTCCCTTAGAATTTTTTCAAGCATATTATTCTAATACTTAGCAAACAGCCATGTGGAAGCAAAGTAAAGATGATGAGAAGATAGTACTTTCTGAACAACCTGAACTCTTCCTGCAAGAGAGAGGGAATGAGTTTGCCATTTGATGTGCTTTCTATTAATCTTACCACAAATCCAGTCCCACATATCAGAGATAGAGGGTTCAATTGCAAAAGGAATACCCAAATATCTTACAATAGTTTTGGGACCAGCCCATTTCCAGCCCATATTGTTCAGCCATCTAGGCAGAGAATCAGACCAACCAAGGACAAAAGATTTTTGAGGAGCAATCTTGGCACCTGAAGCCAAGCAGAAAAAAATGAGCCTATCAATGGCTCTAGAGAAATTCTCCTCTGAGAGCTCAAGAAAAAATGTTGTGTCATCAGCATATTGGCCATTAATCAAGGTTTCTGAATTAGGGAGAGAAATACCTTTAATAGGATTACCAAAACTGTTATCTCTGAGAATATAAAATAGAGCATCAGCAGCAATCACAAACAATGAGGGGGGAATGGGACACCCCTGCCTAATAGATCTTTGTAGAATGATAGGCTTAGACAATTCTCCATTCACATCAATCACTGTAGAGGAGTCTTTAAAGAGGATCTCTATCCATCTACAAAAATATGGTGGGAACCCAAATGCCTTTAGCATGCCAATGATAAAGGGCCATTCAACCCTGTTGTATGCTTTTTCAAAATCTAACAAAACCATAGCCACATCTTAACCATTTGCTTTTGCCCAATGCATACCTCCCCAACTTGTAATCGGATTTTCTAAAATATATCTGCCCTTAATGAATCCAGTTTGTGTAACTGAAACAAAGTTCTTCAGGATAAATGCAATTCTTCTAGCTAAGACTTCGGCAATAATTTTGTAAGACGAGTAAGAAGAGTTATAGGTCTCCGATTTTTAACCCGAGATTTATCTCCATTTTTAGGAAGCAACTTGATAACATCTCTGTTGACTTTACTAACCAAAGAATCAAATTCACTAGCATCTTATAGAAAATCAGCAGCTCCTCACCTATCCACTCAATATTTTCTTTGTAAAACTCAGTTGTGAGTCCATCTAACCATGGTGATTTCTCATTCTTCATGGGCATAATGACATCAATAATTTCATCCAGTGAGATATGTTTATTAAGGTTATCTCTATCCAAAGCATTGAATTTCTCTGGAATAATGTTTATGCAACCTTTTAGGGCCTCCTGCCGTTCTTGTCCAAATTCAGATGAAAAAAGTTTAGAGTAGAAACTATAGAAAGCATCTTTAATCAGAATAGGGTCTTTAGTATTACCTTCCTCAACCTGGATTTCCTTAATCAATTCTCTCCTTTGTTTAGCTTTTATAATATTGAAAAAATATCTTGAACCTATATCCCCATCTTTGAACTAGTTCATCTTAGCTCAAATTCTTTGACCTTGAATCTTGACTCTTTGCAAAACTCTAAGTTGGTGCTTGACAGAACCTAGAAATTGCTCCAGTAAAGGATCATCTCCCTGTTTTTGCAGTTCTAACTCTGCTTCACTAAGCTTATTTTGGAGACTAGATTCCTCTTTGTTTCTATCACTAGCAAGTTTTTTACTAGTAGTCTTGTCTTTTTTTTGAAAGTTTTATTATTTATAATATATATCACGGACATCACATCTTCTCAAATTCTAATACGAGGATTGATCTTTCTTTCCTTGAGCTTTTTCACAGTAGATGTAGCTTACGCTGAATGAAAAATCTCGCAATTGAATAATCTTATAATTATGACTTCTTTATTTAAATCACAAGAAGATTTAATTAGCTTCTTGCGAGGTCAAGTTTTTAGATCAAGACGCATCATAATGATAATTTTGATATCAATAACAACTATTGTGAGGAAGCGAAAGGGAAAGCTGTAGGATTATCCATGACAGTAAAATGGTGGTAGACGTGGAAGATAGGATGTCATCGGGTAGAGGATCGAACAAATAGTCAACGAAAGAAAAAGGTTTTAAGTATTCGATGAACACAAATCAAAGGAGGGATGAAAGGGTTCTAAAGAAACTAGCAAAAGGGACAGCAGTGCTGAGAAAGAAGGAAACAAAACATTCACACCAACAGATCTTAGGAGATGAGCGCTGGTCATTCCATCGAAGGTAATTAATCCGATCTGCAACCACTAGAAGGACTATAGACTTCGTCTAATGGACATGCATAACGATGGACAAAGTTAAGATACTGCAAGGGTGAATAGATCAATACGAAGGCCGTGTAAGTTTGAAAGCTCTCCCTATAAAGAATTGACTATCACAGAGCTTGGTATGGCAAGATATATCAAATAAAAGAACTTTAAATTGTGAGAAAAAAATTGCCAATAAAAGAGTTAGTCTTTTTCAAAGTTACAAATGAAGGATCCTGTGATAACCCCAATAGGTTATAACTTCTTCAAACACCAAAAATCTTTATACTTCAGTTGTTTGACATTTCGTCAAACACTTTGCAAGCAAGCTCTGATACCACTGTAATAACCCTCTTCAAATCTGCCCTCAAAAAATGCTGATGAAAGCTCAAGGAATTTCATCAAACAATTCACATGCAAGGGACGTATGACTGATATAGTATTTCAGCTAGCTTCAATTGACTTTTTTTTCAATTTGCATCAATGAGAATCTTGTGCTAGAAGACTACAATGGACTACGCAATGACCTAACATGAGTGTGCTACTAATTTTGACAATATTCAGTGCATATATATGATCTAAGCATGAGAAATGAACACCTACAGCCAACTGGCATTTTTACAAACAGTTGGTATGCAAACTAACTAGTTGATAAATAATGATATTAAATTGCTTAAATGACACCAGCAACTATTATCTTCTTAATTGAAATGAAAAAATACAATGCTCATGAAATATGGCCAAGACTTTGGCATTTACATGGATTACAAAATGATAATGCTGGTACAATGCGCACTTACAGCTGAAAGCTTATAACACCCTATAAAGCAATACTACCAAAAGAACCTGGTTGTAGATGGCTGTAATAATTTCCTTCAATGCTGCCCCTTCTGCTTTGCTTTTTTCGAACTGCTTTTTCGGTTCCGCTTTTTTCGGACTGCTTTTTCGTACCCGCTTTTTCAGCCTGCTTTTTCGATTCCGCTTTTTCGGACTGCTTTTTCGTATCTGCTTTTTCGGATTGCTACTATGTTGAATCTCAAGACCATATCTTTCAATGGTGTCAAGATTTCCAGCTTGAAGGGATTTCGTCCTTCAAACTATTGAGACATAATCTCCAGAAAATTCCCCAATTTTTTTGATATTTCCAAGCATGCTAAAAAGAAGCTCTTCCATTTCTTTTATAGTGTTCTGACAAGAGCTCCATCTTTCGTTTTCTCAATGTGGGATAAAAGATAACTCCCTTTATGTAACTTATGTCTCCAATGTGTTATAAAATAAAAAGGGACTCTTTTAATTTAAATATTTCCCACAAACTATAGTCTATGCATTAATAAAGTTAAATATTTAAATTTAACTTTATAAAATAGCTTTATCAATGCATAACAAATCTTATCAATGATAAACAAGTCTTGTCGATTTTAAACAATTACCATCAACATACCGCTGCCACTGGATGTTCGACCATATCCAAGATGACTTACTATAAATAGTAAGTATGCCCAAAGTTGCCTCAAAACCCCTTAGAAAGACCTGCAACTGAAACTATCTAGGCCAAATGGCCTCTAAGTCCCTTTAATGTCCTGGTTAGCCTACAGGACCATGGGGAAATAGGCTAACGACAACATCATGCTATGAATGCTAAAAAATGGGACATTACAGATCCGGAGGCAGATGGGCAAATGGAGATCACAACCTTTCTGTATAAGGGAAAGGGAACCCCCTTCCTCAAGAGAAATGCAAATTTTGACATGGAATGTTAAGGGTCTAAATGCACCTAACAAAAAGCGCTTGGTGAAGTGCGGATGTATGGCAACAGAAACAAACATTATATTGCTGCAAATTAACAAAATTGAATATAGAGGGAATTTCAAGCTATGTGAAGAAACTTGGGTCTTGGCAAATTGAAGTTGTTTAGCAGATGATGCTTTTGGAGGAATAACAATCCTGTGGGAAAAAAAAATGCAGTAAACTTTGAACCCATTGTTGCTGCTCCCAATTGGCAAAGTGGTATTGTAAAATCTCTCAATAACAACTTGTAGTTCTTATTTATCAACATTTATGGCCCCATTCCCAATTCGGGAAAGAGAGAAGTATGATTAGAAATTGACCAATTAATGTCAAATTATCCAGCCTCCCACATAATCTTTTGGAGGGAGAGGGCGATTTTATGCTATTTTGCATAGTTGGATTTCTTGCAGAGTAGTCGCCGAGTCTTGAAACCATGAGTAATCCCGACTTAAAATTGCCTAGAAAACTCATTGAGTTTTTCCTGAGTTTTCTTGGAAAATTTGGTGAGTCCGTACCAATTACTTGGTTGTGTTAAGACACAACTGCATAAAGCAAAAAGACAACAGAAATAGATTCATTTTAATGACGTGTTTTCTTATGTTTGTAGTGTGAGGTAAAAATAGGCTTCCAAGCCCTTGGTAGGTAATTGCAATCGATTAGAAGCAGTTTCAAGCAAATTCAAACGGTTTTTGAAGAGAAAACACACTCTTAGGAAGGTTTTTCAATTTTGTTTCCATGTTATTTTGGAACTTTCTATTTACTTTTTGTTGCATTTAGTTGAATACAAAATTGTTCCTAAGTAGTTACAAATGTTTTTGAATCAATCCCTAGTTTTTAAATTTTTTTTGTAACTTTGGATGATTTCTAAAAATACTGAAACTAATTTAGATAGGTTGTTTAATTATTTAACTCAAATATTAATTTTGTCTATTCACTTTCTCTGTGTAGGTCGACATTTAACCATTAAATTAGCATGGCAGATCCAGGGAATGAGTGGCCGCTAACACAAATCCCTTCTGGATTTATAGGCACTTCTCCGAAAGGTGCTAGAGATAAGACATGGAGGTATGCCTATGAAGGACTAGAGCATGGGCAAGTGATTTGCATAAAATGTGAGAGCAATTCATGGAGGCATAAACTCCCTCAAATATCACCTTATAGACATTAACAAACATGATACTATGAAATGTGATAAAACTACATAAGAGATAAAAAGATATGTTAATGACATTCTTGTAGCTAGGGAAGAAAATGAGTTGTAAAGGGAGAGAGCAAAATTAGCTATGATGGTAGCCATAGCTGAATCTCAAGGTGCTCCAATGGACATTGAAAAAGTAGCAACACTTGAGAGCACAGTGGGCTCTCATCGTGGCCTACACATACACAAATTGAGCCCTCCTCTTTTATCTTTTCTACTTCCTCTAGTAGAGTGCTTGTTTCTTCGTCACCATCAGGTACACAACCAATAGACAGTTATTTTGTGCCCGAGAACACACCTGGAGCACAATCATCATTAGAGGCCACTAGATGGAACAAGGAGGCACATGAGAAAACAAACATCACTTGTGCTGATTTTAGGTATTTCAACAACATCCCATTGAATGTAAATGAGAGTCCCTATTGGCTAAATTTGGTGACTGCAATGATAGTTTTAGGAAAAGGATACAAGGCTCCTTTTCGCAAGGATTTGGGTGGAGGGTTAGCAAATAGTCCACTTGATTTCATTTTAAAATATTAATTCTTTCTCTTGTTTATTAAATAAAAATCGTGTACTAAGACTTAATGTCACTTTGTTTTTGTAGGTGGCACTCATAAATGCAATTGATAGGGCAAGATTGGTGGTGGAGGAACAGAGAAAATAATGGACAAAATATGGCTACACCATACTTTTTGATGGTTGGATAGATGGAAAAAAACCACCATTATTAATTTTTTGGATGCTTGCAAGGACAAGGTGGTGTTCATGAAATTGGTTGATGCTTCCAACAGGGTGAAAAATGTATCAACACTGGCATTAATGTTGGAGAACATTGTCATGGAGGTAAAAGTACAAAATGTGGTGCAAATCATCATAGATAATGCAACACATGTGGTAGTAGGTAGAATTCTCGAAGATAGGCACCCCACTCTTTTTTGTACACCTTGCGCAACGCATGTCCTTGATGTTCTTTTGGAGGACATAGGAAGACTTGATTGTGTGATTCCACTTGTAGAAGATGGAAAGCAGATCACAAAATATATCTACAATCACCTTGGGTTCTACCTTTGATGAGAGAGCACACTCATGGGATAGATTTGGTGAGATATGGTGTCACAAGGTTTGCAACGATCTTCTTGATGTTGGAAAGCATTATTGGTGCATTGACTTCTTTAAAGAAAATGTTTGTGAGTCAAGCATTGCTAGACTCACCTTATCCAAAGAAGGTTGCGGAAGAGACTGTCGCGACCATAGTCTCTGACACCCACATTGCACAAAAGACTACAGAGATTGTGGAGGTAACTTCAAAACTTGAAATTTTAATTATTCTTGATTTAAGTCTCAATTAATCTTTTTGTAATTTACTAATTTGTGTTTCTCAATTCTAGTTGTTTGAGTTCCTAGTTGGAGTTTTGTGCATGGTAGATGGGGATCAAACCCCCAATGGGGTAATCTTTACGAGGCCATGGAGAGGGCCAAGAAGTCTTTAAAAAATAACAAGGGGTATAGATGCAAATTTGATCCCGTTTGAGAAATTATTGATAGGAGGTGGAACAATCAGCTCCACCAATCCATAAATTATGTTGTCTCTTTTCTCTTTGCTTTCTAACTTCTCAATATTTTATTTTATAGATGCTCAGTGGCAAAGTTGGGGTGCAAATACCCCCCATCTCAAAAAATTTGCCCTCAAAATCTTATGCTAGCCTTGTAGCTCATTCAATTGGAGCTTATCTAAGGCTGTCCGCTAGATGAAGAGAAACAAGTTAAACCAAAAATGCCTCAATGACCTTGTCTATGTATAATATAGTCTTCAATTGTGCACAAGGAAGGAAGATAAAGTAGTAACCGGTCCACTTGATTTAGATGATATAGATCTTTATAGTGATTGAACAATACAGGAGCAACCTCCATTGTTTATAGAGGAGGAAGTATTTGGAGAGTTATGCTATGGAGGAGGAGGGGTGGTGGATTGGGTTTCACGCTTGTCGTAGGTAGAAATTGTCTGCCAACTGGATTGTCGTCAGTGTTTCTGTAGCCGATGGAGTAATTGTCGGCGGTGTTTCTGTAGCCGACGGGCTAATTGTCGTCGGTGTTTCTGTATTCTGTAGCCGACGGGTAAATAGTTTGTAGCGGACATAAT
The DNA here is from genome assembly GCA_028749045.1 of Cupressus sempervirens. Taxonomy (NCBI): domain Eukaryota; kingdom Viridiplantae; phylum Streptophyta; class Pinopsida; order Cupressales; family Cupressaceae; genus Cupressus; species Cupressus sempervirens. Next base: position 600,548,759 of record CM053792.1, read on the forward strand.
GTTTGTGGCCGATGGACTCCTTCGAGAAGGTTTGGTGGATGGTATTTATATCTCGTCTGGGATCATTGTAAATCATCATGGATCTTATCTTATCACCAGTTATATAATCTGTTGGCATATGCGAAAAATCTAAAGAGTTCTTCTGTTCATTATCTGTGTGCATTTCTTAATTAATCTATGCGGTAAACATTTGGCGCCGTTGCCTTATGAACCTAGAAGGTGGGAGGAATGAAGATTAATGCCAAATCAGCTTAGCAAGGATTGAAATAAGGTCAAGGGAAAAGATGGAATTTGTACTGCGCAAGAAAATTTAATTTTGGCACAACAAGCCGAACGTCGAAGGAGATTCCAGAAGATTGCCGATGGAAACCAGAGCACGGAAGACTGGTTGGAGGAAACTTGGCAGCGGGTGGAATTGGTGGAAGAAGCACGGGAGGAGTTTTTGAATTTGTGTTCGCCGAGGGAAGAGAATCCAAACGGAAGAGCATCGACTCGCACGGCTCGAAGTGTCGACGGAGCAAGAGCGTGGAGTGAACTCTTCGTCTGGGATATACTTCCGCAGGGGACAACTTCAGAACACCCTTCTTCACCAAGGTTCGTAGCTGTTGAGTCTGACGATGTGGGAGTGCAGTCTGCCGGTGTGGGAGACCAGTCCGCTGGTGTGGGGGTACAGACTGTCGATGTGGGAGTGCAGACCGCCGGTGTGGGAGTGAAGAGCGGCAGTGTTGCAAGACCGAGCAACGCCTGTTTACAGAAATCAATTGTGATAGCGGGACCAAAAGAAAAATTGCCGAAGTTCAATGGCGATGGTACGGCCGATCCCATTTGACATTGGAAAACATGTGAAACGATCTGGAAGGCAAATGGGATAACTGATGAAGACGACTGGATGAGGTCGGGGCGTAGCAATTGATTGGTTTACTAATACAAATCCACAAAAGCTAAACAATTGGGATAACATTAAAAAGGAGTTTCTGGCAGAATTTAAACTGTTGTGGGATGATAATGAAATTGTAGCAGAGATCTTCAATACTAAGCAGCGGAAGAACGAAACCATCTGCGTTTATACTAGGAAATTAAAAGACTTGATAAACAAAATGGAAAGTAAGCTAGTGGACAGACTTCAGAAAAGATGGTTCATGGAAGGCCTACACTTGAAGTTGCGGATGAAAATGGAATTTGTGCTACCGTAGTCATATACGAAAGCTTATAACAGAGCATTGGACCTCGAAAGTGAGCTGAAGACAAAGAAGAAGACGAAGACTAGCTCATCTAATTCGGATGACGACGAACCTGCCGGAGGTGATAGCAGCAACGATGAAGGCAACAGTAAGAAGGTTCGTGCCCTACAGAAGGACATGATCTGCATGATGGAGTTTAAAAACATGCAGAAGGAGCCAAAAGGCAGTGAGCTGTGGTGCACGGAGTGTAAGACTGATGGTCATATTAAAGGATCGTGTCCAAAGAACCAATTTTGTGACATTTGTTAGATCATGGGCCATTTGACAAAAGAGTGCCCCTTTAACATGAAGACAAGAGGATCTCCGTAGGTGCTTCTTACATTGGAGGCTTTCCCGTCGGCCAGTAGCGGAAATACGAATAGCGCAGGTGCCACATTAGGAGGGTACAAAAATAATAACAGAGGGCAAAATAACAACAATGCGAACAATAACAATAATAATGGGAGCCGAAGTCGAACCCAGTATGATGCAAACGGACGGCCGATCGTTCAATGCCGAGCATGTAATTTGTGGGGTCATTTTGCGCGGGATTGTACATCGGCAAACACACCGAAATTATTATGCAGATGGTGCGGACCCGGCGACCATGAAGATGCCAAGTGCCCAAAGTTTGGAGTAAACTTGATCACTGTCAGCACGGATGAAGAGGAGGTTTTGGCAATTACGCGGAGGCAAGCAAAATTGTCGGCGGAGGAAAAAAGAAAATTGGGGGAAGCACAGGCGGAAATTGGAAAGGCATCGTCGGCATGGACATCTCAATTGAAGGACATCACCGACACCTTGGCAAGGAACTTCGCAGAACAAAACATTGTATGACAGATCTTACAAATGGAGATATCGGTCAAGATAAGTGACCTCACAATGCCCCAGTTACGGATGGCCATTTTGAATCATACACCATTTCCGAAAGCAACATAGGACACAGGAAGGGACAGTAGTCCAACGACGGCAACAGACCCAATGCTTCTGGCGCTCATGACGGGAAGACATCTGGCGGTCATCGAGATGGGGATCTTGGGAAATGTTTTGATAGACATAATTGTTGACGGAGGGTCTGACGTGAATGTCTTGCCGGAGGATACTTGGAAGAAGTTGGGAAAGCTGATGCTTTGGCCACCTACATTCCAGTTGTTGACGGTGGACCAGCACGGGATCAAACCGTTGGGAACCTTAAGGGCGCAACAGGTAACTATTGGAACACAACCATTTTTATTGGATTTCGTAGTCATTCCATTGAAAAGAAAAGGATATGATGCTATTCTGGGACAGAATTGGTTGGTGCAAGCAAAAGTAAAACATGATTAGAAATGAAATACCCTATCAATGGAGCGCGGAGGCAAAAGATTCATAATTGACCTGCACACAGAAATGGTAGGTGAGGAGGTAGCATCGTCAGACTCAGAAGGTGAAGGTGACAGTGATGACGAAGGAAATGATGATGAAGGAAAGAGGAGAATGGAACCAAACGACGAAGGAGTATTGACACTAGAAGGAGGATCGAATGATGACGACCTAGACTCGTTGAATGGCCTTTACCATTGGCAAATAGAAGACTACGAACTCATTCCAAGTTGTAATATGCTAAGGGTCGACGAAGGTGAGGAAAAAGAGGAAAATGAGTGTCCGAAGGAATACAAAGAAGCAGATGACGCAAAGGAGGTTACGGCTGAAGAAGGGAAGGACATACAATACAAACCCAGAAAAAAGAAAAATTCCATCGTCCAGTATACGGTGAAAGGACCGCACAAGAAGAAAAGAATGCATCGCACCATAAAATTAGTTGAAGGGTGCCGACAGAAACAAAATAATCTAGATGCGCGACGACCGCAGGCACAGTGGGCGACGAAGGTGACATAGAACAGGCATAAGGCGTGGCATGACAAACTCAACAGGTTTCAGCCGGGGCAGTTGGTACTCAAGTACGACAATCGGAATGAAAGAAAACAAGAAAGGTTTAAGGCAAGATGGGTTGGACCATATCAGATCCGGGAGGTCGGCGACAATCGAGTGATAAAGTTGGGGATGTTGGACGGGCAAGAGGTACCTCACGTAGTCAACGGATCCTACCGTGCCAGGAAGATGTTGTTGCCGTCACCGTCGCAGAATGATAAGATGATTCCCTTGTCGTCATCGCAGAATGATGACGCTTGGAGGCAAAATTGAGGTGCTGTTCATTTTTTTGTTAAAAAAAAAGAAAAAAAAGAACTAAGTGTTCCGCGGGCGTCTGTCCGCGAAAGGTTGCTCCGCGGGCAGCTGTCCGTGGAAGCTGCCCCCCGGACCCCTGTCCGCGGGCACTTGTCTGCGGGAGTTCCTCCGCTGGCAATCGTTCGCGAGAGTTGCTTCGCTTGGGAGTGCGTGTTTGAGCTAGAGATTCGAAGTGCCGGGAGTGAGAAAGGTGTGTGGAGGACTGAAAAATTTTAGTTGGAGGTGTAGGAGGATTGGAGGAAAGAGGTGTGTGTGTAAAGCCTAGTAGCTGCATGAGAAGTGGAGGAGCTTTAAAAAAAAAAAAACGATGACGGATTGGGGCAGTTCAGAATGAGTAGCAGATGATGCCAAAGGGAAGGGGAAGCATCAGTGGTTGCCAGAAAGAGCGTGGAATCGGCAAAAAATGATAGAAACAGTGTGTTACATGTAGTTTTGTGTGGGTTTTAGAGTGCTAATTTGGTCTTGGTGGCGAGGGGCGCTGCCCCTCGACCCCACCAGGGGTGTTGCCCCTTGGACCCCCACTCGTTGCGGATATCAGTTGTGTGAAGTGTGACCAGTTGAGAAGAGTTGAAGCTGCTGCAAGAATGGAGTGTCTGTGTACCAGAGGCACTGGGAGTAGGTGTTGGCCAAGAGGCTGTCTTGGTGGATGCATAGAGAGCTTGGGAGGAGTGGGTCATCCAGAAGGCAGTACAGCGACACTTAGCTCAGTGGACCCAGTGTTGGAAGCAGAGAAAGCAGCACGGGTGGCTATCAAGGTCAGCTTGAGGAGATAGTATTGTGTTAGTAGAGGCTTCAGATGTAATAGGATGAATGTGGAAGTGATGTGACAGAAGTAGATTTTTTGTTGTAGTCACTCTGATAATGTATTTTGTTTGTTAATTTATCTCAGATATTTTGTAATTGTCGTCCGGAGATGACTTTTTCTTTTGGGGGGGATGATGTTGTAGGTAGAAACTGTGTCTGCCGACTGGATTGTCGTCAGTGTTTTTGTAGCCGATGGAGTGATTGTCAGCGGTGTTTCTGTAGCCGATAGGCTAATTGTCGTCGATGTTTCTGTATTCTGTAGCCGACAAGTAAATAGTTTGTAGCGGACATAATGTTTGTGGCCAACGGACTCCTTCGGGAAGGTTCGGCAGATAGTATTTATATCCCGTCTGGGATCATTGTAAATCATCATGGATCTTATCTTATCACCAGTTATTTAATGTGTTGGCATATGCGAATAATCTAAAGAGTTCTGTTGTTCATTATCTGTGTGCATTTCTTAATTAATCTATGCGGTAAACAACGCTGGATGACATCAAAGAGGAGGATGAGTCAAATAGGGAGTCATTGTTAGTGCCATGAGGAGCTACATCCAAGTGGAGGATGAGCCACATATATCATTAGAGATATTGAGGGAGGAGGCATAATCATGCCCAGTGCAGCTTGTTAGGAATGGACCCTCTAGTTCTACGTCTCCCTTATTTTTTAGTAAAGCTGGGAAGATGGAGATGTAATTGTAATATTGTATTTGCTTTTAGTCTTACAAAAACTCTTTACTATTTTGCTTCCAGCCATCAACATTCCTTGTGAGAATGCGATTTCGTATGCACTTTGCATTTAAATATTTCTAGACTCAGCTTGTTTATTTTGTGTTCTCATTAATTGACTCATTGGTGCATCTCCTCATTGAATTTTGTTGAAAAATGCATTTCTAATTAAATTTAAACCATATTTTAAGTTCTCAAGCTTTTTTGCTAAGATTTTTTTCCCAAAAACTTCCCGAGTTTTTCTTGAAATTTTGTTTTTCAGGCCTTGGCAAGTGTCTGTTGAGTCTGGATTTTCCAACTATGCTATTTTTCATGCTTAAAAAAAGAGGTGGATCCCAAATGATGGTACAGTCTCAGGCAGATTTTAATGATTAGGCAAACAGGAAAAGTTTGATGGAAATAGAGACTGGTAGAAGAGAATTCACTTGGAACAACAAAAGGCTTGCTTTAGTCACATATTAGAGAAATTGGACAGGTTCTTTATGAAAGTGAATCTTGCAATTATTTCATTTGAGCTCAAAGCCTCCATCCAACTATTTTTTGGATTGGATCACTATCCTATTTTACTTGAGATTTTGGGTGATTTACATTGATCTAATAGTGGTGGAATGAAGAACAATTCAGGGTTTCCAAACTTTTCTGTTCCGTATCAAATCTCAAAGCTTTGAAACAAAAGTTACTAGTATGGAATAGAGAACATTTCAAAGACATATTTGTTGAAAACAACGTATTGAAGAAGAGTTGATCCCCTAAACAAGGAAGACGTCAAGGGAGGTATGGATCAAAATAGATATATGTTGGAAAAAAGACTATTGCAAGAATATGAAAAGGCTCTAGCAAAGGAAGAGGTATTTTGGAAGCAAAAATCCAGAGTAACATGGTTGGAGGATGTGGATAAAAACTCCAAGCTTTTTCACAATGTGTTCAAAGCGAGAAGAGCCAATAAGAAGATAACCAAAATCATCAAAGAGGACAAGTCTATGATAGAAGACCCAAAGCAGATAGCGGATAGTGCTGTAGAGTACTTCAAGAATCTACTTAACAATTGGGAGGGGTTGGATTTGAACAGTTAAATGCATCTTCTAAAGAATATACTGAAGCTGATTACAGAGGAGCAAAATTGGATGATCAATGCAAGTATCACAAGGGAAGAAGTGGAAAAGGCTTTTAAACAGTTTCAGGTTGATAAGGCCCTAGACCTAGAAGAGTACCTTGCTGATTTCTTTCAGAAATGCTGGGATACAATGGTCAATGATGTAGTGGAAGCCTTGAAAGTAACTAGACACTGGACGACTTCATAAAGAAAACAATAGCACTTTCATTGCCCTAATACCAAAAAAAGAAGATGCATCAAAATGGGAAGAATTTTGATCCATATCCTTAGACAACATGCTGTACAAACTTCTAGCCAAGGTCATGGCCAACATGCTTAAAACTCTCTTGCCATATATTATATTAGATGAGAAAATTGGTTTGTTCCTATTTGGCCTATTGTAGATGGTGTCATCATAGCCCAAGAAGAAATTCACACCATCCAAAATCAGAAATTGCCTAGCATGATTATCAAACTTGACATAAAGAAGGCCTATGGCAAAGTTGATTGGCTATTTTTATACAAATGTTTAAAAGCCTCAGGATTGCAAAAGATGGATCCATTGGATCTTTTATTGCATTTCAAGCCCTTGTTGGTCAATGGGCACCGGAAGGTACTTTGAGGTATCTAGAGGACTAAGGCAAGGAGACACCATGTCATAAATTCCTATTCATCATAACGACAGAAGGTCTTGGGATATGTATCAATGCAACAAGGAGGAATGGAAGAATTCAAGGTATTCAGATTACAAGTAGTGTTGAAGCTTGCACACATCAACAATTTGCTAATGACATTGTCTCATTTGGAGTTGGCAAAAAGGAAGCCACAAAATATAAGAAAATTCTTAAAATATATGAGAAGGCATTGGGCCTGATTGTCAGCAATGGCAAATCAAAGATTTTCTTTTTTAACATGGATTGAATTAAGGAAACATAGATAGTAACAAAATGAATTTCAAGGCTAAAAGACTTCCACACCTATGAGATCCTCTTAAAGAAAAAATGGAAAAAAAGGCTTCCTTCTTTGAAGAGCAAGTGGCTTTCATGGGCTGTGAGGTTGGTTATGATTAAAACAGTCCTCTCAGTCTCAGCAATGCCAATATACCTCCTCTCATGTCTAGCACTTCTAGTTGGGGCCAATACAAAAATCATACAAACTATTCTACTGGCAGGGGTTAGCAGGAAAGAAAAAGATTGCAATGCTCTAATGGGACAAATATGTAGATCTAAACAAGATGGTGGCATAGGTATCAAAAACTTGAATTGGCAAAACCAAGCTCTGGGGGCAAAACTAGCTTGGAAGATATATTCTCAACCACAACTCAAATGGGTCAAGATCATCCAGTCTAAGTATCTAAACTCTGAATATGAGGACTTTATATTTAGAAATGCTAACCCCTCAAAGGGTTCAAGAATATGGAACATCATCTTAAAATGTAAAAAAGACAAATACATATGCTTGTTGCAACACTCATTGCAATACGCATTGTACAAACCCCAAAGCTCCTCAAATCTCTCCACAATCTCTGCAAACACTGATTGTACAAACTTCGATTCCAAGCTCATTAGAGACCTTGTATTTCCTATGAACAATCATTGGACCGGCTACACAACCTGAAGGGTAAAGCCATTCATCTTTCATCTTAGTATATTTGGATTCACAACCTACATGCATATTCCTAAATAACAAAGAAAGAAGCTTGATGGAAGATCTATAAAATGTATTATTCTTGGTTATAGTGACTAATTTAAGGCATGTCGCATTTTGGATTCCAACAAAAAGAAGATATACATTATTAGAGATGTAATTTTTGATGAGAAGAGTGAGTTACATTTTCATCCCACAGCATCACCTACTTTAGGTAGTGCTTGTATTTTCAAATTGGATGGAAATGTTGATAGTCAATCTAATTCAACACCCATAAATGTCTCAAGACCTATGCCTAAGTGGTACGCTAGTATCTTTGTGTTGCAAAGTTAGATGAAATCACAAATGCTTCCACTTTAGGACTAAGGACTCACAACATGGCTTGCAGTATGATAAATCTAGCATTGACGAGTTCAGTTGTTGATCATTTTAAACCATCTAATGTTCAAGTAACACTAGAACTAAAGCTTTTGAAAGAGGATATGGATGCAAAGTCTCTAATTAAGACTTGGTAGCTTGTTGATCTACCAACTACTAAGAAAAAAATTGGATGTAAATGGATAGTTGTGATATTGCTATCAGGATTCAACAGTGTAGTTATTTAGTCAAACTCATTGACCTATGTTTCGCGAGTAGTGATTCGCAAGAACCCATCTCTCATGAGTACGAATGGAACATTTAGCACTCTTTGCATCTAGGTGATGCTCACAGAGGTTAAGCAACGAGACTTCTTGGGAGGTCAGCCATCCTAGTATCACAAAGTTTCCTCCAAGGTTAAGCCCACTTGCTTGCAGGCCCATTTGCAAGCAAATGAGGTTGCAAATGGATATTCAAAACCAAGTATAGGTAAATAAACCTAGACTTGTAGCTAAAGGTTATGCCTAGAAACAAGGTATTGACCACAAGGAAACATTTTCTCTCCCAGCGAATATAAAAACAATTTAAAATTTATTTTTCTTTAGTGGCACAATTCGGATGGAAATTTTTATCAAATGGATGTAGAAAGTGCATTTCTCAATGGAGACCTTAAGGAAGAGGTCTATATAATCCAATCAAAGGATACATTGCACCTAGTTTAAAAGAATATGCAAACTTGTCAAGTCCCTATATGGTCTCAAAGAGGTCCTAAAGCTTGGTATATTGAAATTGAAGAACATTTGCTATTATAAGGTTTTACTAGGCATCCATATAATCCAAATCTCTACTTTAAGGAACAAGGAGAGATATGTGATTGTTAATGAATATGTTGATGACTTAATTATCACAAGCAACTTAGAAACTATGGTTGAGATAACCAAAAATGATCTCAAGAAGGCATTTGATATGATAGGTCTGGGGCTATTGGATTATAGTCTCAGTTTAGAGGTATGACAAACTAATCACCATATTCTTGTATCTCAAAGAAGATATGCTAATGCACTGCTCGAGAAGTTCAGAAGATGGATTCCAAACCCATGTCTACACAGATTGAATTAGGATTGCAGTTAATTATTTCAGATCCATCTCCTCATGTAAATGCATCTCCCTATCAATAGATGATTAGCAGATTTTAGTTTAGTTGTAAAATCTGTCAAGATTCATGCAAGAACAAAAATGTGTCATTGAAAGCAGTAAAATGGGTACTCAGGCATATCCAAGGTACAATGAATCATGGTTTGGAATATAAAGGAATGATGAATTCTTCTTGGTAGGATATCCAGATGCAGATTATGTAGGTTCTATCGATGATAGATAATACACAACTGGATTTTCTTACTTCTTGGTTTCAAGTCCTGTTTCTTGGTGAAGTAAGAATCAAGCTACTGTTGCTATTTCTCAATAGAAGCATAATATCATTCAGTAAGTGCAACAATTTGTTGAGCACTTTGGCTATGTTGCATATTATAAGGATTTAGGGTACCACAAATGCAACCTAGTGGCCTCTAATGTGACAATCATTTTGTTCTCAAGCTTGTTTGTAATCCAGTGTTTCATGAGCAAACCAAGCATATTAAAGTTGATAGCCACTTCATATGAAAAAAGGTTCAACAAAACATTCAACTCCAATTCTGCTATATTTAGGAACAATATATTGATATCTTCATCAAGCGTCTTGCACATGTTAAGTTTGAAACTGTTTAGGTTTCTCTTATTAGTACTTTTGAACAATGATGTAATAACTGACAAGGGAGAAATGTTGTCATATTCCATCATTACCACTGCTATGGTTTGTTTGTTATTGTTTGTTGGAACAATTGAGGTTATTGGTTATTATTTGTTGAACTGAAAGTGCTATTCTAAAGCATTGGAAAAAATATAAGAGAGAATATTATGATTCATTTTCTCTCGTATTCTATTATGAAGCTATAATGGTCTTGGATGTTAGGGGTATTTCTAGAGGAAGTTCTTATGGAGCTACTGTCAAGAGGCCATGCTTTGAGGGCTCTTGTTTTCTCTTCATTGCTATCTAGTAGTGGTACTATGCCTTATTTTGTCTTGTTCTTTTGCCATATGGAAGGCTTTTTTGGAATGCTAAATTCTAATTGTATTTGATGTTGCTACTCTTGAGAAGTTTGGCTTCCATGTATTGGGCATGCTGTTTGCTAATAAGATGATGGATGTAATGTCCCCTTGTTTTTGGGACATTATAATTCTGTGTGCTGGCTTGCTTCGCCTAGGTTTCAGGGGCGGAAAGGTTCTTTACAGGGTTCAGTTCGAGGTTTGGCTTAGGCATTTCCAGTTTCAGACCCATTGGAGCAGTTTTGGCAGGTTGTCCGGATACTTACTATTTTTTAGTAAGTAAACAGAGCACAGCATTTTCAGTACCTCAGTGTTGGTTTGGAAGCGTCTCGCCGAGAGCTTTCCAACGAGCTATTGCATGTGATTATCCAAGTTCATTTGTTCAGCCATTTTAATGCCCGATGATTATATGGTTTCCTGACTAAGTGACTATTAAAGTTATTTAACTTGTCACTTTATTTTTAAAAAGTTACTATGTTCACTTAAGTGACTAAAGAACGAAAAAGGTGCTTTATCCCACATAGCTTAAAGGAGCATGCATCACTTTGGGAAAAGTTATAAAGGGACAACAAGCTCCACACACGAGGGATGAAGATTATAATATTGAAAACAAATATTAATCAGGGAGCTGGAAACAGTTGCTGGTTATTTCTTTGAGGACGCAAACCCTTGAAGAAACTTTGGAGGTTGGACGCAAAGCTAGCCTTCTTTTAGGTTTTATCTGTATTGCCAATCTGACTACTATTTCTGTTTGTAAGATTGGATATTCTGAATTGTTGCATGTTATTGTATTGCTGATGTATAATACAGTAACGTTATTAGGCAACCATTGGTGATTAATTACTGGTTTATATTGTACTTTTGAATATTGGAGGAATAAACAATCTTTTTTGAGTTCTCTCGTATGCAAATCTGCTGGTAACAAATTGATTAAAGTTTTGAAGTTTGTATCACATACTGGTTTACTATTCCGATTTAAATTTGTAAGTTTATATCGCGGGTTTTAGGAAAATATCTGGAAAGGGATATTACAGTGGTATCAGAGCTGGTTTTCTTGCGAGCTTGTAAAATTGAAATTATATCAGCAAATAAAGTATAGTCAGAATTTCATGGTGTAAATCAGACTACTTTATTTTCTATGTGGAGGAACAGTGTTTAATTGATCAAGCCAAGCAGTTCCGGACTGAAGTTTTCATAGCAGAGATCATACTGTATGTTCCTGCGGGTTAGTAGTATTCACAGTTTGCAAAGGTTCTAGAAGGCATTTTTTAGGTCTGAACCGACAACCATAGCTTTGTCCCCGGAGCCATCCTCCTCTCTGAGCAGACGTACAGGGAGCAACACTTGTTATATGGTGATAGACTGAAGACAATGAATCACAGCTAAGTCAGTTGGAGTTTTCGGTGAAGGACGTGGTTGTGTTTTTTCTTCTTGCGTGAGCCAACATTCAGTAATTGGATAGTAGCACTAGTAATCGCTAGGTTGATAGTTTAGCAGCAGTTAGTGCTCATACAACTCGAAATAAAGTTGATTGGCGGCACCTTTCATTCTACAAACTCGCAGAGCTCTTACCTTGGACGTGATCCACCATTCATGTATGGAAAAGCAAAGAGATTAGCAATAGTTTGTGACCCGAATCTAGACCACGACATAGTAGCAGAGATCAACCTTAGCGCAATGTTTTTCCATTATAAACATGTCCAGCCTATGTAGACATTGTCGGGTTTGAGAAGAGGTTATCGCAGTTGCTTCTTCATCAGGATAGATAGATGTGAGGTGGTGTTCCAGTTGTTGCGACTTGCTATTAACAGACATATACAGCAGTAAGAAGGTGTGGCAGAATCTCAGACCATTATTTGTATTCAGTTTGTGAATAGCACTCCAGTTGGTTCTTACGGCTTCTTCAAGACCTGATGTGTCATCCATTACGACAGTCTTCACAAGAATGGGTCACGGGCTATTTACAGGAGTCATAGAGCAGAAAGGCCCTAAAGTTTGGGCGTCGTAACAGGAAAATCCAAGCAAATAAACCAGTGTCACCGTTGGAAATAGTTACGTCGGGTGTACAGGGGGGTTGGACTTCGAATGCATCGAAGAAGTTGTCTTGCAGGTGCAAAACAGCCATATTCCCCAATCTATATTGCGTTGACAGTGAGCGCAAGTATTTCTTTGGTTGACTAGTGGGTGTTTTGGTTGGGGACGTGAATCGATAGGCATTGCAAAACAAAAAGAACAATCCAGGTTCGGCTTTCCCTGCTATGGTTTGATTTCAAACCCTTTCCATTATAGTGTTAGCAGAATAGAAAAAAGAGTTATCCATTGCTGTTGAAACATGTGATTGAAAACAACCATTTAAATGTATCCTTGCATTTGCTTCTAACTGTTTGTTAAAATTCCTATGCCATGGCAATGTAAGATTTTGAGACTATTCTCAGGGATATTCACAGAAAGCATTGTTAAAGGTTTGCATATAAACTGTTTGACAAAATACCCCATTTATAGATTCAGCAGTGTATATTAAAGTTAATCCCAGCGGAGAATATTTTGGACAAGCAAGCAAATGAGAAAAAAGTTTGGGTGGTAAAGAAAGGCATCAAGAAACATTTTCAAGCTCAAGAGATTCGCAGTGGTGATATAGTATGCAATTTGGTTCTTCTGGGAACTTCTGAATCACAAGGCACATGTTTGTAGAAACTGCAGCACTTAATGGTGAAACCGAGTTGAAGACAAGATACATACCTCCTCCTTGCTCTGGTCTCACTCCAAATCTATTGCATAAAATAAAGGGTGTTATTGAGTGTCCAAGTCTAGATAAAGATATAAGAAGATTTGATGCAAATTTAAGATTTCCACCTTTTATTGATAAGATGTGAAACAAAATTGGGCATGAGTAGAGGTCGACCAGAACCTAAGCTTACAACTGTAGATGCAATGATTGACAAGCTGATTGGCGCAATTTTTGTTCCAAGTTAGTTGTTGTTATCATTCTCGGTGTTGCTGGAAATGCTTGGAAGGCTTCTGAAGCATGGAAGAAATGGTATGTGACTGCCAGTTGCAGTATTGTCAAACCTATAGACAAACTTCATGAGTGATCATACAAAATTCTTAATGACAGAGCAAAATTGTTGAAACCATTTTGAATAGAGGATTACTACAATATATTACCACAGAAGACAAGTTGGTACTTATGATGAGTTCCTGTTGTTTGGATTGGATGTGACAATTGGCCAGGCACTGAACTGACATCAGACAGTGTATCCTTTTCAGCAATTCCCAAAAAGGAAACTTCAACTGTAATGAAAAAACAGTGGCTTGGAGCTGCACGTAATACAGAAGATGATGCACACAATCAAGGGCAAATTACTAAGAGTGCATTTGATTCAAGTGAATTTGTTGGATATGGGGAAAGAAAAAGTGTTCCTCCAAGCACCACAGAAGGTAGATCATCAAAATCTATTCAAGAAGATGCTGAAGTCCTAAGAATATTAAAACCAAAAGAGATGAATTGCATGCCTGATCCCATTAAAACTGAAGTAAGGAGATTGTACGATGATTATAACAAATTCCCGTCAAAGCTTAAAAAAGAACTTCCTTTCATTAATTATGTTGACTTTCAGCTAGAGCTGCAAAATAAGCCAGATATGATAAGAAACAATACTTTGAATTGGTTCGAGATCTCCTTGTAGAGGAGAGTTGCAGAAATTCGCATAAGGAAGACATTAATCATCTTGATAATAGTACTGAAAAAGAAGAGCAATCTTTACATGATAATATACAAAACAATAATAATGGCACGAGTATGCCACTGGGTAATTGGGAGACAGAAGTATCTTATGGAGTTGTTTACACTAGACTTGATGAGCATGTTGATGTCCCATGTAGAAGAATTGACTGAACTGCCAACATTGGCAACTCCCCTTCTTATTCAGACATGGAAAACACCAGTATTCTATTTGGTGACATGGAAATTAACTTGGATAAATTTTATGGTGATACTAAGCTGGAAATTATGTCAAATCTTGAGGAGCAAAGAGATTGCAATGTGGACAGGATAGTTGATCTAGCACATGCTGAGTTAGAGGATATATTTGAAAACGTTGTTCCCCTAAGTGATGAGAAATCAGAAAATTCTATGGAGAACAACCCATTTGTGTTTGAAGGAGATGGTCAAAAACCATTATCTCTCCTGGACTTATTGGATATGCTTTTGGTCAAAGAAGACAAACTTTTTCAAGTGTTGACAAGGATGGATGAAGCTTCTAATTTGGTTGAGGATCTAATGCGGAAGGTTGTGATAGAAGAGTGACATTGGAATGTATGTGGCATCACAAGTCCTCTTTTACATACTATCTTTGAATCGTTGAAAATGATAAAATATGATTACTTGCAACTATTAATGGACAAAGATCCAGCAATAAAATTTGGAAGGGACAAGGAGAGTGAGATAGATGAGCTATGCCTTCAATTGAGCTTAACACATTATTCCATCCACCAAGCTAAAAATCAAACAAGTGGGGCAGCCACTTATGGAAAAGATGACAGTGGTTCAAGGGCACAAGAAATCACGCAAATCATTGAAGGGATTCATAAAGTGGGTAGATGTGAAGGCAAGCAAGGTGATTCAATCACGTATTTCCTATTTGAAACTCTCTATGGTGAGAAATTTTTTATGGATCAGCAAGTTGATAAGTCTGAAAATTCTGATTTTTTTGACAACCGCTGTACATTTTCACAGGAGTACATGGTTAGTGATACAATAAGTGAAAATAATTCAGAGTGTTCAGCCAATGGTGAACAATCCTTTTATAAAGACTTTGACATAAGCGAGAGTACTTATGGTGGTGTAGGAAGTTCAGATTTATCCTTAGCATGCTGTGAGGGATTTTTCTGCTTAACCAGAGTTTTATCATCTAGCTCTTATGAGATGGTCACGGGCTACTTGTTGATTGGTGATTTTACTTGTTGGTATATTCCAGCTATTAGTGGTTTGCCTGTGTATGATGGTAGTATATCCGCTGATTCTATTTGGCCTTCAGCGGTCAATGAGTGACTTGTAGTTGAGTTGGGAGAGCATACATTACCCTATGTACCACATGAGGTGTCTACATTTTCTACTTATTAGTATACTGGAGACAGTGTTAGCATTCATGATGTTGGTGATTCACCAACCACTCTTTCCTTTACCCAGGATCATGTTGATTGGGTGATCAGGGATCCAGGTGCTAATAGCATCTTGCATTTGGTGGTTTTTGCTGTGTTGTTACATAGTCACAGGGTTATGATCTATGTGTTTCAGCCTGCTCACATATTAGAGATCCAGGGATCAGGATTACTTCGTTTTCACCTGGGGGATATGGTGATTGAGTTAGATTGGCTGGATCTATCATTATCATCGGTGCAGATATTACAGGAGTTGGTCAGAGGTATCTCAGACAGCACGCGAGTTCTCACTTGGGATCTAGGGGGAGCATCCTTATGTATTGCCTTTCATCGAGGAGCTAGGAGGGGAATTTGGATGTTATCATCTTGTGGTGGATATTGGCACATTGCCGAGCTCCCATTTTCACTTGATAGTAGAGACTCGTAGGGTCACTCATGGAGTGAGACATTCATTCTGACTGAGGGTATTGGTACACAGGGCAGTAGCAGATGGCAATTGGTGACCCTTAATGGTGAGCCTTGGGATCTTGGCATTCAGTTATTTGGCATATCGATTCCTCTTGTACTGTTTCACCATTCGGGATTTGAGATGATGCATGTCAGGTTACATCGACTGAGGAGTAGAATCGCCTTATCAAGGCGAGTATGGGATCCTGGCATTTGGTTTCTGTAGGTATGAGCGGATTGCTTGAGGGCAAGCAATCTTTGAGAAGGGAGGCTTTGTAATGTCCCCTTTTTTTTGGGACATTATTATTTTGTGTGCTGGCTCGCTTCGCCTAGGTTTCAGGGGCGGAAAGGTTCTTTACAAGGTTTAGTTTGAGGTTTGGCTTAGGTATTTCTAGTTTCAGACCCATCGGAGTAGTTTTGGCAAGTTGTCCGGATACTTACTATTTTTAGTAAGTAAACAAAGCACAGTATTTTTGGTACCTTAGTGTTGGTTTGGAAGCGTCTCATCGAGAGCTTTCCAATGAGCTATTGGATGTAATTATCCGAGTTCATTTGGTTAGCTATTTTAATGCTTGATGATTATATGGTTTCCTGACTAAGTGACTATTAAAGTTATTTAACTTGTCACTTTATTTTTAAAAAGTTACTATGTTCACTTAAGTGATTAAAGGACGAAAAAGGTGCTTTATCCCACATAGCTTAAAGGAGCATGCATCACTTTGGGAAAAGTTATAAAGGGACAACAAGCTCCACAAGTGAGGGATGAAGATTATGATATTGAAGACAAATATTAATCTGGGACCTGGAAACAATTGCTGGTTATTTCTTTGAGGATGCAAACCCTTGAAGAAACTTTGGAGGTTGGACGCAAACCTAGCCTTCTTTCAGGGTTTATTTGTATTGTCAATCTGACTGTTATTTCTGTTTGTAAGATTGGATATTCTGAATTGTTGCATGTTATTGTATTGCTGATGTATAATATAGTAACGTTATTAGGCAACCATTGGTGATTAATTACTGGTTTATATTGTACTTTTGAATATTGGAGGAATAAACAATCTTTTTTGAGTTCTCTCGTATGCAAATCTGCTGGTAACAAATTGATTAAAGTTTTGAAGTTTGTATCACATACTGGTTTACTATTCCGATTTAAATTTGTAAGTTTATATCGCGGGTTTTAGGAAAATATTCGGAAAACAATATTACAATGGATGAGTGCAAAATGACAGTAAGCACACTTTGTATAACTTTTTTGCTTAAGCTGATCAGGGCGTCCTAGTTCTGTCCTATAACAGCTAGGTTGGCTTTTATGACTTTTAGAGCACAAATCAATTTTTAGGTTGACAATGACATTAATGTATTCCTAAAACCCCTTTATTTGTCACGGACTTGCAAACATAGCTTGGCAAATGATCACCATATCTTTGACAATGATGAACAACCCATGACTGGAAACACGATGTTTGTTTATTAACTATGACATTTGGAAAGATGAGTAAGATAGAACAAATACCACTTATTGTCATAAGTAAGATAGCTCAAATACTGCTTATTGAAGAAAATATCTAAAGATGCCAAACAATAAGTCTGGCTTCCACCTGCTGGACCTGCTGTTTGCTAATGACATGATGGATGAATGTGAAATGGCAATAATTACACTTTGTATGTATAACTTTTTTGCTTAACCTGATCAAGGCACCCTAGTCCTGTCTTAGAACAGCTATGTTGGCTTTTATGTTTAGAGCACAAATCAACTTTTAGGCTGACAATGACATTAATATTGTTCCTTAAACCCCTTTCTTTGTCTTGTACTTACACACATGGCTTGGCAAATGATCATCACATCTTTGACAATGTTGAACAACCCAAGTATGGAAACATGATGTTTGATTAATATCTTTGACATCTTGAAAGATGAGTAAGATAGAACAAATGCCCCTTGTCATGAAAACTTTGCATTTAAATTTTTTAAAACAGGATTTATTGTATTTCTACTCATTGTTTGGCATCTTTAAAAGATTTCTGCTACTGAGTATCTGGATCTTATCAAAATATATCTTAGGGCCAAAGTATTACATAAAAAAAATTAAATAACATATTTATCTATTTTATATTAGTTTTCCAATGTGTTTTTTATTAGTTTATTATTGTAATTTTTCCAACCTAAAGCTTCTTTTTTGTCTATGACAATTGACATTTTCTTGCTGTCCTTTGGGTCAGTAATGTCTCTTCTATCTAAAATAATTTTGACAGATTTTGTGTGCTATAATACACCTTTTTAAATTTTGTTATGGAAGAGTAGATAGACAGAGTCTAAACTAAGATGACATGAATTTGACAATATTAGTTTTACTTTCTATCAAGCAAGAGAGCTAACTCGTTGGCTTGTTTATAGGAGGCACTAAAGGAACTGTGGCATGCTGCTTTCCCAGGACTAGAATTTAATGGGTTAATTTCTGAACAGTGGAAGGAAATGGGATGGCAAGGGAGAGATCCATCTACTGATTTCAGGTATTTGTTTGTAGAAGTACACTGTTCAGATTTGAACAATTTTATTTTGTTTAGAAAATGAAAATAGAGCAGGCAATCCATTATGTGGAAGTTCTAATCATGTTTCCATTTATTCAACATTCAGTTGATAGTTGATTGCTCTGTTGCGTCATGATTTTTATTAACTAGTCTTGTTTACCATATTTCTACATCTATCTTGCAGGGGTGGCGGCCTTATATCACTAGAGAACTTAATATTCTTTTCAAAGACATATCAAGTATGTTGCTAATTTCTCTAATTCTAAATTGTATACTAGCTTGCATTTTCTTTATTATGCTTTTAGAATTAAGTGTTGTTTGTGGTACTATCACTACCATCTATATTATGATGGTTAGTGATAATATATTCAGTGAAAATATCCTTGGTGATCATATGAATCTTTTGTGGCAACTCATTTAAGACCGGAGGATTTCTCAAAAAACTTGTTTGTGATGATGTTTTCTTCTATTAGATCCTTGTCCCACCTATTAGGTTGTCCTAAGATGATTTCTCCCACCTACATATATGTTTTTCTTTGGAGAATATCTTGATCCTTGAAGAATGGAAATCTGACCATTGCATTCCATTTCCACCCACCTCTAGGTTCCTGCATGATATTTTGTTCCATTCCATCTAGATATTTGGTTAGGATCTAGTTCTTAATAATTAGATGTCCTATATAAAATCACATCTCAACCATAACTATCAATTTGTATGTCTTACCATAATATCTTTTGATAAACACTTCTTTGATATTGTATAACTTTCATATCTTGGTACCTTTTCAGATAACCTCCACAATTGTTTCAACTATCCCAATGATATTTCTTAAGTTCATAATGGAATTTCCACAGGAAACACCTTGCCACCAGAATGTTATTCTAGAAATTCCCTTTTGTGGTCATCACAATGTATTTTAAAGAAAAATTATCATCCCTTTTCCACACAATTTCGGACTTTCTATCTATCAAATTCTCAAATTTTCTATATTTGACTAGTATTTTAAAAAATTTGGTCATTTTTGAAGTTGTAATTTGATGTAATGTCCCCCACTTAGCCAGTTTGGAGGTATGTTGTCGTTAGCCCATTCTTGTATGGTCCCGAGGGCTAACCAGGACTTCAAAAGGGATCCTGAGGTTATTTGGCTTAGTCAAATTTAATTACAAGCCAAACGGAGTTCATTTGTTGGGTTGTCAGGAAGACTTACTATTTTTAGTAAGCCAATAGGGGGATGCAGTGCCTTCAATTTTCAGTGATAGGATGAGATGCGTTTTGTTGGGCTCTTTCTAATGAGCTATTATATGTGGGATTTCGAGTTTATTTGGTATATTATTTTAATGTTTGAAGTTACAACGGTAAAGTGACTATTTAAATTAAATATTATAATGTTTCATAAAGTCACTTTATAAAAATCAAGAGTCCCCCTTTTGAGTACATACATGGACTTTGTAAAAAGAAAAAAAAAAAAAATATTAAAAGTCATGTATTATCCCACATTGGCAAGACGAAAGCGTGGAGCAAGTGAGGAAGGGATTAAAAGAAAGAGGATAACTCTCATTTATTCAGGCTTGGAAATATCAAAGAAATTGAGAAATTTTCTGGAGATTATGTCTCAATAGTTTGGAGGACGAAATCCCTTCAAGCTAGAAATCTTGACGCCATTGAAAGATATGGTCTTGAGATTCAACATAGTAGCAGTCCGAAAAAGTGGAACCGAAAAAGCAGGCTGAAAAAGCGGGTACGAAAAAAGCTGTCCGAAAAAAACGAAACCGAAAAAGCAGGCTGAAAAAGCGGGTACGAAAAAGCAGGCCGAAAAAGCAGTTCGAAAAAAACAAAGCAGAAGGGGCAGCATAGAAGGAAATAATTTCAGCCATCTACAACCAGGTTCTTTTGTTAGTATTGTTTTTTAGGGTGTTATAAGCTTTCAGCTGTAAGTGTGCATTATACCAGCATTATCATTTTTGTAATCCATGTAAATGCCAAAGTATTGGCCATATTTCATGAGCATTGTAATTTTCATTGCAATTAAGAAGATAATAGTTGCTGGTGTCATTTAAGCAATTTAATATCATTATTTATCAGCTAGTTAGTTTGCATACCAACTGTTTGTAAAAATGCCAGTTGGCTATAGGTGTTCATTTCTTATGCTTAGATCATATATATGCACTGAATATTGTCAAAATTAGTAGCACACTCATGTTAGGTCATTGTGTAGTCTATTGTGGTCTTCTAGCACAAGATTTTCATTGATGCAAATTGTAAAAAAAGTCATTTGAAGCTAGCTGAAATACTATATCAGTCATACGTCCCTTGCATGTGAATTGTTTGATGAAATTCCTTGAGCTTCCATCAGCATTTTTTGAGGGCAGATTTGAGGAGAGTTATTACAGTGGTGTCAGAGACTATAAGTCTTGCCATCTTGTGGAGGTCTTATAGGGAATTTGGAACAGCCAGATAGAGGGGAAAGTGTTTGACGAAATGTGAAAACACTAAAATCAGAGCATTTATGTTTGAGCATGCGACAGGGGCCTTATAATTTTCGCAATACCAGAGCAAGACAAAATAGGATTTCAGACCCGCAGAGCAAACAGTCTAGTTCATCCGTGCAGGTGGACATAAAATCCAGTCATATAGACACAGAGGAGATATTCTTTGATCAAGGCGGCAATATGGGAGACAGGAATGCTCGGGATCCTGGAGAGGAAAGATTCTTACAGTTATTAGAGACCTTGGCACAGGGACACCGATTAGCAGAACAGAGGGCACAGGAACAAAATCAAAGAATGGAGCTTATGATGCAGATGATGGCTCGTCAAATGGGGTTGAATGCTAACATGGGTGGAGGAAATAATCAGAATGGTAATAATCAAAATGGTAACAATCAGAATGAGAACAATCAGGATGGGACACATAATGGAGGTGAACAAGTTGGGAACAATTTTGGTCATGCACCCCAGCAAGCTAGGACAGTGAGTTCAAGGCCCATGATTCCCACATTTCCTCCTAGAGCCCCAGAGCAGCCCGTACCAGAGCCCCAGATCATTGATATACAGGACCAGTTGAGAAGAGATTGAGAAGCCGGAGGTCCAGATTTTACTGCTGCAATTACCTGTAGGGAGTATATGGATGTGCGGATGAAACATATGTCACGTGGACATGACAGGAACTAGAGCTATGAGCTACGGAAGAAAGTAGGGAAACTTCAGTTACCATATTATGATGGCTCGGAGAAGTCTACAACAAGAGCTTGGGTTCAAAAGCTTGATACATACTTTCAATTGAACCCTATGCCTGAGGAAGAAGCTATTAAGTATGCAGCAATTCATCTGGATGGGTTAGCACACGAGTGGTGGCATCATGGTATGGTTACTATGGGTCATGCGCACATTACCTCATATGTGGAGTTTATGGAGAGACTGATTGAACGTTTTGATAGGAAGGATCCAGAACTACATTTCAAGGAGTTAGCTCAGCTTAAACAATGGGAATCATTGAAAACATACATTTCAGAATTTCAGAAACTTGCAGTGTTAGTAACAGATGTATCTGAACGGAGGATACTGGTTCTATTTATGGATGGGTTAGCTGATCCGTTGAGAGGGTGGATTAAAGCTCTCAACCCTCCCACTTTGCAGGAAGCCATTAAGAAAGCTCGTGAGGATTCCTCTTCAGCTTCTAAAAATAAATTCCAGGCAAAGAGTTTGCCTTCGAGGAAAGATAAGGACAATAAACCTTTTCGTAGAGAGGGTCAGCCACCTAAGGAGGAAAGTAAGAGGTTGGACAATGAGACACTTAATGATCTCAGGAAGAAGAAGCTTTGTTTTTATTGCAGGGAGCCTTGGGATTTGTCACATAAGTGTCCATTGAAAGCAAAAGCCAAGCAGATGGAGTACTTTTCAGCCGAAGAGTCAGTGGATGGAGATTTAGAGCAGTCATCAGAATCAGATGGAGATTATAATTCTTCACATAAGGAAACACACAGTGATAGCACGATAGCTCAGTTGTCCAGTATACAAGAGGCCGTCACTTTCAGAGTTAGGGGAACTTTGGATGGACAAAGATTTGTGGCACTCATTGATACAGGGGCAACATATAACTTCATTGATGAAAAGTTTGTGACACGTAGAGGGCTACATACAGAAGAGCATAGGGGATTTAAGGTGATGGTTGCCGACGGCTTCAAAATCGACTGTACCATGAAAATCTCCAACTTGCAGCTTCGTTTGGGAGATTATGACATGGTGGGAGATTTCTTTGTTGTCAACATTGGTGATCAGGATATGGTGCTTGGGATGAATTGGATGAAATCTTTGGAAGAGTTTACATTTAACCTCCAGAAAATGGAAATGAGTTTTGAGGCAAATGGTAAGAAGATAGTACTCAGAGGTTTGTCAGATGGGAGACTACGAGTGGTGTCACTCAAGCGGATGCAGAGTTTCTTCAGACATGACCAGGTACAGTGGACAGCAGAGTTCAGAGTAATGCTTGAGGTGACAGAGCAACATAAACAGGAGTATCCCCCTAATGTACAAAAAATAATAACCAAACATACTAAGGTGTTTGGTGAGATACCTCCAGGGAAACCCCCGGATAGGGGAATTGAGCATGTTATTGAGTTAGAGGAAGGGGCTAAGCCATTCATCATCACACCCTACCGCCATCCAAAGAGATATAAAGATGAAATAGAAAAGGCAATCAAGGAGTTGATTGACATGGGGCACATATGACCAAGCAAGAGTCCTTTCGCTTCTTCAGTAGTATTGGTGAAGAAGAAGGATGGTACAATGAGGATGTGCATTGATTATAGGGAACTAAACAAGAAGACAATCAAGAACCGATACCCTATTCCGCGCATTGATGAGCTTATTGATGAATTGCACGGTGCCTGCTACTTCTCTAAGATTGATTTGAGATCTGGCTACCACCAAATACGGGTTAGAGAGGTGGATGTGGAGAAGACAGCTTTTAGATGCCACTATGGACATTTTGAGTTCTTAGTCATGACCTTTGGGTTGACTAATGCCCCCGCCACTTTCCAGTCCTGTATGAATAGAGTATTCAGAGATCAGTTGAGGAAGTTTGTGTTGATTTTTTTTGATGATATACTGATATACAGCTGTACTTGGGAGGAACATTTGAAGCATATTGATGCAGTGCTCAACATTCTAGAGAGGGAGTCATTATATGCCAAGATGAGTAAATGCGAGTTTTGGATGACAGAGTTGCTCTATCTAGGGCATATTATTAGTGCAGAAAGTGTTTGGGTTGACCCAGACAAGATCAGGGCCATTCTGGATTGGCCACCGCCGAGGAACACTTTGCAACTCAAGGGATTTCTTGGGCTTTGCGGGTTCTACCGCAGATTTGTGAAGGGATTTTCACAAATAGCAGCACCACTTACAGATTTGACACGGAGAGACATTTTCAAGTGTTCAGAGAAGGCTCAGGATTGTTTTGATAGGTTCAAGGAATTGATGAGTACATGCCCTGTTTTAGCCATTCCAGATTTCACCAGGCCTTTTGAGCTGCAGTGTGATGCCTTAGGAGAGGGCGTAGGAGCTGTCCTCATGCAGGACAAACATCCCATCGCATATGAGAGCAGGAAATTACGAGGTGTTGAGAGAACTTACAGCATCTATGACAAATAAATGCTAGCAATCATGCACGCGCTAGCTAAGTTCAGGCAATACTTGGTAGGGAGCCGATTCACAGTAAAAATAGATCATAACAGCTTGAAACATTTATTTGGACAGAAGGATCTCAATGACAGGCAACAGAAATGGGTGAGTAAGTTACAGGCTTATGATTTTGACATAGTCTATGTCAAAGGGAAGAAAAATATCGTCGCAGATGCTTTATCCAGAAGGCCTCATTTGCTTGCCGTTGGGATAGTCATGGACGATTGGAGAGAGTTGATCTTGGCAGAGTATGCCAAGGATAGTTGGGCATCTAGTGTTATTGAAGGAACTATTCAGGATAGTCGATACACTGTTGTAAATGATTTGATCATCTACAAGGAAAGGATTTATTTAGTACCCGGGTCTGCTATGAAGTAGAAGATTTTGAGGGCATTTCATGATTCACCATTGGCAGGACATCTCGGATTCTTTAAGACATATCGGCAGGTGAGAGAGCGCTTCACTTGGAAAGGACTCAAAACAGAGGTGCTTCAATTTGTTAGGGAGTGCCCAGTATGTCAGTAGAACAAACAGGAACATTCCTTTCCAGGTGGTTTACTACAGCCCCTACCCATACCAGAGAAGAAGTGGGATAGCATTTCCATGGATTTCATTACAGGCCTCCCCAAGGTACAGGGTCGGGATTGTATTTTTGTTGTGGTAGACAGATTGACAAAATTTGCACATTTCTTTGCGATTTCGTCCACATATTCAACAGTATAGACAGCAGAGCTATTCTTTCGAGAGGTATTTAAATTACATGGGATGCCACGGAACATAGTCAGCGACAGGGATAGTAGGTTTATGAGCCACTTTTGGCAGGAGTTGTTCAGGTTGTGTGGAACAGAGCTAACTCCGAGTACTAGTTACCACCTCCAAACTGATGGGCAGACAGAGATAGTGAATAAATGGGTTGAGGGGTACCTTTGAAACTACATTGCAGGAGAGCAGAAGGCTTGGGTGAAGTGGTTGCATCTAGGGGAGTACTGCTATAATACCTCTTTCCATATGTCTATTCAAATGTCCCCTTTCATGGCACTGTACGGGTATGATGCTCCTAATTTTCTGGATTTGTTATTTGGGGACAGTAAGGTGCCTAAGGCCAAGGATATATTGCAGGAGTGTCAGGACATTATGCGATCCTTGAAGGAAAATTTGCAAAGGGCACAAAATCAGCAGAAGCAATATGCTGATCAGCACAGGGTTGAGAGATCTTTCGAGGTAGGAGACATGGTGTACCTCATGTTATAGCCGTATAGACAGTCCTCTCTCAAGAGGAGTGGAGCAGAGAAATTGAAACCACGCTACTATGGACCATTCAAAGTAATCAGGGGACTGGGTGAGGTAGCTTATGAGTTGGAGCTTCCTGCAGACAGTAAAGTACATAACGTGTTCCATGTGTCACGCCTTAAGAAGGCATTGGGGCATAATGT
The DNA here is from genome assembly GCA_028749045.1 of Cupressus sempervirens. NCBI lineage: Eukaryota > Viridiplantae > Streptophyta > Pinopsida > Cupressales > Cupressaceae > Cupressus > Cupressus sempervirens. The sequence goes on from CM053792.1 coordinate 600,574,224, forward strand.
GGTGCCTTCAGTAGTATTGCCACCTCTCGATGATGAGGGAAAACTTATCTTGATTCCTGAGGCTATACTTGACTCCAGGGAGAGGGTGCTTCGCAGGCGGACTATCAGGGAGTACCTAGTAAAGTGGAGGAACCTTCTAGTTGAGGATGCGACATGGGAGGCAGAGGAGATTATTCAGCATCCTGAGTTGAGATTGCTTGGTGTCAAGCAATTTCAAGAGGGGCGGACTGTAATGTCCCCCACTTAGCCAGTTTGGAGGTATGTTGTCGTTAGCCCATTCTTGTATGGTCCCGAGGGCTAACCAGGACTTCAAAAGGGATCTTGAGGTTATTTGGCCTAGTCAAATTTAATTACAGGCCAAACGGAGTTCGTTTGTTGGGTTGTTAGGAAGACTTACTATTTTTAGTAAGCCAATAGGGGGATGCAGTGCCTTCAATTTTCAGTGACAGGATGAGATGCGTTTTGTTGGGCTCTTTCTAATGAGCTATTATATGTGGGATTTCGAGTTTATTTGGTATATTATTTTAATGTTTGAAGTTACAACGGTAAAGTGACTATTTAAATTAAATATTATAATGTTTCATAAAGTCACTTTATAAAAATCAAGAGTCCCCCTTTTGAGTACATAAATGGACTTTGTAAAAAGAAAAAAAAAAGTAATATTAAAAGTCATGTATTATCCCACATTGGCAAGACGAAAGCGTGGAGCAAGTGAGGAAGGGATTAAAAGAAAGAGGACAGCTCTCATTTATTCAGGCTTGGAAATATCAAAGAAATTGAGAAATTTTTTAGAGATTATGTCTCAATAGTTTGGAGGATGAAATCCCTTCAAGCTAGAAATCTTGACGCCATTGAAAGATATGGTCTTGAGAGTCAACATAGTAGCAGTTCGAAAAAGCGGAACCGAAAAAGCAGGTTGAAAAAGCGAGTACGAAAAAAGCTGTCCGAAAAAAGCGGAACCGAAAAAGTAGGCTGGAAAAGCGGATACGAAAAAGCAGGCCGAAAAAGCAGTTCGAAAAAAAAAAAAGCAGAAGGGGCAGCATAGAAGGAAATTATTTCAGCCATTTACAACCAGGTTCTTTTGTTAGTATTGTTTTTTAGGGTGTTATAAGCTTTCAGCTGTAAGTGTGCGTTATACCAGCATTATCATTTTTGTAATCCATGTAAATGCCAAAGTATTGGCCATATTTCATGAGCATTGTAATTTTCATTTCAATTAAGAAGATAATAGTTGCTGGTGTTATTTAAGCAATTTAATATCATTATTTATCAGCTAGTTAGTTTGCATACCAATTGTTTGTAAAAATGCCAGTTGGCTGTAGGTGTTCATTTCTCATGCTTAGAGCATATATATGCACTGAATATTGTCAAAATTAGTAGCACACTCATGTTAGGTCATTGTGTAGTCCATTGTGGTCTTCTAGCACAAGATTTTCATTGATGCAAATTGTAAAAAAAGTCATTTGAAGCTAGCTGAAATACTATATCAGTCATGCGTCCCTTGCATGTGAATTGTTTGATGAAATTTCTTGAGCTTTCATCAGCATTTTTTGAGGGCAGATTTGAGGAGGGTTATTACATTTGAGTTGGCCTTTTGTTGTTATCATTGTTTATCACCTTTCCTTTGCTAGTGCTTGGCCACTAATCTTTTCAAAATGCAATATGTAGAATGCCGCTACAAATTGAAAATTAACAATGATAATGTGTTGTTAGATACAGTAGGTTGAAAAAAGCAGAAACATTGATCTGGGGATGTTTCTACTTGGCTGAAAAGTGGCATTGACAACCTTGCAAAGTGTTGGGTCAAAAATAAATCAGAGGCAATTCTGTAGAAGCCTGTTTTCATTCTAGCAAGATGGTCAACACTGAAATTCAAGAAGCCTTGTGCAAGTCGGGTAGCTATAATCATATTGCAAAATGCTTTCACAGAAAACACGTTTTTATAGTTTCACAGATTGATGTATGTTAGTCTCTCAATAGAAGTTTACCAGGCATAGAGAATGTTTGGGTATGACGGTGAATGCATTTTCATTGGTTCTATCTCACTGTCATGAGTTTAACTTTACATTAAAGGGAAAACATATTGAAGTTGCTATTATGTGCTCCTTTCTAATAATGTAAATTATTTATTTCTAGTACACATTTAGTCAAGTGATTAATCAATCAATCTGGTTTTTGATGTTATTGGTAAAGGTGGGTTTAATGAAGGGCCCAAATCCTTAAATGAGGAAACAAAACAACAAGAAGGCCCCAACAAGAAAACACCAGGAAACTGAATCCCATGGGGAATGGAGTTTGCCAAAGCTAAAAAAACAGCAAAAAGAAACAATCACAATGGACCAACATTAGACAAGCAGCAAGCTGCAAAACCAAACTACCTTTAATACAACTTTTTTAAACCACTAATTGCTTCCCATTTATCCCTCACCAGGTGACTTTCAATGATTTCTTTGCTCAGGTGCACAACCTCTATGTTTTTCTGCAATAGTCGAGAATGGGTTCTTTTTCTTTGACCAACAACAACTGCCTGACTTTTACTATTTAGAAAGCTTTTGTGAAGCATAATGCTGAAGTTGTTACTATTGGCTCAATCCCTATCAGGAAACTTTATGTTGGCACTGGCCCCAGGGAGCCAGGAGCATCACCATTAACATATCTCTAGAGGGAATTCGTTCTCATCTTCACCCTCTCATTTTCAGTTTGGAACCACCTAAGTATGCTCTGTTGTAAATTAAAGTATCTTCGAGGGCATTCAATTTAGAGTCCAAAAGCTCACAGGTAGACTGAAAACTACATTTGACCATCTTACCACAGGTATTGAAACCTCCTTCCTCAACTTGGTTAATACAATCCTTGCTCATTTTGTCGAATTCAACATTAGAGAGTTCACTAACAACCTCTGAGGGATCTTCAGTCTTCGGAGATTTACCTTTGTTTTCAACAATTTATCAATTTACTTATCCATTATTAATATGATTCATTAATGAATATGAGGCCAAATCGGGTGGCCTTCGTATTGATTAGTTTTATTAATATGGTACTTTGTGTGGATTGGCATAAGGAAATAGATTTTTGTAATTATACATTTCAATCTCTTGATGCTATTTTTTGTTTTCAGAAACACTCATATGTTCATGAATCTCGAGCTAAATGAAGGCATCTGAAGGAAGAGTTCTCAAATGTTTAAAATAAAAACTATTACAAGTCAAGTTTGTGGCATTGCAGTTGACAAAAACAGAGATTGAGATTCTAAACCGTTGAGTTGATCTTAACCGTCGAGTTGATCTTAACTATTATGTTTCAGTTTTCACAATATAAATTCAAAACTTGTACTTCAAAATTGTATGGAAGTGGAATAACTACGTGGAAGTGACAATGTTGTGAAAAAAAATAGGCTGCACTGATAGTTTAAACTGACCAGAGGTCAGAATAATGAAAGATCACTTCTTCCCATTTAAATAGAAGATAAATTACATTAAGAGGCAAGTGTTAAGTTTCAATTGGATGCATGGTAGAGGGGGCCATTACATCATATCCTTGGTTTGTCAGGACTATCAAGAATATTGTACGAGGTATTCATCAAGCAGATGATAGCCTCCCTTTCTGAAGTGCTTTTGTTCTTATGATGATGTTTGCAGAACAGCTGTTTCTAAGAACATAATAGATCTTTACCACTGGGGCCTGTACTTTATCACTGTACATATCTGTGTGATGCTGTTAGTTGCTGCTCAAGACAAAAGGAAATGGTCCGCATGTGTGGATAGTCTGAATTTGTATGTGACCAATCAGAAGATGGTAAAAAAGACAAGCTGCTCTTAAAGATGCACAGTGACATTTGAAGGAGAGCAGTGCTTGACAAAGAGGGTGGGTTGTACTGGAAGAGAACTGCTTCACACTTTGCATGAATTTTGAAGGATAACACCAGATGGTGAAGGACAATGGCACCACACAATGAAAGGACTTGAATGTTTAAAGGAGAACAATGTTGTCATATAACAAATATACTGGTGGCTTACCAAAGATTGAATGCCACCTTGCCCTGAAATAGTTAGTTTCAAAGTTAGCGCCTCATTTATTTGCTGCATGTTTTTATCCCCCATTTATTTGTTGCATATTTGAGATTTTGTGTTCATTGCTGAAAGGCATAGAAAATGTGGCCTTTTAAGCTCTTGGCCATGAAGAGACTGTCGATGAAACAGTTTTTGCATAGAGAAATACCACCCTTATCACAGACAGCAGCATTTTTTTAAAAGGAAGGTGGTGCTTTGAAGGAAGGACAGGACCTTGTCATAATGGAGGTGCTTTTTCTATATGTAGAGGATGTTGCAAACTTGTTCGGATTTGATCTTGGATCTGATCTTGATATTCTTATCATAGGTTCTTGTTATGAATCAAGGCTAGCACATTTTTAACTCAATATTGCATGTAACAGATGTGGGCCTAACTCACAAGATTTCTTTCATTTTGCAAAGCTTGATAAGGCTTTTTTGATTAAAAATGGAGTTTTCTTGTTACCAGATTGAAACCACAGTTCCGATGAGGTGGAAGGAACTCGAAAAAGTTAAGCTTTTACACAGGCAAAAATAATGTAAAGGAGAAACCAAAGTCTGGACTGATTGGTCAGGAAATTCATTCATACTTGATGTAGCAATTGGCGTGTGAATGATTTATTCACAGGTCTTTGCTTCTCTTTGTAGTTTGAGATTCCCATGCATATGTTGGTTGTGATATGACTAGCCTTAATCTACATATGCTTGCAGACTTCGAAGTATGTTTAGGCAAGAAGTGGCACTAACACAGTGTGATCACAACATGTCTTTAGATTGACCAAAACTGAAACATATAAAGTGCATTTCAAAGGGAGAAATGAAGATGCTTCGATTGCATATGATAATGACTGATGTATCTGATGTTCAAAGGGAATGATTGATATTTAAATATCTGTTCTACTTGGTAATTTTTGTCCTCATTATTCACTGGATAATTTTCACCAAATGTTGGTGGAAAATGGGGATTCCCTTTCATTGAACTGAAATGATTTACTCACCCATGAGGAATCAAATACCATATTGCAGTAAAGCATGGAGATGACAATTATGTTGCAGAATGTTTGTTCCAGCCTTTTCATACATTTTTGTTGGGTTTGAAGTGTTTCAAAATTGAGTACTACTGGGTCATTTAAATGTATAGCGCCTTGTATCGAAGCAGACGAGAAGATAAAAAAATGGTGGATGTGATTGATTGATAAAAAGAAGTAATCATCTCAGGAGCAAGTTTGCATGTTGAATTGCAGCTACATTGGTGTCGAAACAAAAGTTTCTAATTGAGTTTGGGGTGTTTAAAGACAATCTTGTGAGGATTGCACTGGAGGAACTACCTAGTGAAGAGGACTGCATTTATAGAAGGATTAAAACAGAAGCACAAGCTTCGTTGGGCATCTTCCAATATGTCAATGGGGAATCAATTATACCAACAGGGGCTGGGAGGGTAGGGTTGAATCAGTATAATGCAATTTTTGTCCTGCATTTTGTCACCACAAAATGTTGGTAACAACACGAAACTTTTTCAAGCTAGTTTCGCTTCTCTAAGCTTGAAATTGATATTCAATTTCTTAATGTTGATCAATTGATCCATTTCAATTCGTATATCAAATCATTTTACTGAAGGCCTTTGTCAAGTCTTTTTCGTTTTGCTTTCTGTCAAACCTTTGCTTGATTTTTGAAGCCTTCACCGTTCGTTCTTTTCTTTTGAGTTTGCGTGTGTTTGTTTTTAATCCTTTGGTTTTGCTCATGTCATGCCTTTTGGTTTCCCTTTTGATTCAGTCTAACCTAGAGGTCAATCGGAGTTGTCAGTCAAAAGATGTCCTTTTTAGTGCTTCAAAAGTGGACCTTTTGGGTGCAACAACACGAATTAAAAATATGATGTTATATTTTCAATTTGAGTTTCATTTTTTGATAAATATAACTTATATATACTTTTTGTTATGTTTTTAAGATACTTTAACTTTAAATTTTTAACTTAAAGTGACTATAGTGCACTTTATGTTATAATTTTAAGTTGAGTTACTTTTTAATTTTTCACTTAAAGTAACTATATAAGTATATAGTTTAAGTTTTATTTTTGGTTTTAAAAATCAAATGTTTATTTAAATGTTACTTTAAAATGATGTTTATATGTTATATTTCAAAATATGATTAATAGATATTGTTTATGACCCATTTTGTAATAGTCTTCATAAGTGGACATTTTATATGCAAAAAACATGTAAAATCCATCACAAGTGGACATTTTACATGTCACTGCATATAAAATTTACTTTGGTGGACATTTTTTATGTCATTACATCAAAAGTTCATCATAAGTGGACCTTTTTGATGCTATTGCATCAAAGTGAAGTTTTCATGCTTAGGCATCTAAAAGGTGAGTTGCATTTTAAAATATGCTTCCTTCCCCAAAAGGTGCTTTTTTGCCTATGAGCACATATTAAAACATGTAATGGCACCCAAAAAGTGCGGTTTTGGAGAGATGCATGTTTTAAAATGTGTAAGTGACTCAAAAAGGTTTGATTTTCGAGTAAGACATGTTTTAATATATGCATTGATTCTCCAAAAGTCCATTTTTTGAAGAACATGCTCTTGCCTTCCAAAAATCTGATTTTGATCATAACTTGAGATTTTCTCAATGGATTTACATGAGATCTGTTCAATTGGAGGCGTTTTTGGTTGGCAATGATTTCTCTTGCTTCTAAAACGGATTTATTAAGCTCAAAAATGTTTTTGAAAGCTTCATTCTAGGGCACATTTTTGGAGAAATCAGCAAATAAATTCATTTTTAATGCATGTTTTTCCTCCCAAGTAAATCGATTTGGCATATTTTGGAGGTTACATTGCATTGTGTTTCATTTTTTGGTGATTAATGATCAAAATATTTTGATCTTGTATCATGAAGAAAAACGTTTTTGCCAAAAATGTCCTAGAAGCATGAACACCCAAAAATGTTGGATTATGGAGCACAAATAGGGCATGTTTTGGCATCTCCTAACAACTTCTTATTTGCTGCCCTCTCCCATTCGAATTTGTTAAGTTGGAAAAAGTCTAAGTGTTTTGAAAGAATTTTTCAAACATTGGAGCATCTTTTCCCTTCATTTTTGGCATATGTAAGTGGACTCTTTCTTTCTTGCTTTTAATTCATGCTTATCTTGTTGATTTTATGCATGTAATTACTTGATGGTTGCCACTTGTTAAAATCTTTGCCATGGAAAGTGCATTTTTCCTTTAAAGAAGTTTTTATTTATTTTCATGTTTTTGATTCTTTCCCAAGTCCCAATTTCTAAGTTGCGTGTGCATTGCATCTTGGTATGTTTGAGTCACTTTCCAAAGGTACATTGTTTCTTTTGTGTTTTGTGTTTTGTGCTTGCTTGCCGGGTTTCTCCACTTGGAGAAATTGCAAGTTCTTTCCCAAGAACTTGTTTTTGCTTCATTACATGCGAATGCATCGTCACGTTCCACATTCTGTTTCTGTGTCACAACACTTCACATTCCATCTGACAAGTGCGATTACATGTTTTTCATCTCATTCATCATCTGCACATGCATGCAATCACATTTTCCGCTTCCATTTTTACCCATCTCACTTTCTGCCTTCACTCGCACAACATGATTACTCGAAATATCTTACGTGTAATTGCATCCAAAAGGTGCGATTTTGATTAAAAGTCACATTTTGAAAAGTTAAAAAGATGTCATTTTCACCTCCTATGTACTTTGACTTCCCTTTTTTACCAAAAGTGACTATAAAACTCATTATCCCACTTCCATTTTTCATTTCAATCCCTCCATATGCATTTGTGCCACTGTGAGCAAATACATATTTTAGTATCTTTCCATGCTTTTTCATCTCATCTTTCATTCGAACATACACGTGAAGTACATCCTTCACCTACATTCGTATCTTATTCCACCTTCCATCTCTCGTTACATGTACTTACATGTACTCATTTTTCATGCAATAATGTCTTAAAAACACTAAGTCACTTTTGAAATCAACAATTTTCACTTTCACGCATTCCCATACGTTTCATCTTCACGCATTCTCATTCCATTCCATTTCATTTCATCTTCCATTTTCTCACTTTCATACCATTTCATTTCGCATTCTGTTCATTTCATTCCCCTCTCCACTACATATGCATATGTTTTCTCTTTAAAATCACTTTGTCGGATTTGCAAAGTCTCCAATCCATTTTCGAATCTTCACTGCTGATCTAGAGTCAATTTGTATGGAGATTCCTTCTGATGATGTATTTGTGTTTTGGGATTTTTGTGTTGCAGCGCAAGCGCAAGACATGTCGTTGCCATCCAAATCCAAAGGCAAAATGAAATATCAATATGATAAGAAATTGGCTCATACAGCTCCTTTAGTCATATCTATTTTGGATAACGTGTTGGATACAAAGATTGGCCATTTGGATGTGGCTGATTTTCTTCAAAGAGTTGAAGCTCCAGCTAGTTATGAAATGAAGCGTATTAAGAGAAGCAACATTCACTTGGTGTCGACATTTCTCATGGCAACTGTAGAACCTGACTTCATTTTTGGATGTGCATGATGGTTTACTCCCAAGATGAAGACTATAAAAGATGCTGATGGCAAGTTTATCATTAGTCTTGATCCTAAGGTCATTGAGCAAATTTTCAAGGTTCCACATAAAGCAGTATGTGCTGATTTGACCAAAGAATCATCATTGGCATGTTGGAATGAGCAAAAGGGTAATTATCATAATTATGTCAACCTTTACTGGTTAGACAATAAAAGAAGCAACTTTTGTAGATGGTCAAAGATTGTTCATCGGTCTAATTTCAAACAAGAATATAAGGATCTCATCATCCTTCTCAGCAGGATTTGTGGCCTTAAAGATTCTACTGATTTTGAGCCATGGATGTATAAGTTCATGTTTCAAATTATGGAGAATAAAGAACACATCTTTTGGGGAGAACTCATTAGTACTACACTTTTCCAGTAGAGATGCAATGTGGGAACATCAGTGCCCTTCTACGTAAATTCTTATCTTGTCTACATTGCTACTGCCATGGGATCTTTCTTCAGTCTTTCTACCAAGGGAGATCGTCTTTAGGTTCCTATTTGGGATTACTATGATCAAATCACTTTGGCAAATAGTAAATTCCATTATAGAAGAGTTCAAGATGCTTTCTTTGGGCATTTCCAATGCTTGTCCAATAATCAGTTATATATCAAAAGAGTATCTGATGCAACATGGAAGAACGTGAACCAATATCGCTGTATTTTTCTTCAGTTTCCCACTTTCGCATATTTGAGAGTTGGATATTTCAAAAGCAAGCCGTATACCTTACCTAGGTATGCTATAGATCAAATTATTCTGATGGAGGTAGCTAGACAGCTCATGGATGTGTAGAGTGATCAGCATGCTTTGCATAGGCTTGGTTTTGGCGTTACCTTAGCTAAGCCTTTGGCTATTGGCAATTATTCAATCATTTCTATGCCTAAAGCAAAGAACATGGAAGTAGAGTTGTAGTTGATCATCTTAAAGAAGTTCAAGGGATAATGGCAACATCTTTGATTTGGAGTTTCATCAAGCCGACTTTGATAAGAAGTACCCTTTTCCTATTCAATGGCAACAAAAGGAAAGTATGTCTATCATGGATAGATTTAAATCCATTTTGGTAAACACCAACAAATGGTTGAAAAGTAAAAGTCTTAAAAGAGTAAATCCTAAGATGGGCTTGGATTGTGGAAGTTTTGGTCCTCTTGGCAGGAAGTCACAATTGGAAATCATAGAGAAAGATGGTGCCTCATCTTTTGATGCTAAGGGTTCCCTCAAATTCAAATTGAAGGGTGGAATAGGAGGTAATTCATCTCAAGTTACTGAACAAATTCAAGAATCAATGGAAGAATCAAAAGAAGATTTCGAAACAAAATCTGATAAAGGAGATTCAGATGAAGAAGGGGAAATCACGATCGTATCTCCTCCAAAGCTTACACAAGCTTGTACATCTTCTATACATGAAGAGCCTTTTTTGCATGAGGTTGATGATGATGTGGATTCATTCTCCACTATTTTCACTTCTTCCATTCCAATTTCGAAGGTTAATATCATGGCTCTTTCTATTTCCTCTGCTACTCCTCGCAACCCTTAACATGAACAATACAATCATTTAGAAAATGTGTTTGAAGATTTTCCAACTCTTACCAGTGGTCAAGTTTCCCAACTTGATACATCCTTGATAGGATTTGAGCTTTTTGTGATAGAGTCTTCTCAACATGTTCCTATGCCTTTAGCTATACAAACTGAATCCTACTCTATTACAATGGAAATACAATCAGGATCAATGCCAATGGTTTCCACTGTACTTGCTTCTGCAAATGAAAATTTCAGCTTGCCTGCATGGTTGAGCAAAATAACAAAGAAGAAGAGGAAAGTGGTTGTTCCTTCAGACAATCTTCTCGATAAGAAGACCAAATCCAAATCTTTGAAAGACAAGATTGTTTCTAGAATTTTGGTTGATTCTGATAAAATCAAATTTGTTAAAGTTGTTGAGCTCTTGGTAGATAAACCTGTTGAGGAACTTACTTGTTCTGACTACAAGTTTACTAAGGTTGAAATTGGAAAGCAATCACGTTTGAGTTGTTTGCAAGATGCTCAAGATGCATTGGCTAATGTATCAAAAAGCAATCATGAGCTTTGGGAAAAGAAAAATAAATCAAAACAGGTCTCTTGTTTGAACGAGGTCATCCAAAAACAATCTTCTCAAAGTGTTGTTATGTTTCAAACATCTAAGGAGAGAATGTTGATTGAAGCCGCTAAGTCTTGGATATAGGAAGTCATTTCTGAAGGAGTTCGAGCTATTAGAGAATCATTTGCAGTTCTTAGGCATGTCAAAGAGATGAATGAAATGGAGCGAAACTTAATCTCTTCTTTGACTCAAAAAGCGGATAACTTGAAGGAAATCCTTGATGATTGGGATGAAATGATAAAATTTGATCTGGATGCTATGGTCTCATGTGACATTCTTCTGTCATGTGTAATGTTCTTCAGATTTCAAGGACTCATTGGTTACAAGGAGGAGACATTGAGAAAACTGACCGCAAAGTTGCAGGTGGCTTTTCGAGATTGTCAAGCAATTGAAACAAGTGTTACCTATGATTTGGAACAAATGGGATGCCGTGTTACTGATGATTTTGGTAATCTTATTGTAGCAGAGAGTAAATTCAAAATATACAATCAGGATCAATGCTGATGTAGATTCTGAAAATTTTGGTTCGCACATGATGAACAAGTTTGTTTTGTATAAATCCTTGACAAAACACTTGTTAGATACTACAACAACAAATTCCAAAGTTGTGCAATTAGCTTATAAAAATGCAGTGAGAGTAGAAGCCATATGAAAGACTATGGAAATTGCTAATCTCCCTACAATGCGTGACATCATTGTCAAATTCAAGGCACTGAGAAACAATCTTTAAGATTGTTGTTTCTGTTTTTATTTCATGTTAGTAGTTGTAAAGGATGCATTACGTAAAAAAATGTAATTACATGTAATGCGAGTTACATTTATGTAAAACGATGTAATGTGAGTTGCATGAAACCCTTTATTTTTTTCTGTAGTTAGACTAGGTCAAAGTTGGTTAAGTTGCTCCCACTTTTTCCTCCACCTTTTTCTCAACTCTTGTGCCTATATAAATGAGTGCCCCCTCATTGTAAAATCATCATTATCTTTATACAAGGGAGCTCTGGAGAAATTGTGCTAGCAAAACTTTGTTTGTGTAAGCACTATTTTTGAGAGGAAGTGAATACAAAGGAGCATTTGAGACTTAACTTTGATTCAGTGTGATTGTTATTTATGTGAGTTGTAAGCTTTTTCTGTAATTCATCCAAGTTATCTTTGATTCATATTATTTTGTGTTATTGGTAATTGTATCTCATGAATTGAATAGAAAAGAGTTAAGAAGCAATTGGAGCTAGAGCTTTGACTGTTGTCAGTAAAATTGTAAATCAGCTGACGGGGGCCTTCAGGAAGGTTCTTGTTATGAAGCCGACGGGCCCTTCGGTAATTGTCATGTAGCTGATGGACCCTTTCGGGAAGGTTTTTCGAAAAGTATATATACACCCTTTTGGGTCATTGTTGTAATCATCATAAGCATTATGTAATCTCTTTGGTATATGCAAATAATAAAAGGAGTACTGCTATTCTTGTCTATTGTCTACATGCATTAATCTATTTACTTCATACGGTAAACATTTGGCGCCATTGCCCAATGGACTTGGAACGAAGGCAGAGGAATGAAGACTAATGCCTAATTAGCTAAACAAAAATAAGAATAAGTTGAAGGAAAAAGATGAAATACGCACAACAAAAGGGAATTTAATTTGGCACAACAGGCCGAACGCAGACGAAGGTTTCAGCAGATTGCCGACGGACATCGAAGTATTGAGGAATTGGTAGAAGAGACTCGACAGCGGTTGGATTTGGTGGAAGAAGCAAAGGAGGAATTTCTTAACTTGCATACGTTGAGGGAAGAGAATCCAGACGAAAGGGAATTAACTCGCACGACTTAGAGTGTTGAGGGAGCATAAGCGTGGAGTGAACTCTTCGTCCGAGATACACTTCTGGAACGGACAGCTTCACTTGACGAAAACTCTTCACCAAATAGCACGAGTGTTGAAAATAAAACGACTGTTCAAAACACTGCGGGCGTGGAGAACAATGCGGGTGTGCATGACAACGTTGGTATTCATAACAGTGCTTGTGTTCAGAATAGCGCAGGTGTACAGAATAGCGTGGGTATGCAACAAATCCCTCAACCTCAAACAGTAATGGCTGGACCAAAGGAGAAGTTGCCAAAGTTTGATGGTGATGGAACGGTCGATCCAGTTAGACATTGTAAGACATGCGAAACAATTTGGAGGGCGAATGGCATAACAGATACAAATGAATGGGTCCGACAATTTTCGGCAACCCTAAGGGGGGTAGCAATTGATTGATTCGTTGATACGGATCTCCAAAAATTAACCAGTTGGGAAAACATTAAAAAGGAGTTTATCACCGAATTTCAACTGCTACACGATGACAATAAGATCGTAGCAGAGATATACAACACGAAGCAAGGAAAAAATGAAACAGTTCAAGTATATGCCAGAAAATTAAAAGACTTAATAAACAAGATGGAAAGTAAGCTGGTGGATGGGCTTCAAAAGAGATGGTTCATTGAAGGACTACGCTCGAAGTTATGGAAGAAGATGAGGATTGTGCCGCCATCATCGTATACTGAAACATACAATTGGGCGATGAACTTAGAAAGTGAGCAGAAAACAAAAAATAAGAAGACTAGCTCATCCGAGTCAGATGATGAAGTGTCTTCGAAAGAAGAGAGCAACGATGACGAAAATGGCAGCAAGAAGGTCCGAGCTCTCCAGAAGGATATGATTCGAATGATGAAAGAATTTAAAAACATGCAAAAAGAGACGAAGGGAAACGACCTCTGGTGCACGGAATGTAAGACAGAAGGTCACTCGAAGGGATCCTGTCCAAAGAACCAATTTTGTGTTGCCAGATCATGGGACATTCCACAAAAGAATGCCCCTTCAATAGAAAACAAGAGGACCTCAACAAGTGCTCCTGACCCAGGAGGCTTCCGCATCAGGAGGGAGCGGAAACACTAGTAATCAGGGTGCCACGTCGGGAGGGTACAAAAATAATAGGCGAGGGCAAAACAATAACAATGCCGGCAATAATAATGGGAGCCGCAGCTGAATTTAGTACAATGCGAACGACCGCTCGATGGTTCAATGCCGAGCATGCAATTTGTGGGGCCACTTTGCTCAAGACTGTACAATGGCAAATGCACCAAAGTTGTTATGCAAATGGTGCGGTTCTGGAGATCATGAAGATGTCAAGTGCCTGAAATCAAGAGTGAATTTGATCACCATCGTGACGGATGAAGAGGAGGTTTTGGCAATCACACGGAAACAAGCAAAATTGTACCCCAACTCGACGGAGGAAAAGAAGAGATTAGAGGAAGCACAGGTTGAAATTGAGAAGGCAACGCAAGCAGACAAAGCACACTTGAAGGACACTATTGGTACCTCAACAAGAAATTGTGCAGAACAAAACATCATATGGAAAATATTACAAACCGAAGTGCCAGTCAAGATAAATGATTTGCTACTCACAATGCCTCAACTACAATCGACACTCACAAACATCGCTCCAACTAGTAAATTACTAGGAGAACAAGGAAAGGAGAAAGAAACTAGAGCAAGTGCAGAGGACCCAATGTTGCTAGCCCTTACATCTGGCGGTCGTTGAGATGAGAATTCTGAGAATGGTTTTGACAGACAATTGTGGACGGAGGGTCCGATGTGAATGTGTTACCGGAGGATACCTGGAAGAGGTTGGGATAGCCAACGTTGTGGCCACTTACATTCCAGTTGCTAACAGCGGGCCAACACGAGATTAAACCTCTCGGTGTCCTGATGGTACAACCAGTGATGACTGGAACACAACCATTCCTACTTGACTTCGTCGTCATTCTGCTGAAAAGGAGAGGATATGATGCCATTCTGGGCCAAGGATGGCTCATACAAGAAAAAATTTAAACATGACTGGAAGAAGAATACGCTATCACTAGAAAGCAAAGGACGGAAATTCATCATTGATTTACAACGCAAATAGTGGGTGAAGAAGCTCTGTCATCAGATTTCGAAGAAGAGTATGAAGGGAAGCAGTGAATGGAACCAGATCAGGAACAAGTCTTATGGTTGGAAGGAGTATCAATAGATGATGCTTTGGACTCGATGAGTAGCCTTTTCCACTAGCAAAGGGAGGACTATGAGCTACTCCCGAGCTGCAACATACTAACAATAGAGGAAGGACACAACATAGACAAATTTCCAGAAGAATTCAGGGAAATAAAAGAGGGAGACAGATCGTTGGATGAAACACCTGCACATGTATTCGGTGAAGGGAAGCCGATCAAATATAATGAAGCCATAGTGCAAACCATGAATTTGGGAGATGAGGCCGCACCAAAAAACATACTATTGGGGGATAACTGGAATTCAGTACTCAAGGCAGTAGCATTTAAAATATTTCTGGAATACAAAGATGTGTTTGCTTGGACATACAAGGATTTGAAAGGAGTACCTCCGGAGTTGTGTGTGCATTGCATTCCATTAGTTGAAGGTGCAGTCCCTATACGAAAGCGACCTTACATGATGAATAAGAATTATGCGGCACAGGTTACAGAGGAAATCAACAGGATGTTGGAGGCCGGTATTATTTTCAAGGTTCAGACAAGTGAATAGGTGTTGCCTATAGTAATCTCACTAAAGAAGGATACTAACCAGATCCGGATATGTGTTGATTTCAGATGCCTCAATGCAGTAACAATCAAGGACCCCTTCCTGATACCATTCACAGATGCATATTGGAGGAGGTGGCGAGACATGAGATTTATTCCTTTATGGACAGGTTTTCGGGATATAATCAAATTTGCATAGCAGAAGAGGACAAGTTGAAAACGACATTTGTAGTAGAAGACGGGGTGTACGCATACAACTGGATGCTATTTGGCCTGTGCAATGTGCTGACGAGGTTCCAGCGTATCATACTGCAGATATTCGACAAAATATCTGTCAGAAACTTCAAGGCGTTCTTGAATGATTGGTCTGTATTCAGCACTAAGGACAAGCATCTGGTGGCGTTGGGCGAATGCATGGAAAGATGTTGAAGTGCGCGACTAGCCTTGAGTCCAAAGAAATGTAGATTTATGGTTCCACAGGGAAGATTGCTCGGACATATAGTCTGTAAGGAGGGATTGAAAACAGATCTGAACAAAGTTAGAATTATAATGAAAATGCAACCATCCACAAATGTAACCGAGGTAAAGTCTTTCCTGGGGCACATAGGCTATTACAGAAGGTTCATCAAAAACTTTGCCAAAGTATCATACCCATTGGATAGGTTAACATGCAAAGGGGAACCGTTCAAATGGGAGAAAGAACAGGATGAATCCTTTGAAGGGTTGAAGATACGGTTGGCCACAGCACCCATATTGGTGTACCCAGATTGGAACAAGGAATTTCATGTTCACATGGACGCATCCAATTATGCAATCAGAGCAACTTTGACACAAATAGGCAACCGTGGACTAGACCACTCGGTATACTTTGCGAGCCAACTCCTGTAAACAATAGAACATAATTATAGTACAACAGAACGGGAAGCATTAGGCGTTGTTTACGCAGTACAAAAGTTCCGACACTACTTGTTGGCAACACCGTTCATGTTCTACGTCGACCATCAGGCTCTGTTGTATCTAGTAAATAAACCTATCATCCAAGGGAGAATCAACTGATGGTTACTTTTGTTGTAGGAGTTTACTTTCAAGATAATTGTACGGCCTGGGAAGAAACATGTCAGCGCAGACCATCTGTTGCGTCTCAAAACAGGAGAACCAGCGGATGAAGTGAATGACGATTTTCCTGATGCACAGTTGTTTCAGATTGCAGTACTGCCAAAATGGTACACGAGCATTGGAGAGTACCTTTCGACAGGATAGTTTCCAAGTGAAATGCCACCAAATGAAAGGCGAAAATTAGTAATCAGGAGTCGTACATTTCAATTGATCAATGGATTACTGTACAACATGGAGCCAGATCACATCCTGCGATGGTGTGTTGGAGGAGGAAATACTGAGGTGTTGAAGGAAACACATGAGGGTCTAGCAGGAGGACATATGGGACCTGATACCACAACACGAAAAATATTGTTGGCAGGACTGTGGTGGCCAACAGTGTACAACGACGCGCGCGAATGGGTCGTCGGGTGTGATACTTGCCAAAGGGTTAGGAAGCCGCTAAAGAGAGACTTCATGCTGCTTAACCCCTCCCATTTGCAGGAACTCTTTGAAAGATGGAGATTGGACTTCATCGGACCTCTGAAGGCGAGCAAAGCTAGTAGGTGTCGATACATTGTAGTAGCAACAGAGTATCTGACCAACTGGGTGAGGCACGTGCATTACCAGATAACTTAGCAGTAAGCACAACAAGATTTATATGAGAAAATAATTACTAGGTACGGGATTCCACTGTAGTTAACCAGTGATAGGGGAGGACACTTCGTTAACCATGTTATTCGACTGCTCACTACTGAATTTAAGATCTATCATTCATTGTCGAGCCTGTACTATCCGAGAGCCAACGTACAAGCAGAAGCCATGAACAAGATCCTGGTAGCAATCATCTACAAGTCATGTGCGGTTGAAGGTGAAGATTGGGAGGAAAAATTGCCCTCTGCCCTTTGGGCATACTGCACGGCGTACAAGGTGACACCGAGACACACCGTTCCACCTGATGTTTGGACAGGAGGCAATGGTATGAGCAGAATTCATGATACCGAGCTTGAGGATCGCGCTGGAGAATAAGTTAGGCGACATGGAAAGCTTGAGGGAAAGGTTGCATAATCTAAACAAACTCGAGGAAAAGCGGCCATTTGCACAATGGGCCACGGAGGTGATGCAGAATAGGCGCAAGGCGTGGCATGATAAACACCTGAAACTGAACAAGTTCCAACCGGGATAGTGGGTGTTGAAGTATGACGGACGGAATGAAATCAAACCAGACAAGTTTAAAGTCAAATGGGTCGAGCCATACCAAATTCGGGACGTAGGTGACAAGGGAGCGATAAAGTTGTGGACATTAGATGGACAAGAAATACCAGAGGCAGTCAATGGTTCGAAGCTAAAGATGTACCACGCCAGAACGATCCCCTCATCAGAGAATGATGAAGCTCGAAGGGAGATTTGATTTATTAAAAAAAAAATTAAAAAAAATAAAAATTGAAAAGTGAAAAAAGAGAAGTTGCTGTATGGTAACTTAAATTGCCTTGATAGACACTGTACGATGGTTCCATTAGCCGTACGGTCTTCAACAACCGCATAATCGTACGGATTTAAAAGATTAAGTTCTCTGTCAGGCACGTATGGATTTTAAAGTCCTTTGTTTGAGCACCGTGCGGATTTTGAAGGGATAAATTGCTTGTTTGCTATAGTATGGATTGGAAGGATATATTGCCTATACGGATTGGAAGGATATATGGCCTAGTTGCAACAGTATAGATTGGGAGGTTAAATTTCATGTTTGCCACCGTACGAAATTGGTACAAATTTGGAGGTTAAAATTGCTGTTTGTTGTCGTATGGATTTCGTATGCATTTGGAGGTTGGTTTTAGGCACTGTACAGATTTGTCTTGCAGAATTTCACACTGTCCGTACGGTATTAAGGAAGACAACGTACGACCTGTTTATTCAAGCACCGTACGGCTCCTTTTTTAAAAGCGCCATATGGAATTTGTTGCAAATCATGCCCAAATATCACATTGCGCGGATCAGCATGGTGAGCGTATAAGATCTTGAATGCATTTGTCATAGTATGAAGGTTGATTGATGTGAAAGGGTTTGTATATTGAATCACTGCTTTATGCCGAATTTGATCGTTTAGTGTTTCTACATGATTATGAAGATGTATGTCAAGTTGCAAGTTTGATTTGAGATTTTAGAGATATCCCAGGCGTGATGCATATCGGCTTGAATAGAAGTCATCAAGTCCCTTTTTGTATTATTATTTTATTCTATGAAAACATCGTATGACTCCATTTAGCAAACCATCTGAGACCGTATGGCGTATAACATTCACCCAGTAAAGCAAATCAAGTGGTACGGTTAGTGCAAAGCAGCTAATAGGGCCATACGATCACCGAGAAGCAGAGAAATTTGTAGGAAGAGAGAAGTGACCTAACCAAATAAAAGAATAAATGGACTCTGCAGGCAAGAGAAAGTGGAAAAAGCAATTGGAAGAATCTACAATTGAGAAGGGTAGGAGAATGTCGACTGTAGGTAAACCAGAATGAAGGCACCAGTAGCAACAACAAGTAGAAACGTAAGCCTTCGACACTTGCAACCACTAAAATCACACCACAAAATATAGCGCTTGAAGGATTGAGCGGAATGGACTGTAGAAAGTGGTGGCAAGAAACTCCTGACGACCATGTAGTAAAAGCCAGCATCGGAAGGGCACAGGTGGAATGGGCAATTCGAATGCTTGTTTTTTGCATCCGGGATTATGAGGGTCTCCTGCGCGTCATGATTGAGACTTATGGCAGGGGCTCCTGGAAGAGCACATTTCAGTACTTGGGAAAAGACTTGGTAGTTTCATTTAAAGTAGCAGATTTCACGTGGGTGTTTGGCATACCAAGGTCGCAAGGCAAGAAGGTCTAGCTGAAGAAGATTTCCAAGGAGGTAAAAATGTTTTTGATTAGACTGGTATGTGGAGATATGACTGAAGTAGAATAGGAAGCGTTGGCTGAAACATCAAAAGGTAGGGGATTGAAGAAAACAGACATCCAGGAGGGACTATGGCAATGCCTGATGGATTTAGTTAAGAGCAGACTTGTGGGATCAAGTAGGGTATCTGATATCTCCTTCCCGTAGGTATCTATGATGAATGGCATAATGAATGGAAAGGTGTATGATTGGGCATTTGTGTTGGCTGAACGTATGCATGAATTTATGACTCTTCAGCATAAGACATTTTATATGCCACATTATGCCATAGGTCTTTTCCTCGATGCTACAACACAGATGATTGCAGAAGACAGGTTGGAGGCGAAACTTGGGCCATTAGCTCCCGGAGAACCTCCTATCATGCAGTGGAGACACTTAGACTCAACCACTGGGCAAAAGGGTCCTGTAGGACAGAAGAGACCTCGGCTTGATACAAGAGGTGATACGGACAGCGGACGACGAGAGACATCTTCTGAGGAGAACAGTGTGGGGGAGGAAGAAGGGGAGGAGGACGACGAAGAGGTTGAGATTGTCATAGCCATTCCTTTATTATTCCCGCGCCTTGCTTTATCCACCACCTCCTGTCTGGTCCCAGCGGGTCTGCACATGGCTCATATACCAGGGTTTGGACAGACATGGTGGCCGGTAGTGATGACTGCAACACCCCAGTAGGTGGTTACAGTAGTAGCACCCTGGCAGCATGGGGTAAGGCCTTCCCTAGTCCGACCAGCAGTTGGGTTTGCCATGGGGTTTGTACGAGTGGTAGCGCTTGGCAGTCGAGAGAGTATGCCAGCTCCTGCTGAAGCACTTCCGGTAGCACAAACTGTGGCACCTGCGGAAACACAACCAATAACAGAAATTGGCGCACCTACAGTAGATAGCGTACTAGAGGAGGGAGAGGAGACTGCCATGGAGGTGCCCGACTTACCAGTACCAGAGATAGCAGAGAGCCAGAGTACGTTGGGTGTGCACTTGGATGTAGTAGGGTTAGATGCTGTAGTTATGGTGGATGCAACACTCTTGGCATCACTTGAGCGTGATAGGGAGAGTAGAGCACACAGGTTGAGTACTTACTTGAGTACGCAGTTCCACTGTACTCCAGTCCCTTGGATGGCCAACATACAGACACCTACATGGGATGAAATTACAAAGGGAGGTACTCAATAGGAACAGGTAGTGGAGCTAGTTCAAGATGAGGGACCGTTGCATAGTGTTGTTGAGCGTATGGCGGATGCAGTAGAGATGGCTATGGGTGTACAATAGGAACATTCAGTAGCGTGGGAGACAGAGATGAGAGAGGCATTTCTTGCTGATGTAGCAGCTCTAGCGTCTCTAGCATCTCGGGCTCACCAAGTGTTAGCTTTGACGGAGACTCAAGCATTGGACTTAGTCGTGAGGGAGCTAGAGAGAGTTATATCTTTTATGAGATTGGGATGCCCAGCTGCCTTTACTGTCTGTTTTGAGGAGCGGGGGTGGTCGGATGTGGAGACTGTAGAGATGCGACAGGATTGGGCCATGGCGAGAGATCCCGATATGGAGAGTCAAGCAGAGGCTTTGATTCATGAGGTAGTGAAGATATATAGGGAGGCGTATTACACTCTTCGAAGGAGCCAGGCAGATCAGGTAGCAGTTGAGAGGGCTCGGGAGGAGTCAGCTGTTAGGTTGGCCTCAGAGAGGGCAGCCTGGGAATCCGAGAGGGCAGTCCTGTTGGATAGACAAAGTCAGCTACAGAAGTTGGCAGCAGAAAAGGAGCAGGTGGCAGTAGGAAAGGAGAAGAGTTGGGGGAAATTGTAGACATGATGTAGTCAGCTCTAGAGCTTCAGATGGAGGTAGAAGCAGAACTCAAGGTTAGGAAAGAACAAGTCTACAAGCTACGGGCGGAGCTGAACGAGTTGAGAGCGCGGACGACCACTACACCAGGGATGCATTCCTCTGTTTAGTATTTATGTATTGATGTACTTGGGTTATTTTGAGTTTTGTTGTATTGTCGTCCGGAGACGACTTTTCTTTTTGGGGGGGATGATGTTGTCGGTAAAATTGTAAATCAGCCGACGGGCCCTTCGGTAATTGTCATGTAGCCGACGGACCCCTTCGAGAAGGTTCTTCGGAAAGTATATATACACCCTTTTGGGTCATTGTTGTAATCATCATAAGCATTATGCAATCTCTTTGGCATAGCGAATAATAAAAGGAGTACTGCTGTTCTTGTCTATTGTCAGCATGCATTAATCTATTTACTCCATATGGTAAACATTGACCAAGAGCAATTGTGGAAATATATAGCCCTAATTGTAAAGCTTTTCCATATAGAAGTACGACCGGACTTAGAGCCAAACTGGTACATTTTCAGCTAGTCTTTGAATTAGTGAAGGTTTATCGATATCATTATTTCCAGCTCTTGATAGAAGGGTAGTTAGAGATTCACCCTGCCCATTACTTGCTCCACGAGTAAGTGGATTCTTGGATTCTTTCTTGAAAGATAAGAAGAAAGGTTATTGGTAACACCCATTTTATAAAATCTCTCGACTTCTTGCTTACCTTGAGTTGATCCAAGGAACGGTGAGAAGGGGGAGCCTTCCCTTTAGGGTAGGAGAGATTCTGTCTCACATGCTGTGGCTGGTCATCCTAGTTTGCGTGGATTTTTACCCAAAACTGTTGGTTGCAAAATATCCACCCAACATTGCAGTAAAGCATGGAGATGACAATTATGTTGCAAAATGTTTGTTCCAGCCTTTTCATACATTTTTGTTGGGTTTGAAGTGTTTCAAAAATGAGTACTAGTGGGTCATTTAAATTATAGCACCTTGTATCGAAGCAAACAAGAAGATAAAAAAATGGTGGATGCGATTGATTGATAAAAAGAAGTAATCATCTTAGGAGCAAGTTTGCATGTTGAATTGCAGCTACAATGGTGTCGAAACAAAAGTTTCTAATTGAGTTTGGGGTGTTGAAAGACAATCTTGTGAGGATTGTAGTGGAGGAACTACTTAGTGAAGAGGACTGCATTTAGAGAAGGATTAAAACAGAAGCACAAGCTTCACTGGGCATCTTCCAATATATCAATGGGGAATCAATTATATCAACGGGCTGGGAGGGTAGGGTTGAATCAGTATAATGCAATCTTTACCAATTTATAACTTTATAGGTCACAATAACATCAGTTACTCAACATCAATAATCATGCACATGAGAAGAACACACTAACAGTCAATATCTACATGGAAACCCTTACAAGATAAAACCTCAACATGGTAGTGCTTTTATTGTTTTTATTTTAAAAAGTTTTGTAGGGACCAACCTACTAGAGTCACCAACCCTTCATTCAATTTGTGAGCATCAACCCACTACAAGCACCAACTTCTCATTCATTTTCTCTTCACAAATTCTTCTGTAGCTTTGGTCACCAATCTGCAGTAATTCTGATTACAAGTCTGCCACAAACTGATCACATATCTTTCTTTAGAACTCTTCTTAATTATGCCTTGAAATCTCTCATTTATTCTCTCCACTAATCTGCTCATACCCTTGTTGAAGTCTTCACAACACTCTTTCATAAGCCATACATGAATTCATTCAATATCTTCACAAAATGAGATCAAATATATATATATATATATATATATATATATGCTGTAGCCTCTTCTTAATCTTGCCCTTCATGCACACAAATAATCCTTAAATATGCTGCTCATTAGTCTACTGTGGAATGTCCTCAAATTCTGCCCATAAGGCTTAAACCCACTTTTAGAATCTCTCATACTCTCATAGATCAGCTTTTAATCTTTCATAAATTCTTTCATCGATCATTGGTAAGCTGCTTCTTAAATCTGCTCAACCTTCTTGTAAATTTGCTTTGTATACATTCTTCAATACAATTAATATCTCATTGTCAACATGCCTCCTTTGACTAACCATAGCATAAATCTAATTGCATGGTCACGGATGCCTCATATGTCTACTGTATATTTGCATTAAATTCTTCATTATAACTTATGCATCTTCACATCTATATCTGCATTGGCATTTTTTAGTAAAACTTTCTAATTTCTTATATGCAGATCTGATTATGGTCTTATTATCTTCTTTTTATTCTACGCTCCTTTTTCTTTACATATCTTACACTTGCACAAGTTATTTCTCCACACACTTCTAATTCCACTGTTATATCTTCATATTTAAATGAGGAGACCCAATACTTCATTAGGGATGCATTGCTTTCCAAAGGGGGCATCCTTTCATTATTAATTACTTCTTTTACCAATGACCCCTTTTTTACTTTTTCTTTATTGCTGCCTTAGGATTTTTTTTCTTATTCACTATTTTGTCTCACACGCTGCACATTAATTGCATTAAAAAATTTGCTGCTCTAAACTCTGTTGTCACCTTGTTAATTTCTGCCTTGTAAATGAATCACTGCTTTGTAACAATAGTTTATGATCTTTGTAATCACTAGTCTTTGTATTGATCATTTAACATGTAATTATTCAAATCTTCTTAACAAACTTGTTATCGCTATCTAACATAGTCAAAATGCTACTTTTTGTCTTATCAGATTGCTGTCAAAGGTGTATTATTATTGACTTCAGACATATATGCTGATTAATATTAAAAACATAAGCACAATGCTGCTTTTTGTATTATGGTTTAACAGTTAGCTGTCTAAGACAATATTATTGACTTAAGACATATTTACTGTCTTTGAACATATTTAGTGCCCTTGTTAAGTATACTTGCTATTCCATAGACAGTATGCATTGTTCCTTTAGCAATAATTGCTACTGCTTAAGTATATTGATTGCTACTTTTGACATGGGCTCAATGCCTTTAATACTATTATTGCTGTTCTTAACCTTTCTAGTTATATTCAAAACACAAGCTCTGCCTTGCTACTACTAATCGTGCATAGGTGTCCATTAGTAAAGGTAATCACTACCTTTCTAAATGTTAATCACTCTCATTATATTAACTGTCTATAATAATGATTGCTGCCATGTATTCTTTTGTCGCTTGAATTCCTTAATGAAAATTGAAATTATATGATCTTGCATTGAAACATTAGTGGCCTTTGGCCTTTATGCAATGCCCTCCTTTGGTATCGACAGTATGGTGGCAGTGGTTTTGTTCTTTGACATCAATGACAATCTCCAATAATCTTGCTCTTTCATTTTTTATATCAATGATAACATTGCTTTCCTACCTTTGACATCAATGATGATATTTCTGACATATGTTGTATGCACAAATAATAAGTTGCATAATGATTTGTAAAAAGAATTAAGCCCTAAAAATTGCTAAGCGATGCCTGATCTCTCGCAATCCAAGACAAGATGTGCACAAAATTGGATTGGACTGGAAACCTTTCTTCTTAATTCTGGTAATGCTTCAGTTGTAGGAAAGTTTTAGATCTCTTCAATTGACGTTGTATCATAACTATCAGTTTTCAAATGTGATTCATTCTATTTTAATTTGTCATCCATTTGGAATTTGATAATTTTATATGAAACAAAGAGATTGAGAATCCAGAAGTAAGATATGATTGCGAGTGATATAAATGATAATACAATGATCAGACATTAAAAAATAAAGTTCTTATCTTCTAAATGTTCAAAACATGTCTGCTCCTGCCTACTTCCAACCCTTCCCATTATTAAGTTTTCTAAAAATATTCAGACGTTCCAAGAATTTTTCCTTCAATCCCCATGTTCTAAGAACTTATGCAACACAATATATGTATGCTCTTCTTATACTTGTGAACTTTAATTGTGCGGTTCATAGTTCTAAGTTTTGACTGCACAGATAGTTTTCAGCTTCAATTGCAAGGGTCTCTTCTATGATGAATATAAGATGTATAACAATGAGGTAGACTATTTTTTCTTTGGAATTGTTGAATCTAACATGAAATTCTCTACAAACATTTTGTACAGAGATCATTTCGGCGTCTGCTTCAAAAGCAGGCAGGTGATAGATCTGTGTGGGAATACCCATTCGCTATAGCTGGTGTAAACATAACATTCATGCTTATTCAAATGTTAGATCTTCGATCTGGTGTGTATTTATCTTGTTTGACTGCATTTCCTTCATGTTGATATTTGAATAAGCAATCATGAATGTCTCATTAATTTTTTGTAGAGTCCAAGGAGTCTATATCATTATATATTGCTTCTGATGGATATGGTTTAAACTTGTTTTTCTTAAATACTCTTTGTTAGAATTGTATCTTCAAGACATTGCCATATGATAGTGGTTGTGCTCTATGGCAACATTAAGTGTCAGCAGATGGTAGCAACCATGTCACATGTCACGTCATCTTTTGATATGGAAAAATATACGAACGCTCTATTATTATTTTGAATTCCACAAGACTTGTCCTATTCGGCTTAACATATCTATAACATTTGCAGCAAGGCCTAGCACTACAGCAGGAGTAATATTCTTGAAGATTCTATCAGGTCTGTCTTCTTAAAAATCTACGTTGGATTGTTTAGCATTTATTTCTAGTAGTAAGATTGTACTTATGTTGATAACTTCACTGGCACAGCTGTCACAATATAACAGAATATTAGAGTAGTTCTATTTGGTGTACATGGAATATGCCCTAGGTTTAAGTTTGGGATGTTTCAGCAACAATGTATTCGTATAGGTGTTTGGAAACTTGATAAAGATTGCAATTTAAGACTAGCATTTGATTGATTTATTTGTATTTGCAGGAGATGAGTGGGCATTTGATTTGCTTTACTGTGTTGCATTTGAAGTGATGGATGCACAATGGCTTGCGATGCGTGCTTCTTACATGGACTTTAATGTAAAAACAGATCTTTCGTTCCCATAATAAATTTTTATTGGCTGGCACGCAGTTCATTTTATTCATCAATTTCATATCTCGTTTGAATTGCCATGATACTTTTTTGCATACCTAACATACAAACCACATTACCTTCAGGTTGTTTTGAAGTCCACTCGTGCTCAGCTAGAACGAGAGTTGCTTGTAGAGGAAATTACACGTATAGAGGACATGCCATCATATAGCTTGCTTTGCCAATAGAGGATATGGTTTGAAGTATGTTGCGAAGTGTGGTGATTGGCCATCCTACTAAAATCTAATGTAGAACTGCTCTTTTATTCAGAAGCTAAATGAAGGTTAGACATGAATAAACCGCTCAAAGAGTATTATGCATGCTGTTAACTGTGAGTTATTATAGATCTTGTCAATGTTCTCTATATACTGAAAAATAGTTGTTGTCGATATATCTGTGTTCTTGCCTTCTAATATATCCCACTAGTCCCAATATCCAACTAATATTGCTTAAACCTTTTGTCTTTTCCATTTCAAAACCTTCGTCTATGGAGTAAGTCTTGCAATTTGAGTTTATCAGAAATTATTCCATAGTTAATTGTGTAACCTCCTCGTAGAGGTTGTAAACATATTCCTGTTGGTTTTAAGTGCCAAAAAAAAAGTTTGCTTGAATAGATGGCCTCAATTTGGATATGTGTCTCTCATCCTATTGACTGCTCAATAATAGATAACGATGTTGTCCTATATGGTTTATATGCTGTAAATTAGAATAGACAGATAAAATACTTGTCCAATATTTTCTCTGATGCTTAATATAATATAATAATAAGTGCATTTGATACTGAGTCGTTTACATATAAAGTCACTAAATCAGTTGAATATTATCTGCCTGTAGCATAAAAATAAGAGGCAACTTAGGTACAAGATACCCTTCTGCCCCTGCACAGGGCACATTTTAACAGGCACTACAAAGGTGCTAGCGATCCTGATACTGGTTTTTAAAAATAATGACTGATAAGTTCGAGGACATTAATAGAAAGGTTCTACTAAATCACTCTTGAAATTGTTAGTACTTCACCTTTATTCTTCTTATCCTCTCCTAAAAAGGACTTCAGCTTCCTCTTCATTTTAGTTGATGCCAGTGAACATTAAAAGCATTACATTAAATATAGATCACAGTCATTCAAATGAGGAATGCATTAAGGATTTGTGTGACTGAAAGCAAGACATGTGGCACCTTAGCTACACATGACCAACAATAGCAAAAATACCAAACTTGCATGGGTCTCTGTTTAATGTTTAACTTATATGTGGTGGCAAGGTCACGTGGGATGCTTGTATGACAATCATATGTTCAAACCAAATGATTTTAATTATGTGCACAACCCAAACTGTCAATGGAACAAACAATTGCATTGGGTGCTTCAACTGTCTAGGATAGGATAGGTTGCATATTTTAGAAGCAATGCTCCTTCAACAGACCCCATTACAGCACTCTCAAGGTATATGTCAGGTGATCTATGTACCTAGATAATAGATCTTTCAACACTAGTAAAGTTGATTCTAAAAGAGCTCTTTATCACCTTTATAGGAGTCAATTTTGCTTTAATCTCATCCTTGTATAAATTTGGGCTTGTAATGGAATTCTTAATTTTTTGTAGGCCCACTTTTGAAAGCTTCTTTTATTGGTCCTTCAATTCTTGTTATGTTGTTTTCTGTTAATGTTGTAGCTTCAGTCGGATTGATTTAACCATGAGATACATTGGTATGATTGGTTATTATGATTAATAATCATTAGACTATTAATTTGTGAGTGTTTATAAAATTATTGTCTATTTATTAATCTTAAATAATAAATTAATGAATAAACATGTCTCTTAGAGGGACATGTCTCTTCTTGTCTTAGCCGTGCATAAATGCAAGCGATCACTACACTTGGAACACACATGCCAATTTGGTAGTGCTTAGTATAGTTGTAGTGATCCGAAAACAATAACATGATATCAAAGCAAGGCTGCAAATGTAAGGAAGGTGCTTCATATGTGGGAAAGTAACATGTGATGCTGGAGCTGGTTGTGTGGCCAAGACTATGGAGATTTCTGTGTTCTTGTGTGGGAGAGAGCTATCATGCTGATTTGGCCCGATCACTGTTGCCTGCTTGATCACCACTTGTGGATCAAAATGAGATCGCTGCAACAAAGAATTGGGCCGATTTTGGTGGATCACTACCCATGGATCAAAATGCAACACAATTGGGAGGCTGGTTTTCGATGAGGTCCAAACAAACTCATCTCGACATTGGAGTATGCTCAAGATCCACACTTGCATGTTAAGAGTGTGCCTCACTTATTTTCACAATGTTGAAGGGGGCTTGTGAGACCTAGATCATCACCTTAGAGCTTGATGATATTGGTTCTGGAAGAAGGTTGAGGCTTGGTTTGTGCTCACAAAATCTTGGTGTGCAGGTTTGACAAATCAAATCTCCGCTACT
Organism: Cupressus sempervirens; assembly: GCA_028749045.1. NCBI lineage: Eukaryota > Viridiplantae > Streptophyta > Pinopsida > Cupressales > Cupressaceae > Cupressus > Cupressus sempervirens. Next base: position 600,602,885 of record CM053792.1, read on the forward strand.
TGGGGTCAAAAGCAATATTAGATGCAACTCTGGTAATGTCACTAATTGTTCCAAGTCAATGCTAGCATGGAGAAAGACCTGTATCACTTCTGGATTAATGTCGCCTCAAAAAAGTTGATGTTGCTATCAATGTGCAATGTGATGAGACCCACATTTATGTCACAATCAACGTGTATTTTCTGAACATCTTGCAAGGAGTTGGATTGCAATCTTTGAGGCCTCTATATATGTTCAATATGTTGGTGCTCCCATGGATCCACAATGAGTTGCAATGTTAATGTCACTCGAAATGGGTTTGTAGATTAGACTCATATACACCTTGATGTGGAAGGGTCAATCCACTTATTAGATTGGAGTAGGATGCTTGTGTGGTGCCACCTTAGATCATTGGTTGCTACAAAAGGGACTAATGAATAATATATGCCACATGGAAGGCCTAATTATGGGGCTCAATTAAATAAGGGAGATGATACCCCCTTGACAATGTCTGCAAAGAAAGGATTGTAGGTCCTACTTGGGAATTACGATTGTTAACTAAGACTGATCAAGCATCGTGCAATGGGTTCCATACTACATGGACATAATCCAAGTTACCAAGGGACACCCACGTGAATGTTAATGTAGAGGTATGTTGGCGATGCTATGTTATTCATTATTTAACTTTGGAATATAGGCATAACATATTACATAGCCAAGGTAAGAGTATATATGAAGATAATAGATATTTTATAAGTGAATAAAAAAGATTGGAAAATTGGCATTAATGAGAAAATTATGTCAAAATATAGATTGATGTATATATTTAAATTAGACATTTATCTATATTATTGAGTATTATATTAGTCTCTCTCTCTTACTATTTCAATTCATACTATAAGAGCTATTTGCCTTGATCTTTTCCTCCAAGAATGTTATTACAGGAAGAGGGAGATTGAGATTCAGAGGGAGCATGACATTTCAATAGAGACAACCTTGGAAGAGAGGGAGTAGATAGAGGATATGGTTCAATCAACCTTCAGTGATCTCAGTTGCATTGATCTAGAGGGAGTAGACCATGTTGATATGGATTCTCTAGTGATCAATAAATTGTAGCAGTCAAGAGGGTTGTGATTCATGAATATACTTCATGACTATTTGGGATTAAGCCCTGTGTAAATCATGAGGAAGTGACGACTTCTAAATGATTATCACTTGTATTTGTACAAGTTATTGAAAGGTGACGATCTTTCAATAACTTAACCTTCTATTATGATAGACATTTTATGATATTTGAAACATATCACAATAGATGTAAACTTGCATGGTGGATTAAGTTGCTTAACTAGACCATGTCCATCTATTATGATGGACATATTATGATGTCTAAGCAAATCATAGATGATATCTTGCATGGTAGTTTAAGTTCCTTAAATAGACCATGGCCTTCTATTGTGATGGACATCTTATGATGTCTAAGTAGATCACAATATAAGATTACTTGCATGGTGGATTCGAATCTTTAAATGGACCATGGCTATTCATATGGTAAGCATTATTGAGAATTCATGTGTACTTGGTGAATGCCATGTAACTTGACATTCAAGCGACCATTACTAGTGATATCATGAGGTGATATCTAAATGTTGAATATTTTCCGATCAAAGATATTCTTATATTACATTGAGATATTATATGGTCATGTGTTTATCCTTCCTTGCTAAGAGGGAGTGTTAATGTTGTAGCTCCTGTTGGATTGATTTGACCATGAAATACATTACTATGATTGATTATTATGATTAATAATCATTGCTCTCTCTCTCTCTCTCTCTCTCTCTCTCTCTCTCTATATATATATATATATATATATATATATATATATATATATATATATATATATATCGTCTATTTATTAATTTTAAATAATAAATTAATGAATAGACATGTCTCTTAAAGGGGCATGTCTCTTCTTGTCTTAGCCATGATGCAAGAGATCACTGCACTTGGAACACACATACCAATCTGATAGTGCTTAATACATTTGCAGTGATATGAAAACAAAAACATTTTCGAAAGCATTTTTAAAGTGAAAAGGGAGCTCTCAACACTTTGTTGTAAAATTAATTCAATGATAAATTGTAAAAGGAAAATTTGTTAGTTGCATGTAAAATGAATATTGGGTGTTCATCTATCATATAAATTTTAAAAAGAAAGTCGAGAGGAAACAATTTCTAAGGAAGTTTAGAAAATAGATTTTTGATGTTTGAATTTTTGAAATTCAAACAAGTGAGAAGGATAAATTTGCAATCCACGTTTTCCATGGCTTTTGCTTAATATTCTACATGGAAGGTGAAGGTATAATAATATTATTGGGAGTAAAAGAAGAATTGACAATTAGAAAGCTTAATGAACTAATCTCAAAGATACTAATATCTTTTTTTTTTCTATAAGTATTTATCTTTCTTCTATAGGGGGGAGTCTTGGCCAAAATATTGGTCATCAAATTATTAAATTGTGCACACATTTGAATAATATAATGAAAGAATTTGATTGCTTTTAAAATATTATGTAAAATTGAATATAAAGAAATTTGAACTAGGATGATTGCAAAAGATTTTGCGAATGAAAGTTAGAGCACTTTAGATTTTAGCAGATCTAAGCTTTTTATAAGATTCAAGAGGGCCATAAATATTGAATTGTGAATCCTAAAAAACACAATTTAATCACAACAATGTAGTTTATGGTTATCATCTTCTCTTATTTTGGTGTTTCTACTACTATTTTTAGCTTTAGTGTTATTAGACTCTTTGATTGGTCTTCTTCTAGAGGTTATTGCTTTTTGATTAGCTTTATTACGTGAATCTATGTTATTTTGTGAAGAAAAGTTTGAACACTTCAAAAACCTCATATTTACCATTTAACTATTTAAAAAAAAAGGGTGACATATAATAAACTTTAGCTAAGACACTTTTTAAGAGGATGTTTCTAACTAAATGGTGATAATTAATAAGATACAAAGGCTAACCATAAAGATCAAAACAATAAATATGCAATATATGATGGTTATGAGAGTTAAGTGATGCGCCTTAAAATGTTGTTGAATATGATCCATAAGATAAGATAAGATAAGATAAATATATTAATATTTGACAAGAGAACACAATGCTGGTCTATGGGATTGGAAGCTTACAACCAATAACATAGCACTAGACGGAACACCAAATGGTTTCGTTAAAAGAACACCAAATGGTATTCGTAAAAGAACAAGAACAAAATCAAGCAACAAACGAAGAAGAGAGAGAGTAAGGGAGCGAGGATATGTGTATTTGGTGAAGCTGTATAGATTGTGCACATCAATTAGCCTTAGAGGCCGACCTCGACTCCCAACTTGCAGGAAAACTGTCTCGAATCACCGCCTTGAGGTTTCTAATCACTGCCCACTTACCCTCTCGCTGGGTGGCCAGAACAAGAACTCGAGCTTGCTTAAGTTCTGTCACTTGTGATCTAGTAAGATCCTCATGAAGATAAATCTTGGCAAAGAGAGGGAAAAGCTTCCTCTTTGCCCTAAGAACTTGAAGGAGTTAATCTCAATATTGAATGCCCCCCCCTTGAGATTGACTCAGGGAGTTGCACATTTCATTAATAAGACACACCCTTTTTGTCTATTTACGGGGTCTTGTCTTTTGTTGAGGTTCACACCACACTAATAAGTCTTGCTAAGGTAATCAATTTATAATTTGTAGCTAATTATTTGTGATAGTTAGGGAAGTTATCACATGCACACCATGTCTAAAGTTTGCACATTAAAATGAGACTAGATAAAACAATTACATCTATCATCTTGATCCAGTAGTTATCAACCATTTTTTACACTATTATTAGCTTCACCTTTGTTCTGTATAACCAAGAAGTTTGGTGCATAAAAAAGGATGATTTAAAAAAAAAAAATTACATGGTAAGAAAACGGGTTTCAAAATGCCTCCAATTTTTAAACAATATCATTGTAATGTTTAAAAATTGATGTTTACGAGTTTTTGCAAATTCATAATGTAAAATATAATCCTTACTGTTTTTACAATCACCATTCTAATGTAGAACAACTTAGAACATTTAATGACCAAGACACTAATTTTTTCACAAAAAAGTTGCAGATATCAATCAAATCCTCCATTTCATACAACCTCTCGATTCTCACTTAGTATCTAGAAATACAGGGGGAGAAGTTGCATAAAATTGTCAATTCCTTTCCATTAACTTAGAAAATTACATATATAGGCCCCCTCTTAGGGTTCTTGGCTAGTTACAGATTCATCAACTCTATTAATAAAGCACATGAATTGCTCAGAAATCAAATAGTCATCGATTACAATTCTATACATCAAATAAGGAAAGCATAACTGATTAGAAATTCTCAAAATAGTTCATATTCTTCTCTGATCTGTTGGCACCAAATTCATATAATTTGAACCTCAATGATCACAATAATCCTCTTTATTTCTTCCTTGTCCCTTCTTCGCAACTTTCTTTCATTCGATATCTTTATTCGATGCGATGATGTGATCAACAATTATTATTTCATTCCGTAGTTTCGCCACTTAAACTATTTTGAATCCTATTTAGCCTCTGACCTTACGACTCCTCTCATTTGTCACTTCGCAGCTTGACATGTCTTCATTTTACTAACCACAATGACTTAGCGACAACTGTACACTAACATGATTGCACCTTTGCAACATTAACCTCAGGTTACCTTCGACTACCTGTGACCTTATGATCTTTGGTATTCGCAACTTCGTTGAGTTGACTCTAGGTTATCTTTACCCACTCGCAACCATGCGACCATTTAAAATTGTTGATCTTGGGTTAATTTTCGTAGTTTCGCCACTTAAGTCTTTTAAATATTTTACTATAGGTGACGCTGTGATCACCTCACATTTAACTGTCTAGATTACTTTTCTCAGCTTTGCATGTCAAATTTGAGAGTCAGCTTAAACCTTTGCGATCATGCAACTAGAGCAGTTGCTGCTTCACAACACTAACTTTAGGTTCCCCTTAACTGCCAGTGACCATGCGACTGATAAAAATTTGACTGCATGTTTTCCTTTCGTGGTTTCGCGACTTGAATCTTAACTCTGCATTTAACCCTGGGACGGTGTGGATACATGCTTTTGCTTTGTCACTGCCTTAACTTAGGATTACTTCTAACCACATGCGATCGTGTGATAACTGTTTGGCTTAATTATTATTGCTTTTGCTAGGTCACAATACTAACCTTAAATCATCTTTAACCACCTGCAACCATGCGATCACTAGCTTTTGCTGTTTGACTGTGCTAAATTTGGGTTTCATTTAACCACTTGCGACCATGCGATCAATGACTTTTTGCTGTGTCGCGACACTACCCTCAGATCATCTTTAACCCCCTATGACCCTGCAAACAATGGTTTTTGCTGCTTCACCATGTCAACTCTGGGTTACCTTGAATAACTGACGAACATGCGATGATTGTTGATCTTTATGATCTGACGGCTGGGAAGACACATCTCTAAGGACCAATATAATTACATCTTAAAATGCCATCTATTAATTTGGTCTTCGTCTGACATTATGGATTTAATCTTTGAACCATTTGACTTGTCAACTTTGCAATGTAGACACATGAAGTAAATATAAGCCATCGAATGGATTTCAAAGAAAGTCACACCACCTTTGACTGGGTTCTTTCATCATTTCTGAGGATTTATCTGCTTCTCCTGCAGTCGATTCGATTTCTTTGATTTTCATGATGTTCCTGTGATCTGCACCTTGGACCTAAGCTTCAATCCAAATGTTTTTTAGTAGTCAACTGTAATGAATCCAATGTGATCTTCTTTCATATGTATCATGCTTTCAATGAAATACTTGACCATAGAGTTAGGGTTTCTGAAAAACTTTCTTCTCATTTGGGAAATGCATAAACTTACCCTCCCTTTCCTAATCACCTAATATTAACCAATGCATTATATTGCTTTTGAATGCCCACCTAGGTGTACAAAAAGGAATAGATGAGAAGAGAAGTTCCTTAAAGGAAATCTAGACATAAACATGACATCACATTGACTCAATCCTTATCCTAGAAGTTTGAAAAATATAGGGGACTAAAATCATTGTAACAATTGTCTTGAAGGATAATGATTGGCCTTCAAGTCCCAAGATTTGGAAGAATTTAATCGAAAATCAAAACCTCCTTAGAGATGGGCTCTGATGGATGATTGGAAGAGGAGATAATATTAGGTTTTGGGATGATAAGTTGCTTGGTGGCAAGCCCCTTGCCTTTAGTAAATTTGGCTGTTTGGAAGTAGTTTGAAGAAAACCTTTGTAGGGAAGGTTAGTGACTACATAACTAGACAAAGGAGGTGGAAATCCATCTTGGAAGCTATTGTTCTTATTCATCTCAAAGCTCTTACAACAAAGTTGTTGGAGTGCCTTAACTCTCACAAAATCTTAAAGTATGCCCAGGAGGATATGTTTATATGGGAAAACACTTCTAATGGTAACTTTTTCTGTTAAGTTGGCCTATCTCATGTTGTTTAGTAAAGACCAACCCTCCCCCCATCTGAAGAATGTATGGAACAACTAGCTTATCCCTAAGTTGAACTTCTGGTGGATGATGCTACATGGAAAAATACTTACTATTGATAAACTATGGAAAAGAGGATTCTAGATTCCCAATAGATGTTACGTTTGAAGGGAAAAAGAGGAAAGTATACAACACATCTTTCTAGATTGTCCTTTTGCTTCAAAGGTTTGGTATGCCATCATGCAGAAGTTCCCTCTGGACTAGGTTTTTTAGAGTGAATTGAAGCAATTTATTTTAAATTGGGATTTCCGTTTCTATCATCCTTTACTAAGGCTTCTTTGGAACATCATCACCCCTCATATTTGTTGGTGAATTCGAAAGGAGAGAACTAATCAAGTTTTCAAGGAAGAGGAGCGACCAAAGGAGGTGGTGAGTAAATTGGTGCTTAAGCTTCCAATGGATAATATTTAGTGTAGTAAATGAAAGAATTCTCTGAATCCCCCATCAATTGGGGAACAAAAGATGTCCTTGAAGTGGAATCTCTCGGGGTCCTTTCAAGACTATGACAATTCAAAATCCATTGCGAGAAAGATGACCAAATGGACCCCCCTAGACATCTGATGTCGAAGCTCAAATTTGATGGGGTTGCTAGAGGTGGATGTGTTGCAGTTGGAGAGGTGGTTAGAGACTCAGAGGGCAACCAATTGTTGGTTTTTGTAGAAAACCTTGGAAATGTTTCAACTAATGTGGAGGAGGCTATGACTCTCTATTGGGGGTTACATCTTGCTATCAACCTTGGATGAAGACACTCATGTGTGGAGGGGGATTCAAAGGTATTTGTGGACACGTGAAAGGTTGTATGTAACATGGGTGGTCTATTGTTGGTATAATGGGTGACATTTGACACCTCTTGGCAAAATTAGACTCTTATGATTTGTTGCACACCTACAGAGAAGGCATTGCAACTGTAGACTCCATGGAAAGCTTGGGGCTACAAGTCCAAGGTTTAAGGCATTGGCAAAACATGGCCACCCTGCCAACATATATCCAGATAGGTAAGAATGAAGTTTCTCTTTTTGTTGCTTACCCATTGGTTAGATATGGAGGTAGGATATATAAATTATAAAACTATGATTATATTTTTATCCTTAATGATAATTTCTCTAAGGGAGTTAAGGACATGTCATGTTTGGATGAGATATTTAAATGAGTTGCAAATAAAGAAGAAAGATGTGACTAATAATAGAACTGAAGAAGAAAAATAATAATCAAACCTTATGCCAAGCTTACGAAAAAGACTAAGGTGAATCTCATTAGAATAAGATTAATTGAAATATTAATGAATAAAATCTTGCACAATTTTCAAGGAACATTTTAAATTATGATTGATCAGAGAGATGACAGTACATGTGGTTGCCTTGTGGAGCAGGGATGGAAAATTTATTAGCATGCCAAGTCATTATTATGGAAACTTAAGTCTTTTTTGGAATTATGAATATATAAGCTGATTTTATTTCAAAGAAGATTTAGAGCACCATCTTTGCTTCTAGTGTAAGAAGTTTCTTAAGTCAGAAAATCTAGAGATTTCAGAGTGCCTTGGTTTGGAGGGTGAGATGGGTGGTGATATGTTTAGAGTTGAGCCTACCAACATTAAGGACTGCATGAGGAACCCTTATACGTAGATAGTGTTGAAAGGAGGAGGGTTGGTTCCTCATATGGAAGTTATGGGAAGTTATGATGAGAATCACTCTTTGCAATTTGTTAGCTCTTGGACAAACATGAGAGTGACAATCAATGGGATTTCCTTTCAGATGAATGAAGAGATTATTGCTATGGCGATGAGGTTGTCAATGGAAGTAAGAAAATGACAAAAGGGAACCAAAGTTTCAGACGAGACAAACCTAAATATATTTCTTAGAGACGATGAGGAGTTGATTAGACATAAAGGTGGTTTCCTTCATGAAAAACTCTCAAAACCGTGGATGAGGTATGCATGGTTATTATGAAGTACCTCACCCTTGAGGGGAGATTTGAGGTTTGCTACTACTATCACTTTCCTTTTTTGAATCATTTCTGTAATGGTGATATTTTATCTATCCCTTGTTTTATGCTTCATGATCTAGAAGATTCAGTTTTAGATGTTAGGAATAAAAAGAGAAAGGGTATGCACTATAACATTCTTCATTAAGAACTTATTCTTCATATGTATAATTTCCATCTTGCTCTTTGCCCACCTAGGTGTTTCATTATTGAGAATATCTCGACCCCAACAAATCCTCTTAGATTTGGTTGTGGTAGCAGGTCCAAGGCCTTCACCCCTTAGCCTTCACCTTCCTTTACTGTTGAGAAACTCAAAGAAAAATAAACTCGTCATATTTGGTAGCCAAGTTGTTGGTAAAAAACCCAAAATTGAAAAAATGGTGGATGTTGATCTTGGAGATTTAGATGAGGAGATTGGTGGAGGTCATAGAAGGCTAGGAAGATTGGCTAAAAGCCAGGCCAAGAAAAAGGAAAAGACGAATAGGTGTCTAGTATGGATGAGAGGAGATGTTGAGGTCTATAGAAAGTGGGCAAAAAAATCCAAGAATAAAGGAAAAGGTGAGGAGGAAACATGAGAGTGGTGGCAAAGAGGAGGAAGATGTGGAAATTGGGAAGAGACCTTAGATTCAGAGGAGGTGAAGCCTAAAAAGAAGGAAGATGTGAGTAATGATCCATCCCTTGTCTTTTCCAACTTTACCATGAAGCCTCACAACTTCATTCCTAATTCCCACCTGGGTACCCAGGCCTCTAAGGATAGCTCACCTATGACTGCTTGCTCCCCTAGGAGGAATGAATTAAAAGAAAAAGAGAAGTCTTTTTCTAACCCCCCTGTGTTGCAAGTTAAGGAGAAGGATATACCCCCACGAGGAATTGTGTTGATTGCCTAAGCTTGGATGGTAATGTGGCAGATACTAATAGTGAATTAAATGAGCTCAAGGTCAAGTTTTTTGCCCTAGATGAGAGCTTCAGAACCTTGTATAGGTTCGTTGTAAAAGTGACTCATGTTGCAGCCACTACCCTTTAGTTGTTCGTACGAAGGACTCCAAGTTTTTGTATGGGTTCCTCATTGAAGATTGGGCTAAAGTGTTGCTGGTAGGGAAGGGTAAAGAGAAGGCAAAGGTTTAGATCTTCCTAGGTTTCTATTTTATTTGTGTTTACTTAGTTATGCTTGCATGTTCCATCCTATGATACTTGAAACTGGCCCTATATGGACTTAAATTTTATGCTTTTAAGATTCTATGTGTTAGATAGGTTAATGTGGTATAACTACAATCGTAACTATGATTTTTTTTAGTAACTTTAGATTGGATGATGGTAGTCTTGAAACTATGGTTACGTTAAGCTTGATGCTAGGTGTTGCTCAATTTTTCTTTTTAAAACTTTAAGGGTTTAGGGTGGTTTTGTGATGTTCTTCTAGTGGCTGGTAGTATGCTGGTTATGGACTAGTAATGTTTTGTAATAGGGCCAACCCCCTAGTTTTGGCTTCTTTAAGAACAAAAAAAAAAGATTATTGATGTAAATTAACATGCATGATTTTAATATTTTCATAATAATTACCAAAATTAATCACCAAAACAAATGCAAACAATTGATCAATAATTCAAATTTTTATCTCACAAATATTGAATATCTATATGGCCACACAATAACCAATCATAAAAAAAAAAAGAAACAAAACATAAATCACATATTACTAAAAAATTACATTAAAAGAGATCTACTCTACTATGAAAAATGGGAAGAAATCAATATGAGTTCAACAAGAATATATTCTTGCAAAAGCATCTACAAAAGTGAAAGGATGGAAATTAGTGCATTTTTGAAGAGTTAGATACTATAGATGAAACATTGAAATAATCCTTCAACCTTTGCCTTGAGAGAAAAAATAGTAAGAAAATATAGCAATACGGACATGAGGAAACTACAAAATCACAATATATGGTTTCAAAAGCCATCTAACTAAAAAATATCAAAGTATGTTATAGGGGAAAATATAAACCCCTTAGCACAAGGGAAAATGGAGAAAAACAAATCAATCCCAATCCAGAAGATGAAAAGTGATAGATTTAACTTGAGTAAAGAATGAAGAATGGAAAGAATAGCCTTCATTATTCGATAAAAAACTATGCAACCCATCTGGGATTGTCATTCAAAATTTGGTGTTCTAGCAATCTAAAGTGACTTCCATTAACCCATTTAAAGCATCATAAAATGTTAGAATACTCAATTCCCCAACCATGCAAGTATCTCCATCATAGATAGCAATTTCTTACTAATCATTTGTAAGAATGAAAAATAACGAACAATTTTCTTTATGGAAAGCTAATATATTTTAAACATTATTGTTTCAGTGAGCTTATTGGACTCCAAATTTCAAACCTAGCTCATATAAACTGGGAAATTTTTGGGTTAAGCTAGGAGTGCTTCCACCATAATACCATTATTTGGAAACCCTAGAAATAATAGTAAATGTTATGAGATTCTTCCTAACTTATGAAGGCCAACAAGGAAATGACCTATCAAAATAAGTTAAAGTTTTCATAAACATAGACCTAGGGTTCAAATATCTTGATCTTCTAAAATTAATAAAAAAAAATGAAGTTAGTATTTAAATCTAACTTTCTACAATGGGATTATACAATAAAAACTATAATCTTTAAAGAAGAAAAAATAAAAAAAATCAACTAAATGATAATAAAAATAAATCTATCCCAATATAAGAAATATCTATAAAATTCAATAGCAAAATTGTAGGGTTTATAGTGGGAACCCTTGCGGAAACCCATAATTTAGAGGCTGAAAAAGAAATTCCTTGTTCAGACCTCATCTAGATGTAAATTAGAAAGGAAAAGAGAAATGGTTATGAGTAAAGAAACCCTTCATTAACTATTACTATATGCAAATTTATTTCCCTCCTTGATCAAGTGGAAGAATATTGGCATAAAAGTCAAGATAATGTTATTGAAAAAATGATACTGAGTACAATATATTAGGGGAGATTAGTGATAGAGATGTTAGACCCAATAAAAATTGATAAAATTAATATCCCCCTCAAGACGAAAGCAATATATGATATCATGGGTTAAACCAATAGGAGGAAGATGAGAATATTGAAGCCGTCCTTGAAAAATAAGAGATTAGAGAAAGAATTTTGGAACAAATGAAAAGAGGGAGGAGAAAATGAGGATGATGTGGCTCTAATAAATATAGTCTATGGAAGAAATAGAATTAGATGAAAATAAATCAGGTATATTACGAACTTGCCTTGGCAAAGAATTTCCAAATTTTACCAACTTAGCAAAGAAAGGGGAAGGAAATCTCTTCTAGAATTAAAGAAAAAAGATGAATTGGCAAAGGATCAAGAAATGATTATCTCATTACTTAGTGTAAAGAAGGGAAAGTTCCTTCCCCAAGAGACATGCAACTAAAGTCATAGAATGTTAGGGGCATGAATGCCCCTACCAAATTGTTGGCATATGATGATGTGGCTAAAAGGGATTCATGCCCCTACCATTCTATGATTCATATTCCTGCAACAATTTCTAATATTCTGCTAATATAAATTCTTACATATTCATCTTCCATCAATTTAGCTTCTTGAAATAAACAAATCTAATTTTGCATTCTGATTCTCTTAACATGCTTATTACCTTCAAAAGTAGATTCCAAAGCTTTCCAAATTTTATGAGATGATACCAAAGATTTTACCTAACTGTACTCATTTTCAAGAAGAGCTAATAAAAGTGCTTCTCTCGCAAGCATGTTACACATGAACAAATCTCTTTCAACTTTTGTACACTAAGTTCGGTGGTCTTGCCCCTAAAGTTGTTTGGAAAATTGGTCCATCTACCTTCTACAACTCCTAACAAGGTTCACACAACTCCTAACAGGGTAGGAATTTTCTCACATGGATTCAAAGTCTCCTAATAGAGATTGATATGTACTGAATGTATTTCATTGTCTCCTAACATAGTACATCCTCTTACAAGGAATATATATATTAGTACATGATTTTGTGGGTACCATCCCACTAGGGCTTTCCCTCTGATATAGGGTTTCTCTAGTTAACATATGTAGTGTTATTGTGTATGTGTATCTTCTTATGGTTACTATTTTTATTGATCACATGTTTAAGGTTTAATAAGGATGATAAAAGTTGTATTGACCAGATAATTGATTCAACCCCTCTCTTAGTTATCTTGATGGACTTTACTTTCTAATAATTAGTATCAGAGCATTGGGTCCTTGAAGGAAAAGATTAACATCTTAAAGAGACTGGGGTTTTCCCTCTAGTACATGGTTTCCCTAGTTAACATATCTAGTGTTATTGTGTATGTGTATCTTCTTATGGTTACTGTTGTTATTGATCACATGTTTAAGGTTTAATAAGGATGATAAAAGTTGTATTGATCAGATAACTGATTCACCCCCCCTTCTTATATATCTTGGTGGACTTCACTTTCTAACAATTGGTATCAGAGCATTAGGTCCTCAAAGGAAAATCTTAAGAACTTAAGGAGACCAGGGTTTTTCCTCTGATACATGGTTTCCCTAGTTAACATATCTAATGTTATTGCGTATGTGTATCTTCTTATGGTTACTATTGTAATTGATCACATGTTTAAGGTTTAATAAGGATGATAAAAGTTTTATTGATTAGATAACTAATTCATCCTCCACTCTCAGTTATCTTGGTGGACTTTACTTTCTAACAATAGGTATTAGAGCATCGGGTCCTTAAAGGAAAATCTTAACAACTTAAGGAGGTCAATGGTGAGTCATTTCAGAAAACCATAGAATGTTAGGGGCATGAATGCCCCTACCATGGGAAAGTTCCTTCCCCAAGAGACATGCAACTAAAATCATAAAATGTTAGGGGCATGAATGCCCTTGCCAAACTGTTGGCATATGATGATGATGATTTTGAAAACAAGTTTGTCATTGATGTCAAAGAGCTAGAGCTATATAGGAGAATACACTAGTAAAATAGGTGAAGATAATAGGTAAACAATAATACACTATTAGAAATAAGAGACTTATTGGAAGAAAGGAAATAGGTGACTAGGAAAAACCAACTTATCGAATAACTATATTGTTATCGGTATACATGATATGCAAGAATATATTTGGTACAAAAGAAAAGTTAGATTTCTATTAATGAGCTACAATTATCAAAAAAAGGAAAGTGATGGATAGGTAGAGACTTTGAGCCAATGATAGAATAGATTGAACCCATCACATTATCATCATATTCACTAAATTTAGTGAAAGGTAAGACAATTTACATAGTAAGACGAGAGGATTAAAATGACTTATGGAGATTGGTAATGAATATCTAGGTGTGGATTACAAGGAAATTTTTAACAAATATTATTTCACCTCAGAAATAATAAAGAGGCATAATAGAAAAGAAGGGAAACATTTCATGGAAGAATCTAGAAAAAAATGAGATCAAGCTCTTGGGAACCCTAATTAGGTCATGGAGACTCAAACCATATAAGAAGCAGATTAAAGAACAGAGCTAAGGTTATTGAGACTACAAAGAGGAAATTGAAGAGGAGTGAAGTAACTATTGAGACCAGAGTACAAAGAGGAAGAAAAACAATATGTAAGAGATCTGACAAGCTTTGGAAGGAAATAAATTATAGGTCATTTAATTTCTTGTAAGAATACCTAATAGTTTCTACAAGTTATTGTAAAATCCCTTTACTGAGTAGTCTCTAGCTGGACATAGAAGTTCTAGAATGAACTTGTTGTAAACCCTCTAACCAGGTGATCACTTTATAAGTGTGATAAAATTTATTCACAAATTAGTTCTTAATAGGCCCATGAGCTACATTTAACAATGTACCCTTCATTCCTAATTGGGTGAGTCACTTAGAAGGTGACATATATTGCTCTTACTCAAGCATACCTTTTTATTACAATGAAGAGTTGTGGGTATCATCCCCATCACAATGTTTTCATCTAACCAAGGGTTTTTATGAGACCAAAAATAATTGTGTTATGGTTTACTGTTAATTTTGTTTAGTATTTTACTATTATAGGATAACTGGTCACTAGGAAGTGATTATTGTTGGTTATTATGTGAATTTTAGTTATATGTTTATGGTTAAAAAATTGAATTGGAGAATAGTTTGTGAGTACTGATTCACCCCCTATACACACCTTTCCAATATATGGTATCGAAGCTTAGTTCTCTAGAGGGAAATTTTAATAGCTTGAGAGTAGATCTAGGATTTTAGAAAGGGAAAGGAAACTGGAAGAAACACTAGTTCCAGCTAATAGTCAGACACAAGATCTAAAGAAGAAATTGAAAGCCTCATTTGCAAAGAGGAAAGAACTCTCCAAGAAATAGTTGATATGCCTAGATAACATTGAAAAACTATCTTAACGTAGTGCAAGTTCTAAAGAAGATAATGCAACAGTTGTAGATCTAATGGAAAGGAAAATTATATTGAAAGAAGAGCTAACTGAAATGATAAGAGAGCATGACAGTCAAGCCCAAGAATGATTAAAGTACTTGAAAGAATGAGAAAAATTATGAAGAAAGTTCTTGAAACATATAAGAGGAATCTTGAAAGAATAATTAAAGACAAAGATATTTCCATTCAAAGGTTGTAGTAGGAAAATAATACCCTGAATGATAAGCAAATGAAACAAATGATGAGAATGTGCATATACTTGCCGAGAATGAAATCTTGAGACTTGAAGTTTAAAACTTGAGCAACAATCTGAAAATTTAAAAATGTGCATATACTTGCCGAGAATGAAATCTTGAGACTTGAAGTTTAAAACTTGAGCAACAATCTGAAAATTTAAAAGAAGTCAATGAAATACTCATAAAGTTTAAGATAAACATGAAAAAAGTTGATGAGAAAATGAAGAATCAAAGAAGGCCTAGAGATACAATTGGCCTAGGATATACCATTGAAAAAAAAATGAAGTTGGAGAATCATCCAAATTGGGAGTAGAGAACTTATTGCCAAAGAATTTTGTCAACACACAAGGTAAGAAATCCACTAAGCCTACTTGGTACAATTGTGGAGAGACTGGTCATACATCAAATATTTGTAGAGGTAGATTGGTTAATGTTAAAAGAGGTACATCATTCAATGGACATTGCTATAACTGTATCAAGTTTTGACATCAAGCAAAGGAGTGCAAATCAAGATCTAGCAACATATCACCTAGAAGAAGCTTTGCAAGATACTATTATACATGCAATTAATATGGACACAAAGATGAGCATTGAAGATCAACAGTTTCATCAAGAGGATACTAAACAAACTAGTGTGCACACTAAGAAGAGAAGGAAATATTCTTTCCATGCATATTGTATGTGTACATTTTGTACACATGACAATAAATTGTAGATTGATAAATCAAGAGGAAAATCTGGATATGCATCATATGTTTTATCTATCATAAGTATGGGCATATAGCACAAAATTGTAGATATTGCCAACGCAACAATGTAGATGAAAAAGAAGAAGTAGTGGTAAATAAAGAACAAGTGAGGAATGCCATGAAGAAAGATTGGATTAAGAAGAAGGAAAATAATGCACCAATAGGTAACCCTTCATCCTTTGGTCAGGAGGATTCATCATCAAACTAAGCAAGTAAGTTTTTATTAGGGACCTAAACAAAAATTGCTAAATCTATTTTCCCTTATAAAAGGTGAGTTGAAATATCTCTCAACATATTTATATATAGTAGAAATCATAAGTGATATACTTTATGGAAGTCAATTAGTGTTATTATCACTATCCTATTTTGGAACCTATACAATTATTGGTCAATAGGAATATCTATCATAGTGAATAAAGCAATTGCTAAAGAGTTCGATTATTGAGTAAAGAATTTTAGTGGAAGAGTGTTACTAGTAAGAGCATTTATTGCAAAAGTAACCATTGGTACACCTTTTCGCATATGAATATGTCTTGAACCTATTCATTATCACCTTACATTTTTTGAAGAGAGATCATTTGAGCTAATTTTGAGATATTAGATATGTACACTATGTGAATTAGTATTAACAAGAAATTGCTACAAGATGAAACATAAGGTATTGTGTGCCTTAGCTAAGAGAATTAAGTTTAATAGCAATGAATCCTAAAGAATGTGTGGAATTTAGAGATTTTTTTTTTTTGGGAGCAAAATGGTAGCAAGGATTGAGAATCGTATTGAAATTGATATCAAGGAGGAACTAGCACCTGAATTTAAGTTGTTCTCACTCAAGGCTTCCAAAATTGATAAATTCAAAGTGTTATCATCACTGTCTCCACAAGTAATGCTAATTGACGATATTCAAACATTCATCCATTGTAAGATTATTGAACTAGGTGATCTTGATATTAAGAAATTCTATAATAAAGAACTATGTATTGACAAAAATCACACACACCTAGAAACAAAGGGTTTAACCTACTTAGTGTTTTTGTCCAAAGCCTTTGATGAGGAATGGATTCATTATATTGTGAATTGGGACATGATCAATTTTTGTATTTGGAAGAAGAAAAACCAGTAATGATCACCAATGATTTAATCCATGTAGTGACAAGACTACCAATAGAAGGGAAAGAATGTACAATGTGACTCATGAATAGAGAAATAGTTGAGAAGATAACTAAATCACAACAATATGGTCGAGCTATGACTATTGACAGATTGAAGATACAAAAACACAATTTTTTGGCATGATTATTGGATACAAAGTCTATCAATCTACAAGACCTAACACCAAACCAAGAGGTACAATACACACAACAAATACAATTTTCAAGTTGGGAAAGCACTATGACCTAGCTAAGTGAAATAGACACAACTAATGGCCAATATGAAAAAACTGATGAGGGATAAAAAATAAGAGGTTTTTATTATTATTCTACATTCAAAATTTCTTTCCAGACATCTAACAAAAGTTAACTAGAAGTTAGATAGACCTATATGGAAGAAATTGGGAGAAGAATTTAACAAAATTATACTTGGATACTTTAAAGAATTTCATGTTAAAATGTAGAAATGTGATGCAAGGTAGGATGGATAAATGAAGCCAAGTTCATTTGACAACCACCATTCTAGAGTATGCACACAGAAGCCAACACAAATATGGAAGAAACCACAATAAATATATTGATTCCCAATATAGATATGGGGAGACAACATTTTTACAACATGCCAGATCTTATGTCCCACTTATAGAATTCCTTACTATATTCTTTCAAGCTCATGTCTCTTTGTCTCAAGTTTTGCAATCTTCTTAACAAATTAACTTGATAATCAATGAGAAGGAATTTATTTTTCAACTTACCAACCATTTTCACCCAAGTCTTGGTCTTTTATATTTATCTCCTTTATATATAATTTTTCTAGTGTTCCCACCAAACAAAAGCATGCCCCTTAATTTTTGTAGCTTCTATCCTCACTTTTATATCCTTGGGGGTACTTTCATAATCAAAATAATTCTCAATCTCAGATATCCAATCCAACAAAGTGTGAGTACCAAGCTTTCCAAATTAACTTGAAAGTTCAAAACAAGGTCTCGAATTTTCTCTATTTGAATCCTTAAAAAGCCTTTCCTCATCTTGTTCTTCCTCAAGTTCATCCTTAGGTGCTACAACTTATTCATTAGTAACATTGTCAAGATGCGCTCCTCTTCCCTCAGGTGTCTCAACAAATTCAAGTCTAGCTACAATTTGTCTCCACATGTTCATTATAACATTATCCATATTTTCTCCACCTCGAACCAATTTGATGATAGTTCTTGTAAGAATCATAATGATCTGCAAGTTATAGGTCAGAAACCAGATTTGACACCCTACAACCAATCTCATCAAGGCTCTCCACAATCCAAAAAATTTGCAAGGAAAGAAAGCTTTCACTCTAATACAACCTACCACAAGGTAGGATGAAGAAATGAAGCCAAGTTCATTCACCAACCACCATGCTAGGGTATGCACATGGAAGCCAACACAAACATGGAAGAAACAAAAATAAATATATTGATTCCAAATGTAGGTATGATGAGATGGTCTTCTTACAACATGCCAGACATAAGCCCTACCTAGTTGCAACCATAAACAACTGAAATGCAATCTGTAATTTTAGAAGCTCGGGCTTACAAAGACAAATTTATGATATTTATTTTTTACTATCCTCTATCATTTTCTATTATGATCTTAGATCTCAAAGTATATAGCTAGCAAGACCAAAAGTTTCCATGTTAGGGAATATAGATCCTACCCTAAAGGATAAATCAATGAATAAACAACTAAGAAAAAAACCATATGTGGGGACAAAGATAGGTCCACATGTGATCCAAGAAGAGATCCAAAAGGCCATGGAAAGCCTAAATACCACAAAAATCTCACTAAAGAAAATAGCCACACATTACTTGATATGCCAAGGAATAAGAACACCTCACAAAAAGAGACAAATAAATCCCACAATGAATAGAATTAATTTCTATGAACATAGGATAAGGATCCACGATAGGTGTTCATTAAGATTCCAATTGTGCAAAAGGAAAGAACAAGAGCAGGATGGGCCATTCCATGGACAACAAACAATAACAATAAACATGAAATATTTGTGTTTGATGCAAGACTACCAAAGTACCCAAGATGTTCCTACCCAAGATGTTCCTACATAAAAATGTTATAGGACACCCCTATCTATAATTGAAAATTACAAAGATAATATATTCTTGTAGACACTGACATGTGGAAAATTCAAGTGGTTGAGTTGAGGACCTCATAGATATTGATATTACAATTTGAGGTAAGTGAGAAGGAATTAATAATGAATTCAATTATATATTAGGACCACCTAAGGAAAGAAAGGCATAAAAGGTTTGGAATCTGCTAGAAAGCCTATAAGAGAATCACTTTGAACATTTTAAAAACCCAAAATGAAAACAAAGAAGATAAAAATGTTAATGAATTTAGGAGCTAAATATGGAAGTTGTGAGGGAAGTAGCTCATTGATAGAGGAAAAATCATTAGATCTTCCTACAACACAAACAAAGAAGAAGAGAATTAGAAATAGTGATATGAGAGTAGAGACGCCTGTTGAAGTTGATGAAAGATCAACCTCATAGCTCCCAAGAATCAGTTGCATGCAAACACCTATCATAGAAAGATAGAAGCAAAAGGTATGGAGGCTGGAATTCTCAGATCCATAGATGAGACATTCTTGATGAGAAAAAAAGAAATTTCTATTATCAAAAGTGAATGAATAAATTATAAAGAGATCAATCCTTATAAAAGGAGATCAAAACCCTAGAAGGTAAAACCTAGGTTGCATGATAATAATTAGTAAAAGAATTAATTATTATATGCCTAAAGTTTAGCTTAAGTAAACTAGAGGTAATAAGTGACAATAATTAAATCAAAATGACTTAATTAATAAGGCAATATCTTATTACTCTAACGCCCCCACTTAAGATAAACTTAGGGAGTAGCTAAAAACCTAGAAACTACTACTGAAAGCAATTTTGGATTCCAACAACAAGGCTTGATGAGGTACCCAAGCACAACCAAATCTTTGTAAAGAGGAGAAATAGGGAAAACCACATGGGAAAAAAACCACTCCAAAAATGGATGGAAAGAATGTTGTAGAAGATAGGAACAAAAGTTGAACATGAAGAACACCACTGAAGCATGAAGTTGCAAACATTGCCAAACTATTCATCTTAAGAACCTCCACTATATAGAACATGACTAGGTAGAGAAGACTAAGTCTAAAGAGCTGATCAATCGAATATGGAAGGTATCTTCATGGTCTCCAAAAATAGGAATGAAAGAATGTCTATATGGTAAATGATCCATCTCACTGAAATGCATAGGTATCTAGCCACTGCAATCACCTAGTACTTAGGATCAAATATTGAATACATAGCTCACTCCATTGAACCAAGAAAGCAATAGAACCAACATAACCCCCCATAATGCTGAGAGGTAAGACATGAACACTGAAACTAAATGCAATATCTCTTGCAGAAGGAAGAACCATGAACATAAATAGTGAAAAAGAAGTACAAACACTTATAATGGCATGTGCCACTGACACATCAAGAGGCTAATTTGGTGGAAGGAACACTCACTTGACAAAGGAATATGGTGAATATGACCAACATGAAATCCCCCAAGGCACTTTCTAATGTAGTGCAAGTACAACAAAACACAAAGATGTCCAAGATCTTGAAATGCAATAGAGTGGCACTTTATCTTAGTGCATTTGCAAAAATACTACAAAAGGATGTTAACAAAAATCAAAAGAGACATAATGCTGATACAAAAAAATAGTACAACCCATGAAAAATCATCTGAAGCAATGAAATCAATCCTCAGACCTAGAACAACCAAGATATCCACCAGAATGAAAAAATGCAAAAGATTGAATAGAATGTTCCTAGTGCATAACCTATATAAGAAACCATGATAAATGGAAAGAGATCTCAAGGACCTTCCCAAAAATATAAAGAATTCCCAAATCCAAGATTGGATGCTCAAGATATGTCTCCTAGAATGCAAAATAGAACTTTTGGCTTTGACTACATAAACAAGAAACCAAGCAACATCAAAAGTTCAAATAAACTATGCCATCATGACAGGATCAGAAAGACCTTTCCAAGGATATAAGAATTTTCAGATAATACTTCCGTATGACCAAGAGATGACCAAAAACCACTAATAACCTCTTAGGACAAAACAAATAAAAAAAGAGATGGTCTGAAGGGTGTCAAATATTGGCTCCAACATTGCTAACATCACACATGTGGTTGTCAGACCTATTGCTCAGTACTTTGTTGATGTCAGCATTGTGCAACATCCTTTGCACTTTTGAATTTGCCTTTAAAAATAAAACAAATAATTGCTTTTTTGAAACTTTGATTTTTTTAAAAGCATGCCTTTTTTTTTGGTTTTTTTCAATAAAGTTGAAAAAAATTTAATTTAGTTTTTTTGATAAAAAAAAAAATCTTTGCATTGGGAAGCATACCTAGATTTGAGAGCAAGAATATTTTAGCCTCAAATTCCAACTGTGTCCAAATTGGACAAATATTATATGAAAATAGGGTTTTTGGGCACTCTAAGTTCAATGGTGATGTCTGTTTGGGCTTAAAGTGCACCAAAAATTAGTGACCCCCAAGATTCAATACAAAATAACTCTAAAAAATGAAGCACTCTGAAAGAAAAAGCATAAATCTAAAAGCCAAGTCAAACCTCTTATAAACAAAATAGAGGCATAAAGATCTAGAGCTTTGATACCATGTTGAAGTTGATGAAAGATCAACCCCATAGCTCCCAAGAATCACCTACATACAAACACCTATCACAAAAAGAGAGAAGAAAAAGCTATGGAGGCTAGAAGTCCTAGATCCATAGAGAGGCTGGAATTCCTAGATCCACAGATGAGACATTCTTGATGAGAAAAAAAGAAATTGCTATTATCAAAGTGAATGAAAAAATTACAAAGATATCAATCTTTATAAAAGGAGAGCAAAACCCTAAAAGGTAAAACCTAGGTTGCATGATAATAATTAGTAAAAGAAGTAATTATTATATGCCTAAAGTTTAGCTTAAGTAAACTAGAGATAATAAGTGACTTAATAATAATTAAATCAAAATGATTTAATTAATAAGGAAATATCTTATTACTCTAACAATGCCTACTCTACCAGTTATATCAGAAGTTGAGGACAATGAAACCCATGATGAATAAGAAATACCTAAAAAGAAACTAATTGTTAAAGTGGAATTTGAAGTTGAGAAATTATCAATAAATAAATTAGCAACAAAGATTGAACAATAACGTAGATCTTTTGAAAGGAGAATAACCCAAAGTCAAACGAGGATTTCATTGACAACCAAGTAGTAACAAAAATCTAGAATTGATGAGGAGGAAATAGATTAGTGAAATATATTATTAAATTAGGTAAACAAATAGATAAGAATATATTAAGTTACCCAAGACACCAGTTGAGATTGTAGAGCATATAAAGGAGACTAGACTTATTGGAAAGATTAGTGCCCCAAAATTTGTAAAATTTTTAGATGAGGAAAAAATGCTTCTAGAGGATGCACTTTTCTCACATTTCTATAAGCTTAAGAAATGTCCAATATATTTTCAAGGATAGATGCCTAAAGAACTGTTTGATGCACTAAAAGTTAGATGGACATCTATATTTCAAGAATTTGAAAAGATAAGAATGAAAGCATTGAAGAAATTATTGCCACAATTGTTAATTAATGATGCAAAGATTATTATGGAAAAATACAAGAGTGAATTCAGAAAAAAGCATATGACTACTATGCTATTGGAAAACCTAGAATCTATATTATAGGATGAGTTAACAGAAGTATAAAGGAAGAGATTCAGTGATGAACAAGTAAAAGCTAATGAGGAAATAGGAGCATCACATGTAGATGACACATTTATAATAAATGAGTTGGTTGGTGACACACCGAATACTATGAATATGCCTATCCACAAAATTGAAGACAATATTGAAAAAGTTACTATAGAACTTGAGAAGACATCTGATGAAGTTGAGAAGATGGATACACCATTGAAAGTAAATCCAATTGAACAAGAAACTAATAAGGTTGACACAAATGTCAAAAATGCCAATAAAAAGGAAAAAGAACACCAAAATAAAAGTTAATAGGTTGATGAGCATAATGTGTTGCCTATGAACTTACCAGACTCCAAGTTGTAATGTACTGAGAAAATATTGAGAGAAATGAACAAACAAGAAGAAAGAACTTCAAAAGAAGTCATGGACACAAATGAGAAAAATGATACATTTGTTGAGAAGCAACACTCACCCTGATAGGAACCAAAGGACACTGATAAAGAACACAATACCAATAAGTAATAGGATACAAAAAATGCAAGCCAAGATGGACATTCATATGCACACTGAACACATGTGCCAAGTAATACATGAACACCAAGAAGATAAAACAAAAGAACATACTAGCAAGAATAACAGGAAAAAGAAAGATAATGATAAAAAGGATAAGGATAGAAAAGAAGAGAAACCCAATAATAAAAAGGACAAGGAGCTTGACAAAGGTGAGAAGAAAGATATTTAGGATAAGAAAGGTAACATAAAAAGAATTGCTAAATATGATGATGAAGAGGATCCGATGATTAATGATATAGTCTCAAAATTTCCATACTCAAAAGGGATCCAAATAATTTCAAAGGATATAAGGAGAAATAGGCCTATGGAGAAGCACTAAAGAATAAGGCTGGATTAGAAAATGAAAAAGAGAAAGAAGGTGAAGAGCAAAATATTGAACAATACCTTAGATTTGTTTGAAGACTTTGTGCCTAATATGAGTGTTGTTGAAAAATACCCCCTGATTGATAAATTAAAGGTATACATTGATTTCATAGATAACTCAAGGCACACTAGTACATTTTGACTCATTTTTCAACAAAAATTGGTTGAATTTTCAACTCATGTTGGTCTAATTTTTGATCAATTATTTTGTGGCTATTTTTATCATCAAAATTTTGACCAAATCTTGTGGGTGTTAGAATTTATATGATTTATTTGGTCGAAATTGATCTCTCCTGTTAATAGGACCATTGGTTGAAATTATGACCAAGTTTGGTCAAAATGTCAACCAAATCATTAACCAAGATGCCAAACATATGATGGTATCCTGGTCAATGCATTGGTCAAAATTTCCATCAAGATTGGTCCAAAGTTCCATCAATGTTGGTCGATGCATTGGTCAAAATGTTGACCAATATTGGTCTAAATTTCCACCAATGTTGGTCGATGCATTGATCAAAATGTTGAAAAATCTTTGGTGGAAATATCGACCAAGATTGGTCAAAAGTTCCACCAATTTTGGTTGATGCATTGCTTTAAATGTTGACAAATCTTTGGTGGAAACGAGTTCCACCAATGTTGGTTGATGCATTGGTGGAAATTTTGACCAACTTGTTTTGTTTAAATTTTTTTTTACTGGAAGATAAATATCCAAAGTAATTACTGATGAAAGACTAGTGTTAGCATGAATGCTGATGATACTACTTTGGGGGAGTATCCTAACAATTGGAGAGTATTGATATGTTGCATTCATGATTGTGTTTGTCATTGAGGTGAACATAGAAATGATTCTATAGAGATTGGAAGAATAATAGTCAGAGATCTTATGTTATGCAATAACTATTTAGGGGTTGAGTGATGCATAGCTAAGGACATATTCTCAAGAGTGTCTTGATGATGTGGTTAAGAGGAAAAAGTTAGAATCAATGATGTATAATAGTTTTGTTTGATTTATTGTGAGAAACACAGAAAAAAGCATTTGTTTAGCAGTTTCTCGTGTTTGCATTGTATCTTTAGCCAAGATGTAATGAGATGATACAGAGTTAACTAGTAACAACAGAAAGTTAGGTGATGATGTCAACAAGTGTGCAAGACCTGGATTCACTCATATAAAGTTTTGTATAGACTGTGAGCCGACAGTGCTATGTAATTCTAATTAATTATATATCTTATTTTAATTAATTGGGATAGCCTTAAGGCCAACTCAAGGAATTATTATGAAGATATGGTATAAAGGAAAGATGTTTTCCTTGATTGTAATGTGTGTTCAAGTATTGAAATCATTGTTGAAGTGCAAATTGTGAAAAGGAGTAGAGTGTTGATTGAATGCGTGTAAGCGATCCAAGGGATTATTGGATGTGTAGTTCATGATCTAGTTACAAGATTAGAAGGAGAAGAAGTCTGGTTGACAGGATAAAGATAGAAAGGAAGTAAAAAAATTAGTTCTATTATTTTTCAAGGAATAATACAAAGATCATTTGGATAGTGGGTTCATTGGTCTTGCCCTCGAAATTGTTTGGGCAGTGGGTCCAACTGTCTTCAACAATGCCTAACAAGGTTGGCATAATGTCTAACAAGGTTGGCACAACTCCTAACAGGGTTGGAATTTTCTAATAGGGATTCAAAGTCTTCTAATAGGGACTCATATGTACTGAATGTTGTAACAAACTCCTAATAGGATCTATCCTCTAATAGTAATATTTATATTAGTACATCATCTCGTGGGTACCATCCCCACCAGGGTCTTCCTCTGATCAAGGGTTTCCCTAGTTAACATATCTGGTGTTATTATGTATGAGTATCTTTTTGTGGTTTTAGTTTACTTTACTCATATGGTTAAGATTGTTTAAATTTTATATTGGTGATATTATTTGTATAACTAATTCACACTCCCCCCCACCCCCCTTCAGTTATATCAATGGACTATATATATTCTAGCAATTGGTATTAGAACATCAAGTCCTTGAAGGATAAGCTTAAAAACTTTGGGAGATTGATGGTGAATCTTTTCAAAAAGTGTAGTCCTAGATTTGATGGGGTCAACTGTGACAGTTGGAAGGAGAAGATGAAGACTCATCTATTATGCATGGGTCCAAGGTATTGGATCTTGATAAAGGAAAAGAAGAAAATAGTTGAAGAATCAAAGCTAGAAGATTATAGTGAGGAAGAAAGAGATCTATTCATGTGTAACATGACAACAAGAGAAGCTATATTATCAACCCTTCCGGAGAATGAATACAATTAGTAAAATCACTTGAAACATATCATGAAATTTAGAAAGCATTATAACCTTCTTTTGAAGGTGATGATCATGCTAAAAGAATGATGTTAAAAAGTTGGATATGTGCATATCAAGATGGTAAGATGATGGAAGATGAATATGTAAGAAGTTATACTGGCAAAATATTAGAACTAGTTGTAGGAATTCAATCTAATGATGGAACCAAAGATGATGATGAATTCATATGGAAGATTTTTAAAATTTTGTCACCAACTTTCAAGCCAATTACATAGATGATAAAACTAATGATGCCATGTACTAAGGATTTCACCAAGGAAACCTTTCTTGGTAGATTGGAATCAACAGAAGTAGATCTAAGATAGTCTGGTGAACTTGCAAGATTCGAAACAACCTTTAGTGCCCTAAACATTTGACCTAATTTGAGAAGGAGTGCAAGCACTCATGGAGATTTTGCTAGCAACAATAGAGCTGATGAGGACAAGAAGATAGAGGAAGGAATAGCCCTTCTAGTGAGAAGAGACAAAGATGGTAATAAAATCTTTAAATGTTGGAATTGTAATGAATTTGATCATTATGCATATAAATGTCATAAGAGAGAGAAAAAGTATAAAGGAAAGTTTAATCCTAGAAGAGACAGAGATAGAAATTGTTTATATGCAAATGAGGATGAAGAATCTAACGAAAAAGGTCAAAGTGAAAGTGATGATGAATTAGGATTTGTGGATATCAAGGAAGATGATCTTGACAGAGAAATTAGAGAAGAAATAGCTCTAGTTGCCCAAGTGGAAAAGAAATCTAATTGGATAGTTGACAATGTTTGTTCACATTACATGATTGGTGATATGAATAAGTTTGTTAAGTTCAAGAATAACGATGGAGGAATTTACTGTGATATAACAAGGATTGGATCCATTACTCTTCATGGTAAAACTAACACTGATAATGTTTATTTTGTTGGTGGATTGAAGCATAACTTTTTAAGTGTTGGACAATTGGTGGACAAAGGTTATGAGTTGTAGTTTACTGAGAACACCTACACCATCAAAGATAAAGATGGTAAGATGATTGAAACTAGCATGAGATCTAGAGGTAATGTATTTTAGTCGAATCCTACTAAGATGACATGTTTGGTAGAAAAAGTTGATAACAATTGGCTATGACATAGAAGATTTTGTAGTATAAACTTTGATAATATTGTAAAGGTTAGTAGTACATTTGCAGTGAGAGATCTACCTAAGATTGTTAAGCCTACTAATGTTGTATGCAAGGAATGTATTTTGGATAAGCAGAGGAAATTGTCTTTTCCTAGCAAGAAGCTCACTACCACAGAGAAGTTGGAGATTGTTCACACAGATCTGAGTGGTCCTGCAAGAACCATAGGATTATATGGTGAAAGGTATTTTTATGATTTTTGTTGATGATTTCACTAGAATGATGTGGGTAGGATTTCTTAAAGAGAAATTAAAAAGCTTTTGAGAAGTTCAAGATATTTAAGAATAGAGTTGAGAATAAATTTGGTGTTAAGATTAAATATTTGAGATTTGATAGAGGAGAAGAATTTACCTTTAGAGAATTTAACATATTTTCTGAAGAAAATGAAATCAAAAGATAACTATCAACACCTAGAACATGTGAAAAAAATGGGATTTTTGAGAGAAGAAATAAATTTATAGCAATGCTATTTGAGAATTATGTTTCTAAGATATTTTAGAGAGAAGCAGTGAATACAATAGTATATACTTTGAACAAAGTACATATCTTAAAAGGTATAGATAAGACATCTTATGAACTATGTTTTGGACATTCACCATCAGTTAAATATTTTAGAACATTTGGGAGAAAATGTTATATTAAGAGAGATGATGAAATTGGTAAGTTTGATCCAAGAAGCAATGAAGGTATGTTTCTTGGCTACTCTTTAAAAATTAAGGCTTACATATGCTTTAACTATAGAACTAAGACAATAGTTGAGTGCACAAATGTAAGGATTGATGAGAAGTTTGGAGCTAAGGAAAAGATGATAGATTATAATTTAGATGAAGAATTGGATAACTCTGGAATTGTTAGACAAAATGCTAAAGTTTTCCTTAAGACTAACAATGACCTATAGAATGATGTGCAAATTATTGAACAAGGAGAAGAGTAGAGACCTGAACCTAGAGAAGAGATAAGAGTTGAGATGTCAATTTCTACCCCTAATAGAAATCTAACAAGGAATCACTCTCTTGAGAAGATAATTGAAAGTAAGGACAAAGGAGTAATGACAAGGAATAGAGTAAACATAAGGAGATATGTGTGATATCTCAAGTTAAACCAAAGTGTGCAGACGAAGTAGTCAAGGATAATCACTAAATCCAAGCAATGGAGAAAGAATTGGATTAGATAGTTAAGAATGACACATGGGAATCATTTCCTAGACCAAAGGACAAGAATGTAATAGGACCTAAATGGGTTTTTAGGAATAAGGTGAACGCACAAGTAGAAGTTGTGAGAAACAAGGCCAAACTTGTTTGTAAATGTTATACACAACAAGAAGGCATTGATTATGAGGAAAAATATGAACCTATAGCAAGAATGGAAGTAGTAAGGATGTTCCTAGCTTATGCAAAAAATAAGAAATTCAAGGTTTATTAGATGGATGTCAAGTCTGCATTTTTTAATGGAGAACTAGAAGAAGAAGTCTATATTAAGCAAATTGAAGGTTTTCCTTTATTAGTAGACAAAGACATGGGATGCAGAGTAAAGAAATCTCTTTATGGTTTGAAGTAAACACCAAGAACATGGTATGCAAGGTTGGACATTTACTTGGTAAAGGTTGGATTTGCTAAAGGTATGATAAACAGTAACTTGTATCTAAAAGAAATTGATGATGGTTTATTGATCATTGTAGTATTTGTTGATGATATCACTTTTGGAGGCAATGGTGAAGCTAGTGAAAAAATTGTTGAATATATGAAGAATGAATTTGAAATAAGCATGATAGGAGAAATGAGGTTTTTTCCTATGATTGCAGATTGTGCAGAATAATGATGGTATATTCATCTCACAAACTAAGTACCTAAAAGAATTGTTGAAAAGGTTTGGAAATTTGTAAACCTATTGGTACATCCATGATAACTAGTCATAAGTTATCTAGCAAAGATCACACACTTGCAGTAGGACAAAAGAAGTATAGATCAATGATTGGAGGTTTTTAACATCTGAATCACATAAGACCAAATATAGAAAATGGATTTGGGATAATAGCTAGATTTCAAGCTGATCCTAAAGAATATCATTTTGCAGTAGTAAAGAGAATATTTAGATACTTGAAAGGGACATTTGACTATGGAATTTGGTATGATAGATCAAATGATTTCACACTTTGTGCATATATTAATACTAATTGGGCAAGCAGTATGGATGATAGAAATATCACCAATGGTGGAGCATTCTTTCTTGGAGGAAGATTGGTTTCTTGGTTAAGCAAGAAGCAAGATTGTATTTTACAAAGTACAGCTGAGGCAGAGTATGTTGCAACAAAAAATAACTGTAATCAAGTTATGTGGATGAAGCAAATTTTGAAGGATATTAGAATTGAGATTGAAGAACCTATTATCATTTACTATGATAACACAAGTACAGTGAATATGTCTAAGAGTCTTGTATTGCATTCTAAGACTAAACATATATCAATTAAGTACCATGTGCTAAGAGAGAAAGTAGTAGAAAATGCTTGATCAGATTAGAGTATGTAAATACCAAAGATTAGATTGAAAATATCTTTACAAAGCCTTTGCCTAAAGATACTTTTGAGTACTCAAGAGGTATGCTTGGGGTGATGCCCTTGCCTACTTATGAATATTTGATGCAAAGAGTGCATCAGTCCAGTAGTGCAGAGCATTATTATTTGACTAGACTATATGCTAATGCTTCTTGAATGGAGGAGTATTTGGTATGTACTGAGTCATGGATTACTCTTGGTATTTGGTACATGGTATTGAACAATGTCTTTGGACACTTGAGCTAGTTTATGATGTGAGCAACTGATTATTGCAATTGGTATTTAACAACTGTGATTGACACCTTTCACATTGATGTCAATGGGGGTGAGATAGGCATGAAAAACATCTCCTTAGTCATAGAGGAGAGTGTGCATGAGAAGTACTCCTAAGAAATGGGGGAGATATACATTTTTAGAGAGATTTAAAAAGATTCATGTAAAGATAAAAAAATGTGCAACAATAGAAGTCTACTTGGTATTCTTGGAACTTAGATAGTTTTTCATCTATGTTGCCATCAATGCCAAGGGGGGAGATGATTAGTATGAATGCTGGTGATACTGCATTGGGGGAGTATCCTAAGCATTGGAGAGTATTGATATGTTGCATTCATGACTATGTTTGTGATAGATTTCAACATAGCAGTGATTCTATAGAGACTAGAAGAATAGCAGTCAGAGATCTTATGTTGCACAGTAACTATGTAAGAGTTAAGTGATGTGTAGTTAAGGACATGTTCTTAAGAGTTTCCTAATGATGTCGTTAAGAGGACAAAAATAGAATCAAAGATGTATAGCAGTTGTGTTTGATTTATTGTGAGAAGCACAAAAATAGAGCATCTATTTGGCAGTTGCTAATGTTTGCATTGTATCTTATAATGAGGTGATGTGCAATCATCCAATGACAATGAATAGTCAGGGGATGATGTTAGTGAGTGTGCAAGACCTAGAGTCACTTGTACAAAATTTTGTATAGACTATGAGCTGATAGTGCTATTATAATTGTAATTAATTATATATCTTATTTTAATTAATTGGGAAAGCCTTAAGGAAAACTCAAGGAATTATTATGAAGATATGGTATAAAGGAAAGATATTTTCCTTGATTGTAATGTGTGTTCAAGTATTGAGATCGTTGTTGAAGTGTGAATTGCAAAAAGGAGTAGAGTGTTGATTGAATGCGTGTAAGTGATCCAAGGGATTATTGGTTGTGTAGTTCATGATCTGGTTACAAGATTAAGAGAAAAATTCAAGTTGACAAGAAAAAAATAGAGAAAGGAAGTAAAAATTTAGTTCTATTATTTTTCAAGGAATAATACAAAGATCATTTGGATAATGGATTCATTGGTCTTTCCCTCAAAGCTATTTGGGTAGTGGGTCTAGCTGTCTTCCACAACTCCAAACAGAGTTGGTACAACTTGTTACAGGGTTGAAATCTCCTAACATAGATTCAAAGTATCCTAATAGGGACTCATATGTATTGAATGTTGTAACAGACTCCTAACAGGGTCTATCCTCCGACAAGGAATATTTATATTAGTACATCATCTTGTGGGTACCATCACCAGGGCTTTCCCTCTGATCAAGGGTTTTCCTAGTTAACATATCTATTGTTATTGTGGATGAGTCTCTTGTTGTGGTTTTAGTTTACTTTACTCATATGGTTAATATTGTTTAAAGTTGTTATTAGTGATATTATTCATATAATTGGTTCACCACCCCCCCTCTTAGTTATATTAGTGGATTATATATTCTAACACCTGGTTAGTGATTAGTTTGAATATTTATATTGAGGTCTTTGGTGGGTCTACCACCACATTGAGATGAGATTTCATAGAGTTATATTGATGGCCGTACAAGTGGCTATAGATGGATGAGGTTCCCATCTATTAGGGTATCTCATTCCTTACATCTAGACCATGGAGAGGGAGAAAATATATGTTGGGGTCATAGCATGTTGGACCACCTATACCATGAGTAGGAATGTGAGTTAACCTTATCCTACTGATTCTTAGATCCCTCACAGCCATATATGTCAAAGGTAAACCAAACCAAATATGATTGAATCCACACACAAAATAGAGGTTACCCACCATAGGTACTAACTAATAGGTGTCTCAGTCATGTTTGAACTCTTAATCAATAGAAAAGAATACATGAACATGCAATAAACACTACACGATTTAATGAAACATGATATTATCATCTTGCAATCTCCTCCAAATCAACTGGGTGTTAATTCCTTCCAAGACAGAGTCAACAAATTTTTATGGCAATTGCATTTGTTTTGTATTCTCTAACTTCTTCCACATAGGTTTCAAAGGCTCTCTTAAAAAATAAGCTCATCCATTCACATTAAACCATTAATAACAATATGGTAATATAATAACCATGGAAAATCACATACCATAACCATTAATTATGTATAACATATATATCATAATTAAGTGAAAATATTGTCCACACATTAAAGTTTGATGGAAGTAATGAATATTATAAAGAAACTAAAATAATACCAATTGCAGGACTCATAACTTCCCCCATTACACTTTTAGTTGTCCTTACACAAACAAGGACCTAAGATTAAAGTATAACACATCACATCTATTACCTATGAGTCATTACCTCATGTTGATGTCAATCATTACCTTGTGTTGATGTCCATAGAATAAGCATGCATTTAGTATTTACTAGTTCATCTAAAACAAAACTTATAAAAGTTGAACTAGACTTGAACTAAGTAGTATATCATTATTGGATAAGGTGTATTCTAAAGAAATATCCTAAAGTCCTCTTCCTGTCACTCGCATCTCCTGTCCAGTCAAAACCCACAATTCCTTGCAGCATAAATTCATCATTCCCTAAATATCTCATACAAAAATGTATTGTGCCCTTTAATTGTAATAACTCATTCTATCTACCTTGACTATTTCAAAGACTATTTCTAACATGACTAATAGATGTGTATTATATGCCAAAATATAAAACAATATGGTATGTTCTTTGAAACAAAACATATTGTGGTTGTTTGGGGGAAGAAATCATTAAAATGAGTGCTCTTCTTTGTAAAAACCACTCACTTGGAAGTTATTAATTTAGGAACTGGGATGGTAATGGGTTCTGAAAGACCATCTGGCTATAATGAATTCCCTTTCTTTGGCAATAAAGATGTAAGTTAACTTGTATTGGCACCTCCAACCTTTACCTCAAAGATTTGGCTACTTCTAAAGCTAAACCAAACAATAGATATATGGTGATATGATGGAGTTTGGTGCTAAGAAAGACATGTTGAATCCAATTTCCTATATAGTAAAATAAAATGATTACACCCATTATTTAGCATAGTGATATAGGATATCATTTTTTAAAAAACTCTTGCCATTATAAAATAACCAAGAAGCAGAGAAAGGTCAAATCAGCTAATGAAATGAAAAATAATGATTCAAAAAGGCTGCAAAAATGAGATGTTGTAATATGCAGTAGGATACACAATTAATATTGATAAACATCTTACTTGGGATCTTGAGTTATGTGGTGCAAACAAAAAAATGACTCCACGGTCTCAGGTCATAGAAGGTTATAGCGATCTGCATATCTAATTATTATGTCATCCAGGATCTCAAAACTTTTATTCCCTCCTTGTAATCCATCTTCATAAAATTCCTATTTCAAAAGTTTTAGATTCATAATTATACCCTCAAAGAAAGCTACAAAAAACATGAGCAATAATAAAAATAACAAAATGTATTTGATGTAGGTTATTAATTCCTCCAAAGTAGCTCACCTGTGTATGAAAATGTGCAATTTCTAGGGCCAAGCCAACCTGTAGTTGTTACAAAACACATCTCTTAACAAGTCTTCATGAAGTTGCTAATGAAGACAAAGGGGAAGCAAAGATTGATGAAGAAAGAATGATAGTAGTTGGTACCATTTTATGTCCCTTGAAGATTGGGTTAATGTTTTTCACAAGGACAATGAAGGCTAAGAATAACATGGTAGACACCAAGGGAATGGTGAAAGGCCAAAAATGATGATGCAATGATGACAAGAAGTTATCAACAGGGGTAGGGGTATCTACGCTTGAGGAATATGAAGATGAGTTCATCATAGGAATGAAGAGTCATGTGAAAAATATTCCAAGCATGTGTACATGGACAACCTATACTGATATGAAGGTATTCCTTTGATTTTTGATACTAAGTATGATTGTGTTGTAGTTGTATCGTCATACTTCACAAGGTTGTGTCAAAGTCACATACTGGTAGGGCTCTGATACTTCTTTTTCTTTATAATGATTTGGTCATTAGATCCAAAGCACAAGAGGAAGAAATGAAGGTTTAGAAGAAAGGTATAGGGTATACACTTTCAAAAGGTATATGAGAACATGACTAATCAGTGTGGATAGAAAGATGCAAGCATGGATAAGTATGAAAAAGAAGGAGGTACATTCATAAGGACTTCAAGTAAAAAAACAAGCCTGGAGCATCACAAGGCAAAGTACAAATGTTCTTAATCACGTGGCAATGTTTGTATTGTTTAGTATGGTGAACCTCAACGCATGTTGGTTGCAATTGCAGAGTTCAACTAAATATGTTTTGAATCAAATAGATTATAATAGAGTAATTGAAAATGCTTGTAAAATAATATCTTACATCTAAAAAATAATAAAAAATACTTTTAAAATATTATTTTATATTTCAAAAGACCATAAGTGATACTAAAATGTTATCATTGATAACCATTTTAGTAGATATGTAAAATAGTTAAGGGAATGTTGATAGTTTTTTATTAGATTATAAAGACATGCTAGTACAAAAGGAGAGGGAAACTATTTGAGCCACATTTTAGGTACTATTTTTCAAGTAGAGTTTCCTTGTTATTGCATATAAGTGGATGATAGAGTAAAAACATGAATAGACTTTGAGTTGAGAATTTGTAAGATTATAGGTACAAGCTACAATGGAAATTTAAAACATGAGAAGCATTCCTTTTTGATGGGATAGTTGTTGCAGAAATCTATCAAGATGTTTAAAGAGAAAGCTTTAGGAGAGATTAAGATAAATAAGTGCACAAGACTAGCGCATGACTTCTACCAAGGCATGTATTAAAGTTTCTAATACGTATATTAACATGCATTATAGTTTCACTATATGTCTAAAGTAATCATCTGTATAGTGATAAAAGACAAACACTGATCTTTTGTATAACACTATTGTTTCACCTGTATGAAAACCATGTAGATGCAATAAATATTTGGTAAAATTTTAAACTTCTAAAATCTAATTTCTTAAGAAATTTTATTAAAAAACACAACTAAATACTAAGAAAATATAACAAATGCATAAGTCAAAAACCTCAATTGATAATAAGAAATCATAGTCACATAATTAATAATAATAAGATTAGGTATAGCAACAATTTCATAGAATTCATCTACAACAAATTCCAAAATGTGTATATGATATTTATTAACAGTGTGTAGGACATCTTTAAGGATTCAATTTTTGCTAATGCTTGAGCTTAGCATCTTTTCTTGTAATGATTTCCTTTAATTTGGAAAATTATTCCTTGAGATCTCTAACATCCTTGCTTTCCTTCTTGCTATGTGTATCACCCATTCCAAGCTAGATACTTTCTTTGCAAATTTCGAAGTGTTGATTCTCTCTGAGTAAGAGTCAATGTCCAAATTGAGATGTACAAACATGAGTGTCTTTGCTTGGCCACCCAGGGGATCTTGAAGTATTTGGGTTAGTTTTTTGTTATGATATGGGACATGTGCACTCATATTAGCTAAAGAAAATATAACATCCCCAAGAGCAGAGAGAGATTTGTTTATATGTGTTACTTCTTTAAGTCTTTCCCTAGTGACCTATGACTTGTCAATCCTCCCACTCCCTGAAAGATTAATCAAATAAAGGAATCCTCTTACACTTGCTCCACAAGATAAGTCTGTCCCTTCTGGTGGAACTCAATATTTTGCAAATATTTGTTCACCTTTTACCTACTTTCATTTCTTACCTTTGTATGTCCTAGATAGATTGTGTGATCAAAATAAGGAATCATTTATTGCATCTCTTCATGTTTTGATAGAAAAAAGCTATTTATCACTCAAGTCAAAGAATCCTATCATAGAATTGCACTCCTACAGCTTACTCATCATATGGAAATATCCATTAATTGATCTAGGCCTTGGTCCTATTTGAATTCATGAAGATATTCTTATTTTTTAGATTATCACTACAGCTATAGCAATGAGGCATCAAATATCAGGGTAACTTTAAACAATTACAGTTTGGGAAACTTGAAGATATTTTGTAACTCGACATCTGAATGCAACTTAGTTCCTAAATGCAACTCAATAGTCACTGTAACTTGTTGTTGATTTGTAACTTGATTTGCAACATCTTCTTCAGCAGGCATACCTTCATAAAAGTATACAAATAATTTGTATTCTTCTAGTTCTTTCATAGGTTTGGCCTCATACACTTCTGTATATTCATCAAAATTCACATTTGCACTTTCCACAATTTTGTTAGTGTTAATATTCAAACACTTATAAGCTTTACTTCTTGTGGAATATCCTAGGAATATACCTTCTCTTTTTGGATCAAGTTTACCATTCCTAACATCTTTAAGAATGTAACACTTACTTCCAAATACCTTAAAGTATTTTACATTGGGTGAGTATCCATACCATAGTTCAAAAGGTGTTAAATGAGTACCTTTCTTGATTTGCACACGGGTCAAGGTATAGACAATTGTACTTACAACTTCTCTATAGTATTTCAAAGCAACATTATTCTCCATTATGAATGTTCTAGCACAGTCCATTATAGATTTGTTTCTCCTTTCAGCTATTCCATTTTGTGGAGGGGTTCTAGGGGTAGATGTTTGTCTTTTGATTCCTCTGTCATTACAAAACAACTCAAATTCATTTGATGTGAATTCTCCTCCTCTATGAAATCTCAAACACTTTCAACTTTTACCTATTTCCTTTTTCAGCTCTTGCTAAGTACCACTTAAACATTTGGAAAGCATCAGATTTCTGTTTCAAAAACATAATTGTCATCATCCTAGAATAGTTATCGACAAATAGCATTATGTACTTATCTCCCTTGTAGCTTTGCACATCAATTGGTCCACACAAGTTAGTATGAACAATCTCTAGTATTCCTTTAGAGGAATAAATTTTACTCTTAAAAATGGACTTTGTCATTCTGCCTAACTAACATTGTTTTCACATTACATTATTAGGCTTCTTCAACATAGGAAAACCT
Source organism: Cupressus sempervirens (assembly GCA_028749045.1). Lineage (NCBI taxonomy): Eukaryota > Viridiplantae > Streptophyta > Pinopsida > Cupressales > Cupressaceae > Cupressus > Cupressus sempervirens. The sequence goes on from CM053792.1 coordinate 600,640,091, forward strand.
CTAACTTTCTTCATGTTACTGATACTAACTAGGTTATCAAAATTAACATGACATAATCTCTTATGCCATAGCCATGCATCATCAAATTTTACAAGAAGACAAGTAGAATCCTCTGTGTCAAGATAGAATAGATTACTTGTAGTTTGATCACCCTTTCCAATCAATTTCCCATTTGTGTCATATATCTTAGCAATCTTGTTTTCAAATTCAACCTTACATCCTAGATTGTTCAGTTGTGACACACTCAACAAGTTGTAGTTACATTTTTCAACATAGTAAGCATTGTCACATAAAATCTTGTCTGTGAGTTTAATAGAACCTTTTCCTTTTATCAAACATGGTGCATCATTACCAAATCTTACACTATATCCAATATAATAATTTAGGGTAATGAACTTACTTTTTTCATTAGTCATGTGATGTAAACATCCACTGTTAATGATCCATCTATCATTCTTGTTTACACAAGTCACAATTGCAGTTGCATCATCTTCATTAGATTCATCCTTCATTGCAACATATACCACTTCATCATCATGTTCATCAAAATCATCCTATGTTTTCTCTTCAACAATGTAGTAGAACTTCTTGGCATTGTCTTTGTAATCTTTTCTATCTTTATCTCTTCTACTCTTGTACTTGTCACCACCTCTATAGTTCTTCTTTTCTGGACATCTAGCAACAATATGACCAACCTCATTGTAGTTGAAACAAATGATGGGTAATTTACCTTTGGAATTTCCTTCACCTTGTGGAATATTCTTGCTAATAGTGCTTCAAGCTGTTCTACATCCTCCTCATCTGCATCACTGTCACTGGATAGATACTTTTTTTTTTCTTCTTCTTCTCATCAGGTTTCTTTAATGACACCTTAGCTTTAAAAGTAGATTCAATCTTGTCAGGTTTGTCATTATCAAAGTTAGATAGCTCAAAAGCAGTGAATCTACCTACTAGACCTTCAAGTGATAGTTTATTTCCTGGAATACATCTCAGTTCTTGAATTGCAGAGACTCCAATAGCATATATAGGAAGCAATGTTCTCAAAACTTTGCTTAGTACAATATCATCATTTATTTTACTAGTAGCTCCTCTTATTACATTGACAAGTTTTTTTATCCTTTCAACATATTGAGCAATATTCTCACCTTCCTCCATTCTCATATCATCAAACTTACCTCTGAGACTTTCAACTTTGGGTCTAAGAATATTCGCATCTTCTCCATAAATAGTTGTTAGGGAATCCCACATTTTCTTTGCACTGTTAAGGCCTTTGATATCATCAAATTCAACATACCTCAGAGCAAAGGCAATCTCCAACATTGTCTAGTTGTTTCCTTTCTTCTTCTTCATATCTTTAGCAGTTGGGGCACCAATAGGATCAACATGCTCCATAGATATGGTAGATTGTGCATGATCTCCAAGTCCTCCAAGGTGTAGCTTCATCAAACTTTTCCATGTAGGAAAGTTATCTCTATTGAGCTTGGGTACTTCTCTTTTTGACATCTTGATCTTTGTGCTTCTAGTACCTTCAAACTATTCCTCTTAAGCAGATGGCTCTGATACCAATTGTTGGAATACTATAGAATAGCTGAGGGGGTGAATCAGTTATCCAAGGTCCAGATATATAAATAAAAATTTTCATAGCTTAGTGAACCCATAAAACATTTATACTCGTGCATGCATCCATAAGATTATGCAATCACTACAAACTTGTAGGTTACTGTCAAATCAACTCGCAGAAATGTAAAGCATGAAATATAATAGATTCATCAACACACTTGACAAAATGATTTATGTGGAAATCCAATTTGAAAAAAACTACTGGTAACATGCTACTCTTTTCACTCTTCTGAAGTGATGCTCTATGAAAGGCCAACCCTATTAAAGGTTACAATACACACTGTTGAATGTGACCTTGTTAAAGGATTTCAATCACCCTATTAGAAGTGAGCCTTGTTAGAGGACTTTAGACCATTCACTTGGAATCTCACCTAGTTAAAAGGATTTACAAATGACTATTAGGTTAACCTTAATCCAAAAGATTTACCCTAGAATGATACAATTGTTAGAGAGTAATGGTAAGAATTTGATCTGATACAACTTACAACTTCTCTTGTAGATTACAGATCATTATTCAGTCCTTAATTCTACTTGGCCTTCATATTTTGTAGCTCTGATAGCTTGTTCACCCTTCAAAAATTCATCTCCTTAAGCTTTCTTGCTTAAAATGCCATTGCAGACTTCTCTCTTAGGTCACTTGATGAAGTAAAATCCTTGACTCCTTGTCTTCCTTAGGTTCTCGCACATGACAACTTTGCTTCATGACTAGACATTCCTATAAATAGGAAATTAAGATATTTTTCTGCTCATTCTCCATCGTCTAATTTAGGGTTTGGATGGATTAGGTAGGATACAATGTATGTACCCCATATCTCATATCTCTTCTAGAAACTTCTCCCAGAATGCACTTTGAATTCACCTAAAAATGATTACCTCAAATTCTATGCCACCATCTCATCAACCTTATCTTTCACCTAGTTTACAAAATCCAAGAAAACAAACTTGTCAGCTCAGATTCATCAAATCTTTGATCTTTTAAATAATGCAACAACTTGACATTATCAACCTTCTGATGCTTGGCACATACTACATTGCTTGGCATCAGCTATGAGATTACTCGGCATGAACTAAAGTTTACTGGTGCTTGGCATTAACTAAACTTTACTCGACATCAACTATTTTGTTCAACATACACTAGAATGAGCTTTTACTTAGCTCTACTTAATTTTCTACTTAGCTTGCACTAACTTTTCTTGGCACCTTCTATCCACTCAATCAAGCTTGGTAGACAAACTTTATGTAACTTGTTCTTCTAAACTTTCTAAGTGTAACTAGCCTTTGTAATATTAGGTAGATTATCAATACATCATGTCATCACTGTCTTAATTGATCCTTGTATTTTATTAAATAATCATAACTCAACCTTTCCTCTAGGTGCTATTGTTACATCTTTTGATCAAATCCTCTTCATCAATCAACTAAGTGATAGCACTTGAATCTTATAAGCAATTATCTTACTAGCAAATAGCAGGTTTGACATCAATGAAAAAACAATGATTGAAACTCATAGTCTTCTTCAACAATTCGGCTCTTTTAATTTAGTTCAACAATCTCTCTCAATAATGATCTTTTCAATCAGTTCTCAAAAATTTTAGTACAATAATAAGAGATAAATCTTCATATATTGTTGTTTGTTATAGTGATTATGATTTATTGTTGTGTTGTGAGAGCACAAAAAGGATATAGCAATTAGTGATGAAACTTGGAGATCATTGTAACTTATAGTGATGGATGGTTGTATTATTTAAAGGGAATCTTTGTGAGTTGTGGTGATAGGTTGAATGTGATTGCTGATTGTAGATTGTGTTATAGAGATATAGTGATCAACGATGAGCTATGGGATATCACTATATGCTATAATGATATTTCAAGTGCTAATATCAAAGGCTAAAGTTTTGATATCACTATAGCTAACAGTGAGAAAGTGTATTAGAGATCGTAGATGAAGTATTTCTATTATAGCAATAAGAGATGGTGATATTTCCATTGCTATAGCGATAGACATGAAGTTAAAAATTTTTTTCTATTTGTGAGAATAGGCTATAACAATTAGAATTTCATATATTTATATCACTGAAAGTTGTAGCAATCAAATGTTTTAATATGTTTCATCAGGCATGACAATAAGTGTATGACATGACTTCTGACAACTAGTTCATTTGCTACAATGATAAAAAAATGGCTCTATGTTTCAATTCATGTGGAAAGTAAATGCACAAGTGCAATATATTTGGTAATAAAAGATGATCATTACTAGTTTGAGCTCACGAATTATTAAAGGAAAAATGTGAGATTGATATTTGTATTAAGTTTTTATAGAGAGTTGTACTCAGAGAAAGTTTCACAAGGTGTCATGGAGAGTTCTAGTTCTACACAAAAGAGGAAAGTCGAGAAAGTCAAAAAGGGTGAAGCTGATGTAGGAGCATCTAGTGGTGTAAGGGCAATCCTGTGTTGCCCAAAAATATGCTAAGTGTTAGTTTCTATTTAAAGTGTTTTCATTTTTGGATACTCATTTGGGTCAAATAAAGATTCCAACTCTCATAGTTCCACTATTAGTTTTTTGGGTTAGAGTTTTTGAGCACCTTGGGATACGTGCCAATGCAAAAAATAGTTTTAAAAAAAATTGAGCCATAATTATAATGATTTATAGGGTTTAATTTATAAGAATTATTATACTTGTAATTTAAAACACTCAAAAAAAAGAACTAGGTCAAAAGGCTTTACGGTTTGAAAGTTATTACAGTTTTAAGTTGCCTAGAGACCTCTTAAGAGCACTTCAAAGTTAGATTTGAGGAACTAAATGGACTTTTATAGGCCTAAAAAATAGGAAATGAGTCAAAACTTTCCATAGGGCTATAGAGCACTTGGAGAGCTTTTTGGAAATGTAAACAATTAGTCAATCAGAGTCCTCAATCAAAAGTTATGCCTCTTAGAAGTTGGACTACCATTTCTGGATTCTTCTAATTTTACATTGACTTCTGACATATTTTATAGAACCTTCTATTTTGGTGGTGGATACCAAATGACATATTTTAAAATGTATTCCCAACCCTAAACCTAATTCGGGTTACTTAAGGACATTTCTGGCATTGTAAATGCAATTTTTGGTGGAGTTCGAGAGAAGGTACTAGAGGAGGGTTATTTTTTTGTAAGCCCATAGGACACATTTTTGGGTCTATTTTTATTGCATTGAATGTAATATAATGCCACTTTTGATAATAATATTTCCCTTTTCTTGTTGAGTTCATTTTTTCTCAGGTTTTGTCCTCATCAAGTGGTATTAGAGTTAGTTTTTCTGAGTGTGTAGAGAAAGCGCCAACTGTGAGGTAGTTTGCACCAAGATTGTGTGGTTATGGGTTTTGATAAAAGAAGATGCCTCCACAAAGGGAGCATGGTGGAAGGCCAGGAGTTGTTCCTCTTGAGATTAGAACCCTTAAGAGACAAGTCCAGGCATTGCAAGAGGAGATCCTTAGAGGGATGAATGTTTCTATAGATGACGAAAGTGAGGAAGAAAATAAAGAAGGAAATATTGGGAAAGAAGGGGAAGGAGATGGAGAAGTCCTAAACTAGGTAGAGGAGAAGCTTTTTAGGTCCATTTCCAAGCTTGAAAAAATATCTAAAATTGATGTTGGCATGTTTTCAGGAAATCTAAACCCGAATGAGTTGATCAACTAGATCAATGAGCTAGAGGAATATTTTGAGTATGAGGATATTGGGGACCCTAATAGGGTTAAGTTTGTGAAGGCCAAAATGAGAGGCCATGCCAAAATCTAGTGGAAGAGATTCAGTTGGAAAGATATAGAAGAGGAAAAGAGGAATACACAGAGGAATTTTATCAAGTCCTTATTAGGGTGGGGCATGCAAAAGCAAATAAGAAGGTTTCCTATTACCATAATGGGTTAAAACCTAGCATTTAGGAGGAGTTAAGTCTAGCTAAAATGACTAGCATTGAGGAGGCATACTAGTTTGCCTTGCAAGTTGAGGAGAAGTTAAAAAAAAAGGTTTGATGAAAGGCAAAAAGGGAACAATCAAGGAGGATGGGGTAGTGATAGGTTATTTGGAGGCTAAAATTAGAACCAGAAGAAAAATGAAGATGTGGGTACTAGCCAAAACCAAAGGAATGAGGGCTTCAACTACCCCTATGATCAAAACCTTGGAGATCAGAGAGGAAGAGGTAGAGGATGTGGACAATGTTCAAAAAGAAGAGGCTTCCATGGTACCTATTTTAATTGCAATGGAGAAGGTCATCATGCCTTCAAATGCCCTCAATACCAAGGAAGGATAGATAGGAGAGCTGGTGGTCAAGAAAGGGTTGCTCATGTAGATGATGATGCACAAGTCATTGCATTTAGAGGATGCAGAAAGAGGAGAGGTTATAGTTAATGAAAGAGTGTTATTGAGTGGTGAGATTGAACCTGGGAAAAGGAGGAGTTTGTTTCATACCAGGTGCAAGTGTGAGGGTAAATGTTGTGATGTGATTATTGATGGTGGAAGCATTGACAACTTGGTGTCAGAGGAGATGGTCTCAAAGCTAAAGCTCAAGAGGGAGAAACACCCCCAAGCCTATTAGATTTCTTGGGTGTATGATGGTCATAAGGTCTTGGTTAGTGAGTAATGTTTGGTAAAGTTCAAGATTGGGAGTTACCATGATGAGGCTCTCTGTGACATCATTCTAATGGATGTTTTCCATTTATTGTTAGGAAGGCCATGGTAGTAGGATAGGCATGCTATACATGATGGTCATGCAAATACATACTCTCTAAAAAAGGATGAGATTCACCACAAATTGAAGCCCTTGATAAAGGAGGGTGAAAAGGTATGTAGTAGTTCTAGGGTGTGTCTTGTTGATGGAAGAATTTTTTTGGATGGCATGAAACATCAACATATGTGTTATGCTTTAATTTCTAGAAAAGATAAGGAAGGTAGTAGAGAAATTCCACTTGAAGTTTTAGGTCTATTAAGTGAGTATGGAGATGCCATCTCTAATAATGTTTTAGAAGGGTATCTTCCAATAAGGAAAATTAGTCATCAAATATATTTAGTCCTTGGAGCTAGTTTTCCTAATAAGGCTATTCATAGGATGACTCCTAATGAGATTGAGGAGCTAGAGTCCATTTGCAGTACCTATAGTGTTAGCACCAAAGAAGGATGGAGAGTGGAGAATGTGTACAGACTCTCAGGCTATAAATAGAATAACCATCAAGTACCAGTTTCCTTTGCCAAGAATGAATGAATGTGTATAGACTCTTAGGCTATAAATAGAATAACCATCAAGTACCAGTTTCCTTTGCCAAGAATGGATGATCTTATGGACTATTTGAGTGGAGCTCAATACTTCATGAAGATAGATCTCAAGAGTGGCTATCACCAAATATAGATATGAGAGGGAGATGAGTGGAAGATTGCATTCAAGACCAAGGAGGGTCTATATGAGTGGTTAGTCATGCCCTTTGGACTAACCAATGCATCAAGCACCTTCATGCAACTCATGAATGAGGTACGAAAGAAATTTTTGGGAAAATTTGTTATTGTCTATTTAGATGATATTTGGATTTTTAGTAAGTCTTTAGATGAACATTTATTTCACATTTGTAGCATCCTTGAAAGGTTGAGGGAAGAGAAAATATTGATTAATTTGAACAATTGTAACTTTGTCAAAAGGAAGTTAGTCTATTTGGGGTTTGTTGTATTAGCTAAAGGTCTCAAAATGGACCTAGAGAAGGTGAAGGTCATCTTGGAATGACCTGCTCCAAGGTCTACCACTTAGGTGAGGTCATTCCATGATATGGCTAGTTTTTATAGGAAGTTCATTAGGAATTTTAGTAGCATATGTGCACCCCTAATTGAAATAATGAGGGGGGATAGAAAAGAGTTGAAGTGGACTACAAGAGCTACAAGGAGTTTTGAATTGCTGAAGAAGAAGGTGACAGAGTAACCTATGTTGGCACTTCCTAATTTCAACAAGGTATTCTAGGTGGATTGCGATGCTAGTGGTAGTGCTATTGGGGTTGTGTTGAGCTAGGAAGGTAAACCTATTGCCTATTTTAGTGAAAAATTGAATGATGCAAAGAAAAAGTATTCTATTTAAGATCAGGATTTCTATGCAACAGTTTAGGCCTTAAAGAAATGGAGGCATTATTTGTTGCCAAAAAAATTTGTCTTGTATATTGACCATCAGGCATTGTAGTACCTAAATAGCCAAGGTAAATCAAATTAGAGAAATTTGAAATGGGTAGAGTTTATGCAAAGCTATATGTTTTTGCTAAAACATAGAAGTAGAAGGTCTAATAGGGTTGCAGATGCATTAAATAGGAGACAATTGTTGCTGGTAGCAATGTAGGTCGAAGTGGTTGGGTTAAATGAACTCAAGAATTTTTACCTTGAGGATCCTAACTTTGTAGAGGAATGGAAGGCTTGTAAAGAACCTATTACTCTAGATAGGACCAGGTGGCTAGATTACTTGATTCAGGATGGTATGTTGTTCAAGGGCAGTCAATTATTTATCGCAAGGAGTTCTATGAGGGAGAACTTGATCAAGGAGAAACATAGTGGAGGGATTACAAGACACTTTGGTCAAGATAAGACCATTGCCATTATTAGAGAACATTATTTTTGGCCTCAATTGTCACAGGATGTGAAGAAGTTTGTGTAGAGTTGTCAAGTATGTCAAACAACCAAAGGATTTAGTCACAATACTAGACCTTATCAGCTATTGCCCATTTCATCGAAGCCTTGGGAGGACATAAGTATGGATTTTGTTCTTGGATTGCTAAGGAAATAAAGGAGTAATGACTCAGTATTTGTGGTGGTTGATAGGTTCTCCAAGATGGAACATTTCATTCCATGCCACAAGACTCATGATGTAGTACATATTGCAAATTTTTTTTTTAGAGAGGTGGTGAGGTTACACGAACTTCCAAAAAGTATTGTTTCTAACAGAGATACTACATTTGTGGGGTATTTCTGGAGGACTTTGTTGAAGAAGTTGAAGACAAAATTGAAGTTCAGTTTTGCACATCATTTGTAGACTAATGGACAAACAAAAGTATTGAATAAGAGTCTAGGCAATTTGTTGAGGTGTTTAGTAGGAGATAAGCCCAAGGGACGGGATTTAATTCTACCACAAGTAGAATTTTCTTACAATAATTCAATAAATAGGAGTACTAGTAGATCACCACTCCAAATTATGTATGGGAGTAGTCCAAGGACTGCACTAAAGCTGATGAAGATGGGGCAAGGGGAGAGGACAAGTGCTGAGGTAAAAGACTTTGTTGAACATGTCAAGAACCTACAATAGGAGGTACATGCACATATTACCAAGATGAACCTACAATATAAGGCTAAAGTAGATCAAAAGAGGAGACATAAGGAGTTCCAAGTTGGGGACCTGGTTATGGTATACTTGAGGAAGGAACAATTTCTAGTGGGTACCTAAAACAAGCTGAAGATGAAGAAATTTGGTCCCTACAAAATTTTGAAGAAACATGACTTAGGAAATGCATATGAGGTGGATTTGCTAGATTAGATTCACATTTCTCCTATTTTCAATATTGCAGACTTAACAAAATATCATGATGATGGTGCAGATGAGGAGTTGATGCTGGAGCCATGTCGAATTCCTATGTTTGTGAAGGAAGGGATTGAAGAAATTCTAGATAGTCATGTGGGTTAGAGTACAAGAAATAGATAGAATGAAGAATACCTAGTCAAGTGGAAAGGAGGACCAATAGAAGATTCAACTTGGATATCTGCAATGGAGGTTTCCCATTTTGGTTTTCTTCTACCAATTATAAAGTGACAAGGTCACCTTTCAATATACCTTGGATGTCTAATGCAGGAGCATTCAGTAGGATAAGGGAAATCCTGTATCACCCAAAAATATGCATAGTGTTAGTTTTTGTTTAAAGTGTTTTCAATTCTAAATACCCATTTTGGTCAAATAAAGATATCAACTCTCATAGTTCCACTATTGGTTTTTTGGGTTAGAACTTTTGAGCACCTTGGGATTTATGTCAATGCAAAAAAATAGGTTATTTTGTAATTGCATATAATTATAATTATTTAGAGGTTTTAAATTGGAGGGCTGATTATACTTGTAATTTAAAGCAGTACAGAAAAAGAATCAGGTCAAAAGGCTTTATGGTTTGAAAGTTATTGTAGTTTTAAGTTTTCTAGAGACCTCCTAAGAGCACTTCAAAGTAAGATTTGAGGCACTAAATGGCCTTGTATAGGCCTAAAATATGGGGGATGAGAAAATCTTGTCTACAGGGCTATAGAGTGCTTGGAGGGATTTCTAGAAATGTAAATAGTTTTTCAATCAGAGTCTTGGATCAAAAGTTATGCCTCTTGGAAGTTGGACTACCATTTCTGTATTCTTCTAATTTTACACTGACTTCTGACATATTTTCTAGAACCTTCTATTTATCGTGGTGGATTCCAAATGGCATATTTTAAAATGTATGCCTAACCTAAACCTAATCTGGATTACTTAAGGACATTTCTGGCATCGTAAATGCAATTTTTGGTGGAGTTTGGGAGAAGGTAGTAGAGGAGGGTTTTTTCTCTCAAAGAATAGACAACATTGTAAGCCCATAGGGCATGTTTTTGGGTCTCCTTTCATTGTACTAAATATAATAGCATATTAATTCTAATAATAATATTCCCCTTTTCCTATTGTGTTCATTTTGTCTCAGGCTCTGTCCTCATCAAAAGGTGATGAAGCAGAAAGTAGATGATGAAGTGCCACCAAGGAAATTGAATGAAGACCTCATTGAATAGATGGATTTTGTAGATCCTAAGTCAAGAAGAAACAAATTCACATCCATTGAAAAAATTGATGAAAAGTACAATAACATTGGAGATGTATGGACTAGGACTATGGGTTATGAAATCTTTTTATATCATTATGTGAGGAGAAATCACAAGGCACCTATCTATCATCCTTGGGAGATGAATTTAGGAAAATTGAAGTGCCAAATGTGTTTGTGAATGTGGAGTTACTCAAGGTCATTGTAAGAAAATATAATGCTGAAGATAGATGCATATACGTCAAGGATGGGGAAAAATTCATGGAGATATCTATTGAATCTCTAATTGAAGCTATTAGACTCACTGACAATCTAAATAAAAGGTTGTCATTCATAGAATTGAAAAATGAGTATGAGAGGTAAGATATTTCATATATGCAATGAAAATTGATGTTGCACAAAATAGAAAAGGAGCCTCTAACTATAGTAGATGGACCTCCATTCAACATCAAATTGTTTAAAACATACTTGGACATGACATACCAATCTTGTGGACAAGTAAGAGGGATGGAAGCACTTGATTTGATGGAAATTGGGCCCATGGTGTTAGCATCAGACATTCAAATTCTGGAGCCTAGACCCTATGATTATGCAGAGTATGTTGTTGATAACATTTATACCTCTTTTACTAATTTTGAAGATGTTGAGTACCCTACTTTTAAACATTATTCCTTTCTTATGAATATGGTTTTATATTTTGGAAAAATGAGAGGATTTTGGGGTGAGGGTTTGAAATTGAATTTGAGGGATTTTAATGGGGAAATGAAGCCTATTCAAATGTGGACACCAGTATGGGATTATAGGTTCAGTGCTTCTATTTACCTTACATTTGAAGATCATTTTGTTTAACCTTTGTACACTTTGTTTGGACACTAGTCCTTTCCCTCAATTAGCTCTGATATTAAAATATTTTTAAGACCTAGGGACAATGGGTTGGGAGAGAAAATCAAATAAAATTGGGAAGAATGGTATGCATATGATTACTTCACTTGTATCAGAGTATTTGGGTTTGAAGGAAAGCCATACAGATTACCAAAATTAGTGCCTGATAGAATTTCATATCTAGAAATTGTAAGGCAAATGTTTGAATCTAGCAAACAACATTTCAAAGGTTAAAAAAGAAAGAGGACTTTCCTTCCAGCAACTTTATCTTTTGGAGACCTTATTATTTGTGCAACTAAGTCATATGAGAAGATTGGAGAGAAATTGTAGAATGAATATCACATGTACAACATGGATTCCTAGAGGAATTATGATCTAGAGGATATAATCTTGCCTATAGGAAATCACAAAAATTGGGTGATTATATTCACCAAGGCATTAAATATGAAAAAAGTTTCAATAATTTGGAGTGGGAAGAAGTACTAGAAAAGATTTAGGAACAAAATAGGGAAGTAGAAGAACAATGGGAAAAAGCTAGAGAACCATTTAAAGAAGACATTCAGAAGATTCTAGATTCCCCTATTCCAATTTCAAGAACTATAGACAAGCCAACACTTCAACCATTGGAGCATGATGTGCAGATCCTTGACAGGATAAATGCTAAGAAGGATGAAAAACTTTTGGAGTCAATAAAATTTGTAAATGATGATTCTTTAATCAAATCCAAGGAATTTATGGCTATTTTGTATAAACACAAAATCAAATTATTGAGACAGAATATCCAAAATATCTCTCTTGAGATTGAACAAGAGCTAATGAAAAATTTGAAGGAAGATATCAAAAGGGAAGTTGAGCATATGACTTTGGCAATAGGAAGGCAACTGTTGAATTAAGAAGGGGTGATGGTTCTACCTGGTTTAACTAAATCTAGTAAAAAGGATATGAAACTTGATGTATAGGGAGTCAAAGATGTCATAATTGGTTCAGGATTTGTGGAAGATGAAAAATCAATGCTATTGTGGGCCTTATACCTCCCACAAAAAAGGACACAAATTATTGATGTTGATTAGGCTTTTGGTCATTTGGTGATATTGAGAGTAGGGGTAATAGACCCTAACAAGGGTGCAAGTATGCAAGTGGGCTTGGCATTGTTTGATCAAGCAAGTGTGAAGCAAGTGACATTTGAGAGGGATAATTGGAAGACATTATATGAAAATATGTTAAGTTAGGATAGACTCAAGCGTAACCACTGATACAATCATTTACTGATGCTCAAAGAATTAAATTAAATAAATTGCAAGATGAGAATGGAAAATTGAAAGATGTTTTGATGATTAGAAGAGAAGTCTTTAGCACTCTGATCATAAATCATTTTAAGGAGTTGCTTGAAAAATTAGGTTAGGTTTGTGATATTTACAGTACTTATAAAACTCTAGCTTTGAGACATAATGAGATATAAAAGAGCTTGGACAAAGAAAATAATACCCTTGAAGAAGATGAAGATATTCAGGGAGTAGAAAGGTTGATTGAGGATCATACTACATATTCATAGGAATTTAACTTTTCTTTCAGGTTAATGGAGGAATTAGTTACAGAACATGAAGTTATACCTTGGCAAGATGAAAATGGGAACACCGTTTACCAAGAGAGATGGATGGATATGTGTTATGTGATGCAGGAATGGCCCCTAAAAGTTGCATAGAATTATAGCATGCAGATGGAGCATCTGTTCATAATTAAGATCAAGACAGGAGAAGTAATCAGCGATGTAGATTTACTAGGAGATATCAAATATGTAGAACACATTAGACAATGCAATGATTTTATTGAATCATCATCATCAGAATAGGAAACATAATTCTTTGTTCTATAAACTTATTTTATGTGCATACAATTAATTATTAATGAGTTGGTTAGTTATGAATTTTGTAAACAAAGGGACATAGCCTTTCATTATGTACCCAATCCGATGCCTATAATTATAAGGGCCAGATTTACAATAGGATATCATATCATATAGAATTACTATCAAGACATTATTCTTATAGTTATACAGAGAGAAGTTGATTCTATTGTCTACTCTAGATTTTGGCTAGAACTCTCTGCACATTTATGATAGTAACAATACTATGAAAAAATAGAGTGATTTATTATGAGTAATTTAAAGAAAAATATTAGACAACTTCTAATTGTATGGTCATTGTAATCTAATTGAACTTTTATATCAATTTATCTTGTTTAGAGAATGCAACAAAACATATTGAAAGTTGTATTTTTGAAATTAAAGTATTAAATATAGAATTAGTAGTATAAAAATATCATATAACTATGACCCTCATGAACAGGTTAAGATCTTCAATACATCTATGAATCTAGTACTTCCATATCTATACTTTGAGAAACAATAACTATAATAAGACATGAGAACAATAATAAATCATCAAACAACAAACACAAACATAGAAAATGAAGAAGAAGACGATCTTGATTATCTTGTAAATGATCTTGCAATTAACTATACTTAGACAACTTCCAAAATAGAGGAAGATGATCTTGTAAATCTTATGGAGACAATACAACTTTCTATTAGACAAGTGAATTTTATTAGTGGTGTGTCAAGCTACCTTCCTAGTTTCTCTACAAGACCATATACGCCTTCATCAAGCATCATTTATATACTACTATAAACTTTAATAAACATATAATATTTAGGAACTTAGTGCATTGGATATCATTTCCTTCTTTCAACCTCTACCACCATTCACTAGCTTGCAATCTTTTACTTTATTATTCTCATTAGCACCCCGTCTTCTCTTGTGACCCCTACCAACACCTCTTACCTTAGGCTAGAGAACTTTTGCATCACTATTCTCATTTAAGCCCTTCTTTTCCATGATAGAATTAGAAGATTAATATGCAAAAACTATGTCAATTCTTGTAGTGCCTCTCCCATTTGATTTCTATAAGTCATCTTGATGGATGCAACCTTGTTGATATCTCCTTAAGAAGGGATCATGATTGTGACCATGAATGGTCTACACCATTGAGGTGATTTTATTTAGGTTACTCTATTAGTTGCTTTGATTATGCTTATGGCTAATATGATATTATGATGTGTTAGATGGTTCACTAAGGTTTGTGCCAGTGGTTACTAGGATCAATGTGGTATCATGATGTTATTTTGTGATTACTAAGATGTGTGTATATATTGCATTGTGTACTATTACCATGCTACACTAGACTAGGTTCCTGTAGTAGTAGTTAGTCATGTTTATGATTGTGTTTGCTTATGTGTTTTAAGTGCCTTTTCATGTTATTTAAACAACCATTATTAAATTCTTAAATAATTAGAAATGGATTGTCCATGTTGGATTCATTGGTTATGTGCTGCGAATATTTAACTTGTTACATTTTAACCTGAGAGATACTTGTTACTCATGTTATGTTTTACATTTGAGATGACTTACGGGTTAGATATTATACCTTGATTTTAGTAGCATAGATGCTATTCAGTTGATCATATTGCATGATGATGCCATTTTGAGATGAAAGTGTGTTTTATGATGATATCTAGTTATCCAATATTTGGGCATATCTCTGATTATGTTATGTGATGGATTTAATGCTATGGTTGTTTACTTCATTCCTACGTTGCTATTCTTTATGTGAATGTGAGTGATGTAAATGAACTATTTTGATGTAATGAAATAAATGGTTAAATTAGTTATTCAATACATTTATTGCTTTGGCTATGTCATTATATACAATTGCTATTGATCATGTTGTTTAGTGTGCATGATTTACATCCCTAGTAGTGGCACATGGAGTTAGTGATTCAACAATATTTTACCAATGTCATCCCTATATGGTCAACATATCCTTATTTTAATTATTTAATTAAAGCTTTCGATGATTATTAAATCCAAACTCATTTGCATTATGTGATTAGACAAGTAAGCATGTCTATGCCTTTAGAGGTTCACATTGTTGCAAAAGTTGTTAATGAAATTCTATGATTTTGGGATTTTTGGGATTTATTTTATTTAATTTTAATTTTTGGAAGCTTTGCCATAGATGAATTCCTATTGCTTGTAATAGCTTATTTTCATTTGGGTCGATTTGGGGTAACTAGTGTATATGCGAAAATGTGACCTAGGATCTTCACATACACTTCAACATGGTCCTTACTTGTGGAATCATCCTGGAATAAACATTGAGTTGTTTATCCAAGAGGCCCAATAGAGTGACTTGTTTCCTTCTAACTAGAAAGATTTTACCTATTTGCTCTCAGATCGAGAAGCAGGCAACCAGACCTTTCTAGTATGAAGGATTTTTATTTAAGTATATGATTATGTAGTTAATCTAGATGCTATGCAATTTATTCTAATAAGAAGTAAAGGAAATTAAAATAAATGGATGCACATTTAATCTAAAATGATATCAAATGCTAAGCCAAGTATGAAAGCTAGAACTTAAATCAGTAATCACTTTGACAACAATTTAATGCAATTCAAAATCTAACCTTTTAATTGAGGAATTAAAAGCCTCTTAACTAGAATTCCTAAAATCAATTAATGGTTGAGATCAACTCAAATTGAGGGTTAGGATTGAAGCAGAGATTGAGTCAGGATGGAAGATTCCTAGTGTAGGTGAGGTTAACTAACTCAGATCCAAAGTGTAATGAAAAGTTAACTAGAATTCACCCCAAGTGTGAGCCAATTCCAATTCGAGAGGCAGATCACTTGGAATTCCCATTCCTAAACTGGAAAGATGAAATTGGAAGGTTATTTAATTTAATAAAAGTGAGATATGACCTCATAAATGCATGTTCCCATTAATTGAATAATTACATTCAATAACTAAAATGAGAGCATTATTAAATTAAATAAATTTAATTCCTTAGTACATTAGCCTTAGGAGATAATTTAATTCAATTAAAGTATAAACACTTCAAATTAAATTAAATCTTAATCAATAGGTTTAATGTAGCAAATTTGAGTCAATACTTTAGGAATTAAATAAAAAGCATGATTAATGTGGAATAGGGTTTTTTGCATTTGACAATTAAGTCAAGTAGCAAAAATTAGAATTAGAATTGCCTAATGAAATAAGACATTTGGGTTGACGAAAATAGACCAAAATTGGTTGAGATGGCAATGAGCCAATTTTGGGGTATTACATTTCCCCCCTCTTTGAATGAATGTGAAAGCAACATGTTCAATTCAAAGAAAATTAGAAAGCATAATGCACAGATCAAGAAATGAGATTGAGTCTGCAATTTGATGATGCATAAACCAATTGATAAGTTTTTAAAGATTATCTCCATAATAGAGCTTAAGGGATCCAGATAGAACACCTAGATACCTAGATTGAACAAGATTTTAAAGATTATCTCCAAAAAAGAGTTAACCTTAAGGAATCTAGATAGAACACTGAGATACCTAAGTTGAATAAACTTTTAAAGATTATCTCCAGACAAAGCTTAACCTTAAGGAATCCAGATAGAACACCTAGATACCTAGATTGAATAAGCTTTTAAAAATTATCTCTAGAATGGAGCTTAACCTTAAGGGATCCAGATAGAGCACCTAGATACCAAGATTGAATAAGATTTTAAAAATTATCTCTAGAATGAAGCTTAACCTTAAGGAATCCAGATAGAAGACCTAGATACCTAGATTGAATAAGCTTTAAAAAATTATCTCCAGAATAGAGCTTAACCTTGAGGGATCCAGATAGAACACCTAGATACCTAAGGATAAAAGATAACAAGATCCAATCATGAGTCGTAGAATAATTCCAAAAATGAGGCTTGATCCTCAACAGTTTGGGTTTAGACTATCCGGATACCCGTCCATTGAACTCTAATAAAAATTGTTATAAGATGTGATGAACTGATGAAAAGATGAAATAGATGATATAGATGCTAGATAGAATGGGGACAAGATGCCCCTAGTGATGAGATGCCCCAAGTGGTGAGGACATAAGATGGGAACAAGATGCCCCAAATGATGAAGATTTAGATAGATTTGAAATTCAAGTCCAATGATGTCATCATCCTACCCCCTCGGGAGCGAAATCAAAAGATGACACACTAGAAATATGATGTAAAGCAATATATTAAGAGATATGGAAGAAATCTATGATTGAAAAAGTTATAGAAGAGATCAGAATGATCAGAAGAAAATTCAAAGTCAATTCAACATGATTTTGAGGTCTAAAACGCCAAGTTTGACCAAAAGTTGACTAGATTTGACCATAGTTTACTTGAGTTGACCTTTTCTAGAACTTTTAGAAAACTTTGAAGAAATTTTAAGTTGAAAAGATTCCAAGATCTACAAAGTATTAGAAAAATTTGGACTGCACAAGCATTCGATCGCATTGGTCCCAAAAATTCAAAATGCAATTTTGAGTTGCTTAAGTATGTCAGATTTTGAATTTGATCTTGAAAATGGATTCAGAGCAATCAAATTAGCTAGCGGGTTATTTTTGTACAAATCAGAGCACTTTGAAAAATTAGGTCAAAACCTATAGAAGGGCCCAAAGGGTCATTTTCAAATCATTTGTGCTATTTGTCTTTAGTGAAGAAGAGAGCTCTGAGGCAAGAATGGCAGTTCCCATGCATATGCATCGATTCGAGCATTCCTGATGACATAGTTGGCCTGCAGACTATGGACCTCTGGTGAGTAGTCAATAATCCCACTTTGCATTAAATTATTCACACTTTTCTAGAATTTTTTAGCACATTTTTAGCATTTTTAATTCTTGTTCTATCAGTCCTTATACGAGGATTTCATTCCTAGTGTGGACCCAATCTTTCTTTGTGCAAAGACACACTAGACCAGTGTTTCTTCACATGCGTTGGTGAGGAATCTTTCCTAGGAGATACCCACCTCTCATGCGAGATGAACAAGATATTAGGCACATTTCACTCAATGTTTCATCATTTCTTGTGTGAGAAAATGTTTTCTCATGTGAAGATGTGAAATCTTACACAAGAAAGTGTTTTCTTGAGCGAAAAACTAGTGTTAGTTTCAGCATTGTAAGTTCAAATTTTGTTGTTTCATCATTTTTTTTGAGCAGTAACTGACCATTTGCCTATTTTCATTGGTCGTGATTGTAGGTTGTCTTTGATGACATTGGATTTAGGTCCCACTACCCACCCTATGGAGCTTTGTTACAGAGTCTGGATGATGCTGACATGTCTCACATAGACTATCTTGGATTATCCCACTTATGCCAGATCCTAGCAATGCTAGTGAATCACGACTTGTTGATCACGTTGGTGGAGCATTTCCATTCAGAGACAAACACTTTCCACCTACCACAGGGAGAGATGACCATCACGTTGGAGGACATCTACAAGATTTTATGCATACCCTTTCACAGGCCGAGGGTAGTAAATGATATTGTACTAAGAGCAAGTATTGAGGCACTCCGAGCCATATTCTAGTGAGCCTTGGCTATAGGGCAGGCCATCACATGGGACAAGCTTGTCCATACATATGGCCCTATGCATAGATTAGTGTCGGTCCTAGCTATTTTTATCAGTTATTTCTTGGCGCTAGACAGAGGGTAGCATGGGTTAGAGTGTGGTTGGGGGTAGATGCTCTAGAGGATGTTAGATGCTCCTGAGAGATTTGGGTGGGGACAGTGCATGCTTGCACACATGTTCCACGAGATGCATGAGATTGTCTATCATGAGAAAAAGAGTATGGCCATTGGAGTCTATGTTTTGCAGAACTGGGCATAGGAGCACTTGCTAGCCACGAGGGCCATTTTTGATGATGCATAAGAGCCCATAGAGCCGTACATTTGTAGGTATAGGAGCTAGTTGACCTAGACAAGTCTGGGGAAGATTGAGTAGTTGAGGGCCCATCTCGATGACCTAGTATCTATCACATGGTGGCCCTAGAGAGAGACCAAGGATTGGGATAACACTCCTTAGGAGCTGAGCTAGATGTTTGTATTATGGCCACTAATAGGCCGCTCGATTCAAATCATTTAGAGATTCCCCATCACACATCTATGGCGGCAGTACATGCATCGACAAGACATTTCTTAGGAGTACTACTCATATGCTCTATTAGCCAGACATCTAGAGCAGGGGTGGTCAGCGAGGCTAGACTCAGGGAGGTCAATGATTGATATGTGCAACCTAGTTGTGACAGAGTGTGTAATGACCCCTTTTTAGAGTCATTCATTTGTGCTACTTTTCCTTTCTTTATTTATATCTTTTGCCATGTTTTCTCTGATATAACTCTATTATGTATGCAATCTGCAATGCTTCAACAATAGTGAGCGGTGTATTTTGATGTGCAGTCAAGTCTGAATATTTATCAACTATTAGTGTGTTGCCGTTCCATCTATCTGTCCTATATTCAATTGTTGACTTAACATTCTCCATATATAATATTTGAATATGCATAGTGAACCATAGCCTTTACTTGTTATGCTTGTTGCCTTGATTAATTAACAACAAAATAAGTGGATCAGTTATTGTGAGCCGATAATATACTACCTAAGGTAATCTCATTGACATAAAATAATCAAGTGCTGATAAGTATTCATTGCTTGAGACATTTTAATTAATTATAATAATCATATGGATTAACATAAGTAATTGTTACAATCATAAATTACTTATTTATCCACAGCATGACAGTGACACCCAACCATGGATTAATGATGCCATCTCTGAAAATGTTATTGAAGTATGTTGCTGTATGGATACATCCATACATGTTAGAATGATCAAGTGATACATCATTGTAGCATGTAAGTATATATACATATATCAATGATACCAAAATGAATTTCATCATAGACATATCAATGATCTCAAGATGACGCGATGATGTAAGATGTAGCCATATATGCATATGTATATGCCCATTAATGCATGTGTGCGCATGTGTACCTTTGTGTACATGATTTTGTAGGCATGTAACTATGAGGCATGTCCATTTCATAATATAATATCATTAATCATTTATTTTTATATTTTTATATTATCATAATAATAATTATATATCAATATTATATAATAATGCTTGATGCACTACTATTAATATTTATATATTCAATATTTATTTAATAACAATGTACATAATTTATTAATAACATTATTGTTATTATTATGTGTACAATTGATATCTTGATTATCTTACTAATATTATCAATCTTTTATTTATTATATTTTAATACTATTATCATATTATAATTATAATGTAATATCATATTGTATGATAATAACATTATTATTATTATTATTTTATTTATTAATAATGATTTGACCTTTAATATTACCTTATCACCTTAGTAACGTATTATTATATCAATAATATATTATTATTTATCCTTTAATAATATATTATACCATTAGTAATATACAAATATTTCTTTTAACATTTAAGAAATAATATATTTATTTATTCATAATAATTTACTTATATTACTCAAATTAGGGGACATGACAGAGTGGGACTATCTGCTAGCTGTAGTAGATGCCAAGATGATGCCTGCCTATTAGGT
The DNA here is from genome assembly GCA_028749045.1 of Cupressus sempervirens. Classification (NCBI taxonomy): domain Eukaryota; kingdom Viridiplantae; phylum Streptophyta; class Pinopsida; order Cupressales; family Cupressaceae; genus Cupressus; species Cupressus sempervirens. The sequence goes on from CM053792.1 coordinate 600,660,934, forward strand.
ATATTTTGTATACCATCCCTTCCCATGGTTTATATATCCATTAGGGATGGTGCCTCTAGTACCATAGATACCTCAGTAGGTACCACCATAGGGACCACCATAGCAACCACAACAAGAGGTGAGACACCGAATTAGATAGGTATAGATTCCCCCTCAATAGATGGGGTTAGAACTAGGTGTTGGTGGCAGTGGGATAGAGCAGGGTGAGTAGTAGAGATTGCATACTAAGGAGCAGGTGCCAACTGAGCAGCAGGCCAAGTAGCTAGATGATGAGATGTAGGACTAGCCTATTACTAGGCCTTAGGATGCATTGAGGCAAGCCAAAGAGTGGATACAAAGGCCTCTTAGCAGCTAGGAGAGCTGCAAATTTAGGTGGTGTGAGAAACACTCAGATAGCCAAGCGAGACTGTGAGATCCTTGGGTTGCGAGAGCATTTACAAGCATCTGAGAAAAGGGAAAAGTAGTTGCAAGATGAGGTCTAATTACAGGTGGCTTGAGTGGCCTATTACTTTACAACTTATTCAATAGTTGTGCCCAATGAGGCTCAGTAGGTACCTCGATATTCACAGTATGCTCGAGAGTCGGGAGGTGCATGACCACTAGCTAGGCCAGATATGCCTCTACCTCCTCCTCCTCTTCTAGGGGGTGAGGGTACTAGATAGAGCTAGACTTGATTTTTTTGTCCCTAAGTTTTTGATCTGGCTATGTATTGATTAGTGTGCCAACACTATTTTGTATCATTTTTGATCAACAGTGCTTAAGAGCACCCATTTTTGTACTGACATATTCTTTGATATCGATATATATGAGATTTTGAGTCAAGTACCCTGTGTACATGTCATTTTCATTGTCCATCTTTTAATTTGATGTACATGAGATGTTTATGCTATGATTATGAGATGCAAACATTGATGCGATGTATGGATGCATAGTTGATTTGATTTAGAGATGTTGTATATATGAGATAGATGATGAAATTATATATGGAATGCAAAGGTGAATGGATTGAAACCTCATGTAGTGTTCCATGTTTTTGTTGATATTGACAGGTATTCTATTGAGGAGCAAGATGAAAAACCAAAGAACTAAATGCTTGTGCAGTGGTGAAGAAACATAATACTTTGAAGAAACTACCAATCCCTCATCAAAAGATGTAAGTGAATTAACCATCAAACCATGCATTTATGCAATGCAGCCCTATGCTAGATGCAACCCTAGGTTTGGTTACCAAGCTTCTTCAATTTTCATCACTGAGCATATAGAAAAACCCTATATGCCATAGAATTCCCACTGACATTGCAATCATGGGAATATGAATAGGACATCTATTCTAGTTTTTTCATAATGAAATGTAAGTATTTGAGGCACAAGAAGCTAGAACGATCATAACATTTGTCCCTTTTAATGTAGCAAACTAACATAAGCATCAAAGCATAAATGCTAGGATGACTAGAATGTTGCTTGCATGAAGACACAACAGACATACAAGAGATCTATCTTATGCTAAGTAATCAGTAAGTATTCTATCTGCAATGACCCTTGCATTCATAACCTGAGACAAAACTGTGCTAGATATACTCACAATGACCCATGCATTCACTTAGTAGGATGAGTATCTATATTTACTATAGCATGAAGAGTTCACTCCAACAAGCAAGGAGAAGAACCAATGTTATTGATGTATCCATATAAAAGGAGTTGAGATATATACAACCATCCAATATGAGATGGAGGCTCTTATAGTGGGCACCCCTCTTATATGGATGCTTCAAATTACTAGAACTAAACCATAAATAGAAAGAAAAGAAAAGATCATGCTCCCAGTCATTGCTTCTCTAGACAAAAATGACATTATCAATTTGCTTGAGGAGACACGATGAAGCGAAAGTGAAAAAAACAAATAAAATGCTCAACATATCCAAACACATATATTATTTTGAGTTTTGTGTGTTTATGATGTCAAGAGGCAATGTACAGAACATGTAAAAAATCTCTTTAGTGGGGTGATGATAGTAGGCAGACACAATCAGAATAACTGGTGACTATATTCAAAGAGAAATCTTCATGAAGAATAACCTTAGGTTAAACTAAGCAACAATAGATATGCATAGTTAGGATGATTGGTGACTAACACAAGAGAGATCTTCTATAAAGGAGAATCTCAAAAGTGACACAAACACTAATAGCCAGATGCAATGAGAACCATTGGTGACTGTCGTGAAAGAAACTCCATGAGGAGAATCTCAAAAAGTGACATGAACTATAGTAGGCAAATGTAGTGAGAACCACTAGTAACTGTTGCGAGAGAGACTCCATGAGAGGAATCTCAAAAAGTGACATGAAGGATAGTAGGAAGATGCAGTGAGAACCACTAGTGACTATCATGAAAGAAATTCTGTGACACTGTAGGGTGGTGCCTCTGAGTTCTGACAAGATTCAATCCATGGATACATGAGCAAAAAGCTAGAAACTAAATTAGGAAGTGAAAGTAGGAAAAAAACTATATAAGAAGCCAAAAGATGCACTGTAAGATGGAGCATTGAGAACAAGAGGTGCTTGTTTACTAGGTTTTCACCTTCTTGGCAAAGATTCTTTTTTTTTTTTTTTCTTGCTACCATGATGTCTGTTTTCAAGTTTTCACCAATGGCACTTTTTCTTGCTTTTTAATTTTTTTGTATTTTTCTCTTTTTGATTTTTTTTTTTTTGAGTTTTTCAAATGTTTTTGATATTACCAAGGTGCCTATTACTAGGTTTTCACCAGGGTAATGATTTTTTTTGCAATTTTTTGCAATTTTTAGAATTTTTTTCAAGATATTTAAGAATATAAAGAGAACCTCTGAGATCAAATTAGCTGTAGAATTGCTTTAGGTGGAGAGTGTTGATGGGCTCCTTGAGCACCTCTCCCTTGGCTATAGAAAGTTGGTAAGCACCAAATCCATACATTGCAGTGATTATGTAAGGACCAAGCTAGTTAGGTTCAAACTTCCCTTTTTGACCCTTTGTTGTTGATTCTCAGGGTTTTCTCTCAAAACAAGATTACCTAGCTAGAGGTCACATGGCTTAACTTTCTTATTGTAGCTTTTGGACATATGCTGTTAATAAGCTCAAAGATGATCACACACCACTTGCCAACATTCTTCTAGTAACATTAGCTCTTGAAGCTAACATATTCTATAATCTTCATTAGTAATGAGGCCCTTCATGGAGATTCTTAGAGTGGGGATCTCAACCTCAATTAGAAGCACAACATCTACTCCATAGACCAAAGCAAAGGGTGTTGTACCTGTTGGAGTTTTGATACTTGTTCTGTATGCCCATAAGGCTAGGTTAATCTGAAGGTGTCACTCCCTTCCAAATTTACTAACTATGCAATACAAGATCTTGAGTATCGCCTTATTGGATGCCTCTTCTTGACCATTATCTTTTGGCTAATAGATAGAAGACCAGTGTTGCATTATTTTGAACTTTTTGCATAACTCCTTGAGGTCTTTGTTTTTAAACCATCCTCCATTCTCAGTAATAATGGAGGATGGTACACCATACCTATATATGATGTAGTTTGTGATAAAAAGAGCTACAATTTTTCCATTTACTATTGTGAGAGGTACTGACTCTACACATTTTGTGAAGTATTCTATAGCCATAATAATGAACTTATTTCCATTAGAAGAAGATGGGTGAATTTGGCCCACAAGATCAAAGGCCCATTGTTGAAATGGCTACAGTGTGGTAAATGGAATCAACTCCCTGGCTGGAGCATGAATCAAATTCCCATGGAGCTAGCACTATTTGTAGGACTTGGCATACTTGATTACCTCTTGCTCCATATTCGGCCAGTAGTAACCAACTCTAATAAGTTTACAAGCTAGTGTCAAGTTGTTTGAGTGAGACCTACAAATGCCCCCATGAATGTCAATTAATGCCATTTTGGACTCTTTGGGTTCTAGATACCTAAGGGGTGTTTTGTTGAGACCTATCCTAAACTAGTCATCAACAATAATGACATACCATGAAACATTATGGATAAGGTGACATTTTTCATTCTGAGTTAGACTGTCCAGAATAGTTTGGTCATAGAGATAGGAGTAGATGTGGTGGTAGTGAGATGAGTCTTGTTCTACAATAGAATAGATCATCCTAGATTCAGGGGTATCATAGGCAGGGTAGAGTAACATTTCCACCAGGAACTCGTGTCAGAGTTCATTTTCTAGCATTTGTAGCAAGGAAGCCAGAGTAGCCATGGCATTAGCCACTTTGTTGTCTGCTCAAAGAATTTTCTAAAAAGTGATATGAGCAAAGTATTTCTTCATATCATCAACCATGCATTTGCAAGGGATTGATTTCTCATCCTTTGTATGATACACATCATTAACCTAGTTGATTATGAGCTAAGAGTCCCCAAAGATGTTCAACTAATCCACTCTCCATTCAATCCCAATCTTCATTCCACTAATTAGAGCCTCGTACTCTGCAATGTTGTTTGTACAAAGAAACAAAATCTTATATGCATTGGGGAGAAAATACCTTTGTGGTGTTATGAAGAGTAACCCAACACCAGATCCTTGTTATGTGAAGGACCCATTGAAGAACATCACCCATGTTTGGTGTGTGAGTTTCAGAATTGATTCATTAGTAAAATTGATGTTCATCGGGAGAAGACTTTTCATAGGTACATTTGCTAGCTGATCCACAATCACTTGTCCCTTGATAGCTTTTCTTTCAACATATTGAATGTCAAGCTCACTTAGTATCATGACCCACTTAGCTAATCTCCCTGTTAGAGTTTTCTTATTGAGTAAGTACTTTAGTGTCTCAATTTTAGCCACCAGCCATGTAGTGTGAGCAAGCATGTAGTGTCTCAACTTTTGGGAAGCAAAGATGACTGCCAAGCAATCTTTCTCAATGATATTGTAATTGATCTCATAAGAGATTAATGTACAACTCAAAAATTAGATAGCCCTTTCCTTGTTATTGTGGTCTTGTTGAGCTAATAGGATACCCAGAGATGTCTTTGTTGCTGAGATATACAAAATCAAAGGCTTCCCATAGATAGGAGGCATCGGGATCATTGGATTAACAAGATATTGTTTTATCTATGTCAAGCTTTTCTCACAATCTTGATTCCAATTATATTTCACACCTTTATGTAGAGTCTTAGTAAAAGGTTGCGATCTATCCATCAGTTGTGAGATGAATTTATGAATAAATTGAAGTCTTCCTTGTAAGCCTCTCATCTAATTGATATTATCAAGTGGTGTCATATCCATAATTTCTTGGACTTTCTCTGGATCCATCTTGATTCCCTTTGTGGACACAATGTATCCCAATAGTTTTAATGATGTGATGCCAAATGCACATTTCTTAAGATTAAGCCTGAGACTAAATTTTTCCATGTGATCTAGGATAGGTCCCAAAATTTGTAGATGAGTATTATGTTTTGTGCTCTTGACCAAGGTATCATCCATGTAGTCCTCCATGGTCTTATGCATCATATCATGGAAAATTGTAGTGACTACTCTTTGATATGTAGCACCAACATTTTTCATTCCAAATGGAATTATGTTCCAATAGAAGGTTCTCCATGCACATGTAAAAGCAATCTTTTCTTGATCTTCTGGTGCAATTTTGATCTGCTTATAACCAAAAAATATGTCCATGAGTGAGTACATCTCATATCTTGCTATCATGTCCACTATCATATCAATGTTGGGAAGTGTAAAATCATCCTTAGGACATGCTAAGTTGAGATCATTGAAGTCAGTACAAACTCTGATAGATTTTTCATGCTTGGAGATTGGAACAATGTTGGATATCCATTCAACATAATCAATAGCACAAATGAAACTAGCTTTTAGAAGCTTCTCCAATTCAGCTTTGACTAGCAATACAACATGAGGATGCATTTTCTAAAGTTTTTATTTAATGGGTTTAATGCTTGGTGTGATGGATAAATGATGCATAATGAGATCAGGATCTAGTCCTAGCATGTTAGAATATGTCCACAAAAAGTTTATCTTCTTCTTTTAGAAGAAGGCAATGAATTCCTCTTTTTCTTCTAGAGATAATGACTATGCTAGATGTATCATGTGAGCATGCTCTTCTATGCCCAAGTTGATCGATTGTGTTGGCTCTATCAACACTAATGATCTTTCTTGAAAATGGCTAGGAAGTGCATCAAATATCTCATCCGTAGGCACCTTAGAGAGATTTTCACCCTTGGATACGTCTTTTATTTTTATTTTTTAAGGTTCTAACATTGCCACAATGTCATTTTCACCATTAGACCTTCTATTTTCTTCTTTTTGATTGTATTACTAAGATATTTGATGTCAACTTCAGTTATGTTTATGATTTGTTCACTAGTAGATGACGTTACTGGTTCCACAACGTTTACGTAGTAGGAAAGAGCATAGTCATTTTGGAATGTAGGGACTTCACTAGATGTGTTAGAATACTAGTCTATAAGCTTAGGATATGTGAGTGAAAGAGTAGTGGTAGGTTTAATTGTGTTCACGGTATAATCATTAAATGCTTGGACTAGCAATTCGAGACCTAGAGTAGCTTTGTCCACAAGTGTGTTTGAATGCCTATAAGCACTAACATCACTAATTAAAGACTCAAGGACACTAGTTTGATTGGACCTGTTTGACCTAACCCTAGATGTTTCACCTACTTTGAGTTGGTTTTCATAGACATGAACTTGATTGATGCCTTTATCTGTAGTTTCCTCTAAAAGGGAGTCAAATTCATATTCCTTAGAATTAGTGCTACATAGTGATAGACTATAGAAATCTCTGACAGTGATAGGGACATACTCTCCTTCATTATCTAAATTTTTGAATAGGTACTCAATGCATAATGCCTAACTAGACTCTCCCTATTTCGAATGGGCATGGTGTGGATCAGTATTATCCTCAAAAGAATCACTAGTACCATCCATAGTGCTAACACATAGCACAAAGTCATTAGGTTCAACAAAGAATTTTGCAAGATCATGAGGAATAGGATAAGGATAAAGATCCTCATCATTAGTATTATCTTCTTGAACATCAGACTCAACTTCTGACTCATTTTTGGATGAACTCTTAGGTTATGGTATGAATTTGTTAATCCCTAAATGGAAGAGAACTTTCTTGAAGCCTAGACTAGATGTGTCTCTATTTCTTTGAGCTATTGCTTTAATAGGATTGATAAGACCATTGTTGTTGTATCCAATAAGACTAGTTCCCTTATAGCCAAAGAATTTCATGAGTCTAAGACCAGGGCCATATTTCTTAGGAGTGATCTCATGAGCCTATTCTGTGAGGTCAACCGAAGTCTCCTCTTTGTAAAGCCATGCAATAATGGCTCTATTTTTAGTTTTGTCCTCTAAGGGGACTATAGCCTTGACAAAAGTACCATTATGCTTGGTTTGAGGTGTCAACACAAATCCTCAAATGGTCTCCCATAATGACAGGGAGACTTAGGAAGAGATTTTAATGACATTACTGGTTCAATGTGTTATTCATCCATGCTAGTTTCTTTTAGCTTGAATGACTACTCAATTTGCTTCAGCTTGTTATCATGATAATCAATAGATTCCCTATTAGTAGGTACAAAATTCTCAGTAGCTTTAGCATATTGCAAGTATAGCTAGTACTTGTAGGGATAGTGACTTTAGAGCCATGAAATGGGAATTTTACGCATTGATGGTATGTGGATGGCATAGTGCGCATCTCATGTATCCATGGCCTTCATTGTAGAATATTGTAAGCCAAGGGAATGTCAAGGACCTGACAAGTGACATCCCTTTCTACAAGACCGTCGTAGAGGGGCAACACCACATGACCTAGGGACTTTCACTTGACTTCATCATATATTTTGATAGTGGTCTTGTGATGAGGATCAATAGACTCCTCAAAATAGTCTAATTTTCTAAGTAGAGTAGTGAAGACAATGTTCAAGCCAGCTCCATTATTGATGAGTACTCGACGAACATGTGTCTAATGTATCAGGACCTCAATGTGTAGAGGTTGATTGTGTGGGTGACTCAATGAATTATCATCCTCCTCAGAGAAGGAGATATTGTAAGGAAAGGTTAGATGGCCTACCATAGATTGAAATTGCTCATGATCAAGATCTTGAGGAACATTTGCCTCAGTGAGGGCTTTGTCAAGAATCTGCCTATGGGCAGGCAAGATTTTAAGTAGCTCAAAGATTGTGATTTGAGCATTATTTCATTTTAATTGATCAAGAGCATTGTAGCTAGTGGCTATTGAATTTATTACAAGTTCTCCACCTCTACCAAATGGACCAACAAGGGTTTTGTCTTTGGGCTATTCAAGATCAGGAGTAGAAAGTGCAAGGCCTTTGAGTACCAACTTGGTGTGAGAACGTGTGACATCATTAGCACAATATTGTGAAGATTTATTGTCAGCTGTGTGGTAAGTAGGGCCCCTCAAGACAAATGGTGTCTTGGTTTTATTGTTATCTTGCTTGCCCTTGATGGTAATAACATCGCAATACTTAAAATCCATAGGTCCAACCATATTGATCACAATGTTATCATTAGACTATGTATAGTTGACCTTGTTGTTAGAGTTTTTGTTTTGAGCTCTCTCCTTTTTCATAAGATAGGAAGGGCTCCTTGAAAGCCTTATGATTTGAGTTCTTGTTATGTCCATCTACCACAATGTCACCATCATCAATCATGTCCTAGACTTTGTGTTGCAAGTTTATGCAGTTGCTAGTTTTATGTCCCTTATTTTGGTGGTACTCATAGAATGTGGTTTCATTCCACAATGGTGGGCATGGTTGCGGGTCATAAGGGTGAGAGCTGTCCAATGGTGAAATGAGCTTATTTTGTAGCAAGGTCTTGTACACCACATCCAAAGGTTCACCCAGAGGTGTATACTCTCATTTAGGGTGTGTAGCCTATGAGTTTCATGGTTTATTTCTAGATGTCTTATTGTCAAGAGGAGGTTTCTCAATATTCTTGGCTATGTTGGGACAATCTGTGAGATTAAAGGCTACCTTAGCAAGTTTAGGAGTGACATTGTCAACAACCCCGTCATGTATGATTTCTTAGTTCTTGTTGACATACTTGGGTTTGTCCTTGTTAGAGGTGGATCCTTGTTTTGTGTCCTTCTGAAGGGTAAGTTCACCCTTCTTGACCATGAATTTCTCTCTGTAGATAGCTTGTGTGACCATGTCCTCGAAGGTGTGTGGACCTTGCAGTTGGACTCTATACCCAAAATTGGGTAGGAGATTATCAATGAAGATGTCAAGCTTTTCCATTTCAAGAATCTTGTGTGAATATTTAGTATAAAGTTGTCTCCACCTCTGAAGGAATGTGAGGAAAGGTTCCCAAACCTCCTATTTAAGATTACACAAATCTTAGATTTTAATAGGGTGTTGAATGTTATGAGAATATTGCTGAATAAACAAGTTGGAAATTTCATCAAATATTTTGATACCAGGAGGCAGGTGTGAAAACCACTCCATATCCTGACCACCTAGACTTCTTGGGAATAAACACATGAGATATGTTTGATTATGCATAAATTCCATAGACAAAGCACCAAATTCTTGCAAATGATCTTGGGGATTGGTAGTTCCAAAGTATTTACCATACTTAGGTAACTCTACTCCTCTTGGAAAAGGAGGCATGTCTATGCTCTTGTTAAATGAAAATGGACAAAGAGTGTCTAAGGTGTATGTTTTTGTGGCTTTGTCTTTATCATGCATCATCTGAGCTAGTTGGTCTTGCATGATTTTTAGTTTTTTTTGGAGTTTTGAAGTTTTAGTTTCCTCTTCATGTGTGATAGTTTCCACATTGAAATGATGGGGTAGTTTAGTTCCCTCTTGGGAAAGTTTGAGAAAGTAATTTTCTCTCTCTTCATTGAGTAGGATTTTCATGACCTTTTGAAAGTTTTTGTCTTTACAACACTTTGCTATGTGTTTAGGAAATATTTCCACCTCTTCCTGCTCCTCATTAGTGTAATGGTGTTTTTCTTTGTCATTCCTAGGCTACTCTTGGTTTTTGCTGTGTTCACCATGTTCAGGTTCGTGATCAGCCATTGTAGGAATGTGAATGGTTTTAGTATGTTTTGATTGGAAAGGTCCTCTAAATAAGAATTTAACTGTGTTTTTTGGAGATGTGGGACCTTTGCTAGTTTTAGGATCCTCTTGTTACAAGGGGTTCCTATTTTGTTGTAAGTTTATAGAGAATGTTGTCTAGATGTGAGGTGATCTAATAGGTGATGGAGATTGTGAAGGCTCACCACTGGACAAACTGGACATAGACTATGTAAAAATTGAAATGCAACCTCTACCACAATTATGACCCCTAGCTCTACCTCTTTTAAGTCTAAGGGGATAAAACATGTTTCCATTTCTTGTTACCATAGTCATGGACAATGACAAGAAGCAAAAACCTAGACAAGGACCACACTAGAACGTAGTCTCAAAAAGGCAAGATAAGGGTGCAGTATAATAAGGTATGAGTATTTTGAGTAAGGGCTAGAACAACCAAAGATTATGACTATTGTGACAAAAAGCACAACTAGCACTAAAGGACAAGAACAAGGTAACTGAGAGACAAGACTAGTTGAAATGTGGATCACAAGTCATTAGCTAAGCAAGATGCTTTTGTTGTAGAATATTTGTAGATAGAAAAGAGGTAAACTATTGTAGGAAACAGACCAGACTGAGGGCACAGGTAGTTCAAATAGACAATTTTAATAGTTTGGGTGCAAGATACCATGCGAAGGTTCTCAGAGACACACATAAGAAAGTGTAAAAGGCTAGGCTAATATTTAAAACAACAACTTTGGACTAGAGTTCTTGTGTAAAGACCTGTATAGGAATGATAGGATGTAAAAGGACAAGGTTGGCAATATCTCATGCAAATTCTTGTGGGTTTGCATGAAGACTTGTGTAGAGCTACACGAGGAAGTGCGGAACAAAAAGATTCTCAAGCAAAATTTTGAAAAATTGGGTGCAAAAACAAAAACTAGGCTGATAACAAAAATTGGATGATGAAGAGACTTTGAAGGTTTCAGACTATTCTAGATAGATTGTTGGTTGATTCAGTAGATTTCAAATAGATAGCAAGATTGGTTTTCAAGTTGTTACACAATATTTGGTTTTAAACAAGACTAGTGGATTTTCAGAAAGACACATGAATCAAGCAGTAGTCAAATACAATCCAATTGAGAACAAAGAAACTCAGAGGGATGGGGGAGTCTTAAATTTTAGTTTGTTTAGATAGGTTTGGACATGTTTAAGACTCAATAACAAACATGCTTTACCTAGAACCAAAAATGTTAGAGAAGGCAAAACCTTTGTCCCACAACTTATGTGCATGTGTGCACCTCACATAGCCATGTCACCCCCTAGGGGACACCCGTGTTTTTGGTGTATTCAAAGGGATCAATAACATATACACTGAATGAACACCCTTGTGGTAGGGGTCAAGTGCATATACCACCTTCCAATGCCTAGTAGCATTCCTATGGTGAGTTCTACAAGAAAGATACTTCCCTCTCCTTGTACAAAGATTATGCCCCCTTTTGGAGGTGAATCAAGTAGCCTCTAACAAAGGTTTTTTTCTTGGCTTCCATTCACATTAATCTTCAGTGGCTCTACAAGCAGAGTTGAAACTAGCAGCCCATATTAGCATCTAAAAGTGCACATACTTGCTTAGCAATATTGGGGCTAGTGCCAACTAGTGTAATAGACAAAGCCTCTCCTTGATATGTGATATCAAGAATGAAGGAGAGGAAATTAATATGGCTTTGGAGTCTTTCTCTCTATAAAGCTTCTTTATTATAGTGAGTTGGAATCTCTGGAAAAAGGAGTGTGCTCACTTGGGTCGTTCTTAGAGGTTGGATCACTCTGGCAGGCCCTCTAAGGGTTGACTCAAACTGGTGGTTTGGATCTAAGGGTCTGAGTTTGTGATTTCCCTCAAGGGGAAAGAGAATACTCCTCTACTTTATTGCATCACCCAAACACACAAAACATGTTAATCACTGACTTAGCTTAATCAATCTAGATTGATCCTTTCTAAAGATTTTGATTCCCTAAAAGGAAATCCCCATCATAGAAGAGGGTTCACACTATAGAACTGCTAAGTTGCTTGCCTCCCTTGAATGCCATCTTTCAAAGGCTTCTAGGTTTCTAATTCACCCTTAGTCATGACCTCCAAGTGGTTAGGAGCATACTCCCCTATTCCCCTATCTTGCACCCTATGAAGTTCACAAGCCCTAATTAGACTATGTTTGGAAAGTAGGAAAAAGACATAATTTTTTATGTGGGTTTTAAAATTGATCTTCGACAATTGTATCTTTGACAACATCTTGCAAACACACAGTCAATTCATTTGTGGAAAGTTTGTGTAAAATGGAATCTTTTTCAAAACGTCCTACAGATAACTGTTATGCTATAGAAAATCAAAAAATTGAAATAAAGTTGCTACAGAGTCAATGCGTTAATGAAATGAAATGATAAAGAATATTGAAAATATGCATTTTAAATATGCTGTTGCAAGATGTTGCACAAACTTTTATGTAGATTTGTGTGAGCTCTTACATAGGCCCGTGCAAGAAACCACACAATGGGGCACTTTTTCACACGAGAAAGTACAAAGAAGTAGGCAAAATCCTCAAATCTTTGTGTGAAAATGAGATTTTACACACAAAAATTTGGAAGTTTGTATGTATAGGTAGGATAGAATGACAAAAAAATTAGAAAATAAGATAAATGAGGCTAGAGAAATTGTTTTTCTTGGCCCCACAATAGGTGCCAGAAATGTGTATGCAAAAGTGTGACCTTGGATCTTCACATACACTTCAACATGGTTCTTACTTGCGAAATCATCTTGGAATAAACATTGAGTTGTTTATCCAAGAGGTCCAACAGAGCAACTTGTTGCCTTCTAACTAGAAGGATTTTGCCTATTTTCTCTTAGATTGAGAAGTGGGCAACCAAACTTTTCTAGAATGAAGGATTTTCATGCAAGTATATGATTATGCAATTAATCTAGATGCTATGTAATTTATCCTAATAATAATTAAAGGAAATTAAACTAAATAGATGCATATTTAATCTAAAATGATATCAAATTCTAAGCCAAGTATGAAAGCTAGAACTTAAATGAGTAATCACTTTGACAACAATTCAATGCAATTCAAATTCAAACCTTTTAAATGAGGAATTAGAAGCTTCTTAAATAGAATTCCTAAAATCAATTAACAGTTGAGATAAAATCAAATTGGTGGTTAGGATTGAAGTAGAGATTGAGTCAGGATGGAAGATTCCTCGTGTAGGTGAGGTTAACTAACTCAGATCCTGAGTGTAATGAAAAGTTAACTAGAATTCACCCAAGTGTGAGACAATTCCAATTCAAGAGGTAGATCACCTGGAATTCCCATTCCTGAACTGGAGAGATGAAATTGGAAGGTTATTTAATTTAATAAAAGTGAGTTATGACCTCATAAATGCATATTCCAATTAATTGATTAATTACATTCAATAATTAAAATAAGAGCATTATTAAATTAAATAAATTTAATTCCTTAGTACATTAGCCTTAGGAGATAATTTAATTTAATTAAAGTATAAACACTTAAAATTAAATCAAATCTTAATCAATAGGTTTAATGTAGCTAATCTGAGTCAATGCTTTAGGAATTAAATAAATAGCATGATTAATAAAGATTAGGGTTTTCTACATTTGACAATTAAGTCAAGTAGCAAAAATTAGAATGAGAATTGCCTAATGAATTAGGACTTTAAGGTTAACGAAAATAGACCAAAATTGGTTGAGATGGCAATGAGCCAATTTTGGGGTATTACAACTAGGTTGGCTGGTTATTTGCCTTGATTATTCACTCAAAAAGTGAATAAGTATCCAAAAAGGAATTTAATTATGGACTTCTCATTTTTGAATTAGAAAGTTTGAGAGTAAAACCCAAAATCCTCTTCATGATGATTTACTGTTTTGTTCGTTGTGGGAGCTACGGGCATGGGATCATCACGAGGTTGGTCTTATTGGATCTAGCTCAAGGAGACCTTGGATTATTATGATTTTTAGCTACTTCTATAGGATTTTTATTTTATGGTTCAGATTCCTATTTTTTCCTTTTGGCTATGAGGTAGGGCTCTCCCCTTTTATTGTTTCTGCTCTATTTCTACTTCAATTTTTGGTAGCTATTTGTTAGGAGGCTGATAACAAGTGTCCCCCTTTGTTTCTATATGCTAGCTCTACATAGTTGGTTGGATATGAGCATTTTCCTATATTTTGGGATGAGGGTTTTGGTTTTGCACCATTATGCTGGCCATATTTGCATACACACTCCAAACCTAGATTTTATTTGATTTTTGTGAGTTTTGTACCCTAAGACCAATTGGGTTTTAATTTCAAAATTTTTGAGTTTTGAGGTTTTTTGCCTCAGTTTGTGTATTGCCTAGTTTTCTCAACTTTTCTTGGCATGATGTTGGTCATAGACTTGAATTATTTGTAGGATGCCAGTCAAACCATTGTTGCACCTTTATGTTTTTTTGGGATGCACGCTACATCCATACTCCAAACTTTGTGTTCAGTTGAGTGAATTTATACCTGGTGTTATTGTGTCTTTTGGACCCTTGTTATGATTTCATGGACACTAAGATTTTTGTAGAATCCATACTCCTAGATTGAGGCTGGTTGAGTGATTTCATGATGTATAGTTTTATTGTTCTTTGGGATTCATGTAGAATCCATTCTCCTAAGTTGTTTTTGGTTGAGTGATATTTTTTTTGTGTTCTCATCTAGTCCTTGTGTTATGATCTTCGTGATGGTGGTGTGCCATACACAAGTACATGTGCATATATTTTTCAGGTGACTTGTAAGGTCTGATCTTCCATGAACTTACTAAAACTTATGATCATTGGGTTTGGGTTGGGAATATGCATGCTTGTAGGCACTCATCATTGGATGAGCATGGGTAGGGTAGGGTAGCATATGAAGAGGGCTTCTATCTTGCAGCCTAGTGATCATGGTGCCATAGGTTGGCAGAGGGAGCTTTAAGTAAGTGATAACTAAATAAAATGTCAGAGTGGTAATAAAACTTAAGATAATGAAAAGTTTTGTGTGATGGTTCCAAGGGAGTACCTTGATAGTATTTCCAAACATGCTCTGAGCTTGGGCTTGTCAATGCCAAGTGACTCTCTATGATGTCAACCCCTACTTATAATTAGCCCATTGAGTGTCTGACTAGGACCTATAGTTTATGCATTGTCTATGTTCTTGGTTTCAATCATCGAATTGTCTGGTGTGAGTGATAGCCATGGAAGTTGTACTTTTTGTGTGTTTGTGGTTAGATCATTATCTCCATTAGCATGGTGGGAGTGGACTTATGGGATCCACATGGTTGGGAGGCATAGCTACCTATACCACTACTGGGGACCGGTGTATAGAGATGGTCTACTATCCCATTGCGACCATTACTAGATGTTTTCACTTGATACGTTGGGTTCCAAAATATGCTTTCTTGTGTTTTATGCTTTTATTGGAATGCATGGATATCATGTTTAGATGATGTTAGTTTATTTTGCGTATTCCTATTTTATGATGTCTAGCATAATATTAGATGATGCATATTGCTTTGTTGGAGCATCTATTGCTTTGGTTTAGCATGTTAGATTTCCTATTCATATGATGTTTAGCATATGCTAGATGATGTGGTTGATTTGTTGGATTATCTTATGCTTTACTTCTAGTATGTTAGATTTCCTTTTTCTTATGTTGTAGCACATTTTAGTAGTGACATCCTCATAAGATAGCTTGACAATTTGGTCTGTAGTTTGGGATGTTACGTGTGGGGGATGACTAGGACCCATGATGGTCTTATGATGCTATTGATGGTTAGAGGAACCACATAGTTAGTTTGGTTGTTTAGTTATTGTAATGTTATTTCTATATATTGCAATGTTACTTCTATACACTGCGATGTTGCTTTCATGACATCCTTTTTACTGCTATTATTTAGATGGATAGATTTTTCTCTTTCTTGTTAATGGTATCTTGTTGTTTATGCACTCAAGTGTTCATTTCTTAATCTATGTGGATCCAGTACTCCTTGGTGTGGAGGTTTTTTTTTTCCATTTTATTCCTTGTTTTGGTCCTTAGAGTAATTTCTTCTTTCTCTAGGTGACCATGCATCAACATTGGGTGATACATTAAAGTATCACACATCCAAAGGAGAAGAATCATGTGGTACTAGAAAGTATCTCATGCCCTTGTAAACTCTATTGTGTGACACTCTATTGTATCACATGCCTCTTGGAGAAAGGTCATATAATACTGGTAAAGTATCGTATGCCTTCTTGAGAAGTTTCATCCAAACCCTGATTGTCTCACATGCCTTCATTAGAAAGGTCATACAATACTAGAAATTATCATACTATGCTGTTTTAAAGTATTGCTTGGGTTTTCAAAAAACTTGTCTAGCAAACAATGGGCACTTTTTAGTTTGTTTGGAAGTTTTTCTAAGGTGTTTTGGATACCCTTTATGGTATTCTCAAATACCTTGGGATTGCATTTTGAATTCAGTATGTTATCAGATTTGTATTTCTTTGCATCCTTCCATGGTTTTTCATTTATATTTGGTAGTGGCATTTGGAGATTCATTAGTTGCTCGGGTTGTTGGTGAAGTCTTCTGTTGCTTGTGATCTGTGTATAATGTTGTCATGTGCATTCATACTTGTAAACAAAAAAATATCTTGGCTTGAACTGAATCCTTGTTCCAAGTATCTCCGATTGGGGCATTATAATTCTTCTAAACTAAGAAAAATAAAATAAAAAAGGCAAAATCTTCACCTCATCTTCAAATACAGATATTGGTCAATTAGCATCCCCTTCAACCTTGGCAGCCACAACATTAACCGTTTTCAAAATTTGTGTGAAGAAATGGAAATTAAACCCAAAACAATCAAAAGAAGGCAAAATTGCAACCATCAAAATATGAGGTTTCTACTTTGGTTATGGGAAAAAATAGCAAAATGAATGCACATGCAGCCGTTCAACTATGATTAATCATGAAAGACTAGAAAAGAGGTGTCATTTGTAAGGAAATATTGGCAATTCAACCTTAAATGGAAGAGATATAGGTGTAGAACAATTCAGGTTTCCACAAATTGAATTGGAGTCCCTTGAAGATGCTACATCTAACTTTAGGTGTATGGCACTAAAAAACCAAAGCTATATACTTTAATATTTATGATAACCACATTCAAATAGATATTCTACTTCAAGTTATTCATCATTAGTAAGAAACTAAACAAAAGCTATCAATTAAGAATAGCTCAAATAAAAAAAAGTTCATTATTTTCAAAGATTCATACCTATACCATAGAGTATCATCCCATCATTCTACACCTACAATGAATAAAATTGATTAATTAATGAAGGTATGTTAGTTTGAGCTTCACTTGGTTTTGAGAATACTTTAATATTATATAATTAACAAAGTCAACCATGAGAACGTGAAAGTTCATCTGGCCTCACCCCCACTCCCCCTAACATCAATCTAAATTCCCCATTATCATCTAATTACATACTTCATTTATTCATCCATCCATTTATAAACAATATTATTCAATCAATACAATCACTTAACATTCATTAATATGATTAAAATTGATTAATATGTAATACTAATGAAGGCTTCATTAGCACATAAAAATATTCATTAACATGACAAAAAAATCAATATTAATATGCAACATTTGTAGATAATTACTTAAAACAACGTTGTTTCATTATCCAACAAAGTTTATCAAAGAGCATTTAAAAAAAATCATTTCTTCTTTTTATTTTTCTTACCTTTCTTAAGGAAACAACTGATAGGAGCATCAATATCTTCCTCATTACCTACCTCTTATGACACATGTAATGTCAAATTATGATGGCTCCTCCTTTTTTGAGGAGCACGAAGCTGCTACACTAAAGGGGGCTCTATTGCAATAACAAGTAAATGGGTTAAATTGGTATACTCTTTTTCTTTTTCTTTTACAAGTATTTCATTAACCAATAGAAAATAACATGCATTTTTCTTACCTAACAATGCCACATCATGTACAATAACATTTTGATCCATTGCCACCTCAAGATGCTGAACTCTTCGAACATGATCTACTCCTTCGCCATGATGTTCAACATTCTCTAAAATATTTTAAAAAGGTTACATGTCAAATTGCAATTGAAGATGTTAAATTATATTCATAATTGCATAGTTAATTTCCAATAGAAAATTAATACCTCCACCACTATGATGCACATCATAGCCTTCATCACGTGCAAGTTCTATGATATGATATGAAGGTTATAGTGAAATGTTATGTGCATTGTTATGAATTCAATTTATGTTGGAAACTAACACTAAAAAAGAAATTTCTCAACTATTCAATTTGATTTACTTTTCATTTGACCAATTTACCCATGTCTCATTTGGTGCACCAGATTCTTGGGTATGGCTTTCAGATTCTTAGCATAGGTGTACAACCATGACTTTATAGCCTTTTGTCAAGGTTTTTTTTTATCTTCATCTGTGGGCTCTACATTGAATTCTGTGCCCTATATGTTTTTCTTAATATCATTAGTTTTGCATGTATGATTTGATTTAAAAAAATTGTTTGTAACATTATGTAAAAAATTATATAAAATTCCATTGTTGCTACTTACAAGTTGAGAGTGAAGATTCATATAGCCACCTGAGCCAAGTTTGTGTTGGCCAACCTTTTGTAGTCTCATTTCTGTAGCTTTTGATGTGTCCTACAATTTATGAAAAGTTTGAAACATGTTAGATTATATATTTAAAAAGATCACTAATTAGTGCATGATTACATTCTACTTAATATTATCATGACATACCTTTTTTTTTCCTTTTCTGGTTCATTTCCTTTACCAGACAACCTTTTCTCTTTTGCATCTTCTATTATTTCATTCCATTCTATTAGTGGAATCATAGAAGGACTCTCATTCTTTGGGTTATCCTTTAGATCCCTTCTATATTGGTCTCTTATAGTCTTTATATGTTTGGATACTTTTTTGAGAAGTAGGGCACTGTCAAAAATGGTTTTTCCATCCTCAAAATATGTAATGAGCTGATTTTTTTCAGGACCCTATTCATTCCACCTTTTATAAATAAAAAAAATTCTTAGCTCAATAACTTTAATATAGTACAATAAGTGGAAGAAAAAAAATTGTAGCAATGATATGAAACTACATACCTTTTAAATAGCTTCAATGTCATTTCAAAAAGATGATAATAGACAATATCATTTCCTTCAAAAACGTCATGGGATTATCAGTCCAAAATGAGTTATGTATAAGTAAACTATAATTACACTATAAATAATATCAATTTTAAAGCACCTAGAAGCTTTGGTAATTTTAACAGAAACATAATTTTCTTGTTGAACAACAATGTTCCTATTTTTTCACAAAAGTTTGCACCCACGTCCAAAGTTTTTACCTAAGGAAAACTTTGTGAAAAATGGAAACAACCTCCAAGCTGTGGGACTTGAATTGTGAGGTTGAGTCTCCGGAGAAGGTCGGCTTCCTTTACTATCAGGGTGCACCTAACTACTCTTGGAGAGGAAAAGGGAGAAGGAATGCATGAAAGCAAATCTACCTACTCTAACCTAAGGAGGTGATGCACCAAAATAGAGTGTTCAAACCAAACTTTTCCCATACATACACTATTGAATCATCATGCCACCAAAAGATATACACATCCAGACTTGCTTTAATCTAACAATCACATACAGATCAGAAAATCCAAATGAATGAAACAAGGAAAGAGAGCATTCACTTATATACCATTCATAGGCCAAAAGAGATACAGTCATGCAAGATTGCAGATCTCTACAATACACCAATGAGAGGCAAATAGTTCTTGCACTTTACATCAATGGCTGGAAGAGATAAGGCAGAATGTCATATAGTTCAGAGCAAAGGGGATTTACACTGAAGTTGTAGAGCAATATTAGAGAAAATAGAGAAGAGTTGACTAGAACAAAATCTACAAAATTGCCTTTATAGCTCAGGCATAACTGAGATATTTTCTCACTGAAGTTACTCCACAAACACTTCCATTAAGTCTTATAGAGAATAATTATACAAATTTAGGGAAAATCCAACCTTGGTGTAGACCTAAGTAGAATGAAATATGATATTCTATTGAAACAAGGCCCTGAGAAGATAGAAATGATGCAATTAAACTATTTTGACTACGTAGATGGATAGGATCAGAGGTGGTGGAGCGTTCTCCTTCATTTATTGAGTTCAACATTCACCCAAGAGTGTTTGGCATTGATTGCAGGGATCAGAGCGCGCGAAAAAATTTGACTCCATTTTTTTTTCATGAATCAACAAGGTTAGTGAGTCAACTAAACCTTGCAACCAGAATAGACCACATGGACCAATGATTTTATTTTGTTTTGCCACTCCGCAGAGTTTCCATGTGGTTGACATTATTTTTTCAACTAACTGCACCACCTCCTCAAAACCCTGATCGCGAGGTAATTGCCAACTGTTAGCCCTAACTGTTAATGCCTTAGTCGAACCCACTGGGACATGTGTTCTTTAGGCGCTTCCTCGCAATGTTTCATTTCTTCGCATCTTCATCTTGTGGGAAAGTGTCAATTGTTGATCTCTGCAAGATCAAAGATTGTGAAAGATCTTTATAATACTGTGCTTGCCCCTTTGAAAATTCTAGGCCCACGAAACACTCAACATACACCTTGGCACCAACTGGCACCATCTTGTGGTATATGAGACAAGCTTGGCCCCACAAGGACATGCGGCAACAAGGTTCTTGCCTGCATTCCTTAAAATCCTTGCATCTTCATAATGCGGGGAAGTGCCAGCCCTTGATTTCATTTGAATCTATGGTGATCAAAAATCTTACATGACTATATACTTGGTTAGCTAGATAGATGAATGGGGTGCTTTCTTCATACTTTGACTCACCTGAAAATGACCATGGAAGATGAGCTATTATTACCTTTTGAGAGAGGTAGGCCCATGATGTCACACTGTGCTATGCATCGCAAGGGCGTATACCCACATTATTTAATCTCCATGCATCTTTATATTGCAGGAATGTGCCAGCCATTGATTCTTGAAGATCTAATAGTGAAAGGTACAATTGGGAACATGTGACATTGTGGGACAAGTGTCACCGAGGCGCTTGCCCACGTTGTTAGGAAGTGTGACAAAACAAACAATGCGAGAAAGCGGGTGCCAATCAAATTGCCAACTTACCCTGGCACTTTGTCTACCCTATCTGTGACAGCTCAAAGAAGATAGACCCACCTACCACATGGCCAAAAAGTGCTTCCCCTCAATGTTAGGAAATCTGATAGAACTCAGAATGTGGGAAAGCGGGCGCCAATAGAATTGCCAGCTCAGCTAGTAGCTCTCCTTCTGCAGCCCACAAGAACAACAAGGACCCACTGATCTACGTGTTGCAAAGGGGCTTTCCCACATTACATAAAGGTAGTGCATTTTCAAAATGCAGGGAAGAACCCACAGTAGATCTGTGCAAGATCTGACAGCATGAAAAGTTGCGAGGAAGCAAAATAAATTAAGAAAAAGAGAAATACCATAAGGTTTTATCATTTTTTCTTTTTGATATTTTCCAAACATTAAAAAAAATATTTAAATATGAAAGATGACCATTGGATGGGCTCAAATGTCTGAATTCAAATTTTGGCAGGGAAAAATAGGTAACAGTCCCCACAAATCAACCACTACTAGTCACACAGGTTGCTCCAGGAAATGGTTCAGCTTCAGTAGTACTTGTATGTATTGTTCTATCAACTGATGGTATATCTATTAGTGTACAGAATGGGTCCATAAGTATAAAATCCACCAAAAAAAAAAAACAATGCATGATTATGACATTACAAAATATAGCAAAACAAGGTTTTCCTAGTTGTACTTGGCATCATCGAAGATGTATACAAGCTCCTTATTGCCGACAATGCAGTTAGAAATGTCAGAGCAGTGACTGAAGAAGGTGTCCACACTTCATCATGAGTTAAAGAATACATTATTAGAAAAGACATTTCCAATGGATAAAGATCAAATGGGATACTAGCTAGGAGCATCCAAAAATCAAAGTTAAGTGTTATAATATTGATGAAAACAAACAATGTTGCACTAGTAGGGCCAAAATCTTCTTTTATTGCTCATTTTTTTTTACATGTAGCCAGTGAATTTTATTTACCAATTCTTTCATTTGGAGAAACAGATCAAAATCTCTCATCATATGAGTATGGAATGATTGGTTTATATGGAAGAAATGGATAGCTTCTTATTGTAGTTGCACATATAGATGATATGTATGGAATGATGGTAGTTGTAGCTATGATTGGTTTCTATGGCTAGAAACATATAGTTCTCACATTGCATTTTGTGCTGCACTAGATTTAATTTTCGTATGCATACTAGGGTTATCTTTGTATAAATGCAATAGTACAAAAAATTGATGCAGGAATGTGGTGTACAACTGTTGTATTCTTTCTTCTCCTAGGAGTTGTTTTATGGACTTTGGAGCATAAATCAAACTGTGATTTTCAAGGATGTCCAAAGGAACAATCCACATTATTGGAAAATTCATTTTTAACATTATTTATTTTCATTTGCAATGGATAAAGATCTAAGTTAAGTGTTATGATGTCGTAAAGAGAAAGTGTTACTTACATGAAGGTTGTGCACTACAACCCTCACCATATTAACTAGGCAGTCTTGCAGGTGTCACAAAATCCTATAAGAAAACTACATAATATTTTAGATCATGATCCATAAGATACTATAAAATATAAACATCTATTGAAATTTAATTATTGCTTAAGATTTATTATTGCATACCTTCAAAGAATTGACTATAAGTATCAATTCTTCTTTCAGTGCCTCTGTCTCCTTGATTATGTTTCTCTCAAGGAAAAGGTTAAGAATTTCATCACAATATTTTGTTATGAGTTTATAGGCCATGAATATAGGGTCAATACTACACTTGATGTCATCTACAAATGATGCATGTGTTTCAGATCACATTTAATCTACTATCATTTTTGCTTTTCCCTATCAATAAGTGTCAAGTTGTGACATCAATATCATTAAAATTCTATCAAAATAATTCCAAATATGTAAAGAAAAGAACATAATAACATGAAATTTGTTTCTATATAATTTGTACAATTACAGTAATTAAGGTTTACCTTTGCTAAATTATGCCTTGTTGTGTATCCATGTCACCCCATGAAAATATTAGTAATTCTTAGCAATCAGTAGCAAAATGAAAGTAATAGACTCACCAAAAAAATTAATTAATAAAATAGTAGATTATATATTGGAGTTAATATCCTTGCATTTTCCTCATTCAAGGAAGACAGATTAGACAAATACCTATTTGGTGATACTTGCAATCCATAAAATGAGAGACATACTAGGACTAAAGTTGATGTTGATGGTAAAGAGGAGATATGAAAATAAAAAAATGTATCTATAGGGTCTATTAACCTATACATGTTGATCCATGTGACTATGTGTGAGGCTTCACCCCAACCCTTTGTAGCCTTAGTTGTTACATTACTATTATTTTGATACTCATGACTCGAGATGCCAAGACATTATTTGATGCTTTGAACATATCATATTATTTCATTTTGTGTGATGTTATTTTCAGATATTTGATGTTCGTCATTTAATGTTTTATGTATATGTATGTTGATGAATTAAGTAGAATGTAGGATTAACACTTGGATTAAGAGTTTTTAATGGTTAAAAATTGAGAGAAAACCTAACTGATTTATAGATGTATGTTTTAATTTATATAATTTCTTGATACGTATATACGTATGTGCATGTGATTTTATGGGACTACTGATGTGTGCAATGAGTGTGCAAATATTTTAGCTGAGACAACCAACAGAGGAACAAAACTGATCCCTATGTGCTAATTTTGGAAACCTTGTTGTTCGTAATCAAATTTATTGTGAGATGTATGTATCTTTCTGTGATCAATAAATGTTAATGTTCGTAACTATGTTCTTTTAGTGTCGCTTGACACTCGTGAATTGTTGTGATCTTCAGCGTGCTTATTAGGGTTAGCTATGTAACCTTTGGATCTAACTCGGATTAAGTTAGTGCCTTTTTGCTAATTTGGTTCTTAATCAAGTTTAGTCACCCTTAATCTGAATTAGTGCTTAATCTACATTTTTAGATTTGTTAGATGGTCCTAATTAATTCCTAGCTTTTGTTTGGTTCCAAACCTATTCCTAAGGCTTTAAAACATGAAATATTTATACCCAAGGGGTATGGGTATGGGTTGGGGGTCCTTTCCAACCCCTAAGCCCCTTTTATTGACTTTTGAGATCACTCAAATAGTCTCTTTTTGCCTTTGTGCGAAAATTGACTATGGCTACCATGAGTTGCCTCACCCCACCTCCACTTAGTGGTTAACCATATTATGGGTTGAGTTACAAACTTCTAGATTTGTAGGTGGGTGGGAGAAGTTATTTCTCCTTTTGGTGGTTGAGTTTGAGGCTTATTTAGAGGCCTTTCTTGGAGTAGTTTAGGTTGTTACCCAATCTGTACATTTAGAGAGGAGTCTTGGAAGAGTGAAGGAAGGAAGGGAAAATCTCTACTCAAATTGTTCATTTGCCATTATCTCTTTGTGAAGGTAGGAATTTTCATCTCCCTTGTTTAGATTTTCATGCTTGTTTCATGCTTATGCTATGGTGTTGTTTTTGGATGTTTGTATGTATGTTGGGTATGTGGGAAGGATTGCAACTGCATTTTTTTTTTTTGAATATTTTCCTTTCATGTTTATGTTGAAGTTTGAAGTTTTCTTGTTTGGGTGCTTTAGTATTACTCACCCTTGGATAGGGCAGAAGTGACCAATTTTGGGAAAGGTCTTTTTAGTTGGACTCCAACCAGTGTAGAGTCTCTTCTCAAGATGAGAAGAGGGAGAGAAGATAGGGTGTTATGAGCCCCTACCTATCAGCACAAACCTCGTATGAGTATGGCATGTTAAAATGGAAGAATGGAAGTTCTTGGTTTATAGCTCCGATTGGGCATCTATTTTGGTGTTGTGCCTGACTTCTCCTGTTGGAAGAATTCACCTTTCACTAGTTTTGATTCATTGTGAATCCTATTGTGAAAACCTTGTATGAATATGCATGTTTGATTTGTCTCTTGGTCATGCTTTTTGTCACCTGATCAGATTATGTTCCCTCCTCGATTCTTAGAAATGTGTAGCAGAAATTGATATGGAACCCTTGATGAGGGTCATGAAAGAAATTCAATTAAAATTGTTGTTATTTTGAGATTTAAATCCAATGTAATTTGTATTTCAAACTTTTTTGTAGTGGCAACGATGCCGGGTTTTCTTCCTGGTTCTTTCCCAACCGAGCCCTTGAATCAAATTGTAAATAAAATAAGTAATTGAGTAATTTTGCTTCTCTTAAGGTTTTCGTATTTTTCTATTATGAATGTATATCAAAGGTAAGATGAAATGATGATGCCCAATTATGCAAGATTCAATTTGTAAAGTGTGGTGTTACCTCAATTCATATGGGCCATAGAGAGAGAGAGAGAGAGAGAGAGAGAGAGAGAGAGAGAGAGAGAGAGATGTTGCTAATCCATGCAAATGTGAGGTATCTCCATTTAGTTTGAAATGATTTAGTTCATGGTTGGTTGTGTTGAAAGTAAAATTGCAAGAACATGTAGGAAAGAATTATGTCAAGATATCCAAACTTAAATTTGAAACATGATAGAGGAAATTTTTTTGTGTGGTTTTGATACTCCCTTCAAAATGAATAGAACATTATCATTCTGATCTTCTTATTTTCTCTATTGCCCTAAGGTTAGTTTAGTTACTATGTTATTCAATTATGTGCTCTATTAGTTATAATAGATAGTTCAATGAATATGTAGATGATTATACTATGTAATATGGGTATCATTGAAATGCATAGCATTTGAGGTTCATGGAAATTATTAACTAGGTATTCATAAGAGATTTACGTAGATTTTGATGAACTTGCAATAGTTGATTTTGTTGAGCATGATGCATAATAAGATGATGAGTTAATATCATTAAGACTTTAAAAACCAATCTTAAAAGACTGCATAGTAAGACCTAAACCAACAAGTAAGTTTCAAAAATACATATAAAAGAGGCCTGAAGAAGCACTTTTATCATTCTGGAAATTGTATGGCAAACACAAATATAGTTCATACTATTACAAACTAATAAAATAATAAACCATCAATAAAATAACAATATTGGTTAGTCAAATAAACTTTTTCAACAAATAATTCCTATCCTAAATATCCTAGCTAACTTATATCAACTGTTACCAAGTTAACTTTTGCAATAACTACTCTCTCCCCTAGGCACCAGCTCTTGGAAGGGCATGGAAGAAGAGTTTTAAACTAGTCAAATCATTTATGGGTGACATCACCCTACCCTTTTCTCCTGCCAGTAAGAACATGGCATCATATCTTATGGGATCTTGTTTGTGGCAAATCTTTTAACAAAAATTATTTTGTTTGAAGCGCTTCCCCTTCACCCTTGGCGCCCAGACATGACATGCTCTGTCATGCGCAGGAGGGAGGGGACAAGCCTATCCTTTGCACTGTGTCAGCACTTGGAAAAGCACATGGGTTGGATGGGTCAGTGCATGTGGGGATTGCTCCACACTTAATGGTGTAAAAATTTGACATCCCTCTCATGTCAGAAAGACCTTTAGGTATACTCACACCTCCATATTTAAAAAGAGGAGTGGGAAATAATAGTAATATTTAAAAAGAAATTAAAGCATGCCTGGATCTCAAATTTAGTTTAGGGTCGGATGAGATGTGGGTGGAGGGGGGTAGTATTTAGGCTTGTAGGTAGGTTGTTAGTGGGAGTTTCGGGTAAGTTAGATTAAATTAGTAATTTTTTGTTAATAAAGTTGTTAGAGTTAGTGTAGTATGTTGTTTATTATAAGTTAATTAATATGTTTTTTTTTTGTGCAAATTAATTAGTATAGTTTATCTTTAATTTTAATTATGCTTTAGTTGGGTTGTAATTGTAAGTAATTATTATGTTGTGGTTAGTTAAATCAAGTCTAGATAGCATCTTAGTTAGGAATTGTTATTAAGTTTAGATTAGTTTATATTAGTGTTAAGTTTAGTATAGTTATGAGTTGTTAGTTATTTTTTTTGTTATTTAATAAGTTTTACATTAAAGCTAGTTTTAAATTTAATTAAGTTTTGATTTATGATTAGCTTATTATTAAGATTTTAAGTATAGTTTAGTTGTTTTGTAATAGTATTAGTTATTTTGATGTTAGTAGGATGTTAGGTTAGATTATATTAGATTTACTTAGTTTAGTTTTTAGATTTATTTAGTTGTTTAATTAACTTAGAATGTTATAATTTTATGTTTAGTTAAAGTTTAGTTAGTTTTAATATTAACATTAATTTAGTTTTTTTAAAATATTATTTTAGTTTTGATTTAAAGGTTAATAATTAACCATAACTAAATATAGTATATTAATGTATGGGTAGATGTGCAAATTCTTTTAATTAGTTCTTGATTTGATATTCTCAAATTAATTTAAAATGAACTCATTTAAAATCATTATTTAAATAGTCTTCATATCTTGTTGAGAAGTTAATGAAATAACGCGTTTAATGATCACTATAAATCTAGTAACAAGAGCATCAAATTTTAACGATGTATTCCTTCACAAGATATTTACTTAAGATGAGATGTAGAGAACCTTACTTAAACTGTGATCATAACCTTACCATACTTAGAGCATTCTAATTATAATTATAAAAAAAAAATGGTGTGTTTTTGCCATCATAGTTTGGGCATGACACTATGCAAGATCCTAGTCAAAGGCATTAAATAGCTTACATATGTAAATCATTTATCTTAGATTAGCAAAAAATTACATGATATATGCTACAAATTTTGTAGAAGACAAAAATTACATGATGCATTCATCAAAATCATTGTATATTTTTTAATTCCTTACCTCTAGTTTATGTGTGGTAGCTATACAATATCATTGTATATACACCATGATAGTAGAGTTCAACACATAATAACTTAAATATAAAAAATACAAGTCAAAAAAATTTCTATAAATAAATCATGACCCCATTATACTTGACATTGATCATATGTTGACATAGATTTCATTAATCATATCATTGATCATCATCTTCATCAATGCCATCATCATCATCACCATCATCATACTGTCACTTTGATCATGTCATCACCACCACCATCTTCATTGCTATCATCATCATCATCTTCATCACCATTATCATGACCATCATCTCCTTGATCATCACCATCTTAATTAGCATGATTATGATCATGATCATCATCACCATCATCGTCAACATCACTAGAATCATCATCATCATCTTCTTTTTCATCATTGTCTAACAGTTGTCTGTGATCATCATTTACTTCATCTTCTGATTCTTCATTTACTTCATCTTCTAATTCTTTAGTATCTTGTTCTTCCATTACATTATACTTTACTGACCTTCCTCTTGGATTATGTCTAACAACAAATGACCAACCTAGTTTATGTGGAATGCCAAAGTAAAACACTTATTCACATTGTCTTGAAATAACATAGGACTAATCTCCAATTGACTCAAATGATCTTGTATTAGTCATTGTAAATTTACTATCATGTTCGATAATAGTCCTATCAGGATCATTTTGATTTAGCCATAGCCTATACTATTTGATGAAAAATAAAAGTAATCTAAATGAATTAAAGTTGCACTCAAGTATATCATCCAAAATTCTATAGTATCAATTTTTAGATTGTTGAGGATTTATGTCATTTCTAGAGAAAATATTGGTGACCTCAAAGACTGTACTTATCCCAAAATCACAAATTTTCTTCATTTTATGTAATTTTTTATGCCAAATTTATGACTATAGTAGTACATAGCTTTGTGGTGTTTGATATGAAATTATTCAAACATGTCAAGTTTATTTGTGTCAATTTATGAACTGATATTAAACTTATGGGTCATGATTAGTAATCTTCTATGTACTTTTCTATCTCTTAAGCCATATCCTAGATCAAGTACCATTGGCATAACATTGAGCTCTCTATTATGATGAGTTTCTTTAACTAATGATGTAACACCATCCCATGTTAATGAGCAACTATTTTTTTGAGATTTTTGAATCCATACCAGCATCCAATCAAAATTGTTTGCAATATACAAATGTGGTGCATTTCACTCATGGCCAACTATAAAGAAAACAACTAGACTAGTTAGAAACAACTTATGTTGATGATGGATAAGAATTAATTAACTATAATAACATCTTATAATTACGTCTCAGTTTCCTCAATCTACCATTTTCTATCAAATACTCTCTTTCAAATATGTTAATAGAGTTGGGATCCAAAATGCAATCTATATGAATTTTTGATGCAAACTTGGGAAGATATTCACTAATGTACACCATGGTTTGGTATACCATATATCTCTCTACTATAAAACCCTCAGGATGTGCTCTTTTTCGAACCAAACCATTCATAAATTTCAAGTGCCTCTTAACCATCCACATAGACCTAGTTTCTATAAATCAACACAATTCTATCTCCTCAACTTGATGTATGAGGTAGTGTTCTTCAACATTGAAAAAAGTGAAGGTAGACACTTTTTCATTTCACACATAAGCTGTAAAATTTTTCTCTTCCAATATTTTATATTAATTTCTTTAGATGATAACCACCTAAAACATATTCAACACACAAGAACATATAAATGAGATAAACAAATTCATAAATATAATAAATGTATAATAAACATAAGAAATAACATTTCTAACTTCATGTATTTTACAAGATCATATATAACTTTTTTAATACTATTGTCAAACTAGTGTGGGAGGGATAGATGTAGGATAGACTACAATCATTAAAAAATAATCATTTTAATATATTATAAAATAATACAATAGGTAGTACATGCAATTTTACAAATATATTATAAATAGAGAACACAACTTACCTTGACAAAGGTATGCCAATTATGTTTTTTCAACCTTGACCCAAAATCACCTTTCTTTGATACACAATTGCTTATATCTATAGAAAGTCCTATGAGAATTTTTTATGACTTCTTTTAATGCATCACTTTGTCGCTCTGTTAATAACCAAGGAAGGACACTCATATTTATGCAACTCCATTGCTATATGATTCAATGGCATTTTTTAGTGCATGATTGGGTTCATGAATGTCATTAAAAAATTTTAGCAATTTTTTCTCTATCACACATTCTATCTAGTATTTTCCATAGTTTCTCTATTAGACTCTTTCCAATAAGCATAGTATCAAACAAATGCATGATTAAGAGATCATTGTAGTATGATAACCTACTAAATTGAGTATGATAACTTTTTATTCCTCTAGAAAGTTTTTCATTGATGCCTTGATGATATTCACAAGCATCAATTATATCATTAGTAAATAAAATATGATATCAAAATATAAATTTTAAACTTTGAACCACAAATTGGACATTACTTTAGTGATTTAATCAATCATATTCTAACTTCTATAGATGAGATGTCAGTCTTCATAGCCTTGATGTTATCTCTTCTTTTCCATTAAATTTTTTTTTTAGTAACTTGATACATATGATTATTATGGAGAAATTTCATAAAATCATCGAACACCTGCTTTTGTAAACTTCTTGAATGACAAGATTTGATCTTGGGACCACAAACTAGACATTTGAATTTTCCCTTTGTCTAAAGACCTATAAGATCATGTGCAATTATCATGCACAACTTAAACATAAAACAATAATGTGTAAGCACTATAATAGATCAAAAATATGTGACCTTAACAATATAACATACCATAAAAATGAGTTAGCCTAAGGGCATCATGTATTGTCTATACAAGAATTACATGAAATTAAAATTGTCTTTGTCCTATTAGTCTAGAAATGTCATACATAGTGATCCCATTCCATAACTTTAACAACTCATCAATAAGGGGCTCAATATACAAATTCATATCTTTAACTTGGTACTTACTTAGTAATTGAATGAATATAAACATTACATAATTATTATGACCATTTTGATGCATTTTTATAAATTAATTTAAATAATTATTTGTTGATGTAAATACATATTTACTATTTACACTTTACTTAAGTTTACTTAGGTTAATGCATTATTTTATTATTTCTTAGGTGAGACACTTAGGAGTTTGCATACTTTTATGAGTTTTCATGTGACAACATAGAAATAAGCAACCCTAATTTAGTACATGGTGTCTACAACAATGAAGTTTGCATAATTAATTGAGTTATCATGTAGACAATATAATTATTCACACTCTTATTTTAGCACATGGTGTCTACAACATAAATTTGCATGCTACACCTTTGTAGGCTTATCCTCTCATCATCACACTTACTCCTATGCTTAATGGAGGATAATCCACACTTAGTGGAAATGTGCTTGGTTGTATGACTTATCATATTGTTGATTCTTATGCATTCTAAAAGCATACTAGAGGCCTTTATATATAGACACTCCTAGTGTAATTTCACATTAAATTGAATACATATCAATATTCTAATCATACTCTTTGTAGTCTACTATTATGCTTGTGCTTGAGTTCTTTGATCTTGGATGAATTTTTCTCTAAGGCAAATTCTTACATGGTATTAGAGCTTGGAGAATTTCTCTTCACATAGCCATTCAGGACCATTGTTGCTTTAGCACCTCAATCTAGATTTGGAGTATCAAAGTCATTGGGAGCATCTAGAGCCAAAGCAGACCCCACGATTGCATCCAAAATGTTGATTTTGTAAAAATCAATTATAAATTTGCCTACCCTCAACCAAAGTTGATTTTGAGGCAATTTTTTTTTGCAAACCAGAACTCGAAGGCTCTATTTGCAACTCCAATATGATCATTTGCAGATCTACTTAATTGTTTTTCAAATTTGTTAATTTATTCTTCTCTACATTATTTTTGAATTCTACATTTTTTTGAAATTTTTTGCCCTTCGAGCTAGTAGAGAAATTTTTTTTGTATAGGCACCAGGCAGTCACACCCTGGCCCTACACCTTGCATGTAATATTATTCATTTGGTAGACATATTTCATAAATTTTGACCAATATCTTTCAACGTACAAATTTGGTGGCACACAAAACACCAAGCACCCCCCTCACCACATGGCAGTCAAAAACCTTGGTGGCTACTTGTTACAATACCCTTAGTGGCATTTGTTTTTAAACTGCCCAAAAGTGTATGTGCGCTCAATGTGGAACTAAAAGTTCCTAATACTTCCACTAAAAAAGGGACATTTTGGTGCCCAAAAACTTCCTACCAGTGGCCACCTATCTTTTTTGGCCGCAGGATCATTCCTGACAGCACTTAGCAAAGGTCGGTCCTATGCCATGAGGCACCTTTGTACAGCTACCATGCAACAATAGTACTCTTGTCCATGGTGGACCCTCTGACCCCTACATCAGCATTGACTACATGGGACCTACAATGTCCAAGACACACATTAGTAAGCGATGTGAACTTGCCACATAGGCCACTGACAGCCACAACCACATTAGCAAAATCCATCGAGTCAGCCTAAACTATAGGATATGTTAGTTGAAGACCCCTCCATGTCAACTAAAATAGGTGGCAAACATGTCATTTTTCTATATTCCATGTCAGATTCTACCGTACAATGCTAACACCATCGTGATGTCATCGCTACATCAGTAAGGGCCCACATTTTTGTTGATGTCATCATTTTATGGTGTTAAAATTAACAACTGTTTGACTGTCATTCCCAAGAAAATTTCAACTACTGTGATGACCATTTGACTATCAAATTTAAGCTCGCAATTTTTTGCCCAGACCCCTCTCTAGATGTAGTTTTGATTTGACAGTCTAATTTTGGGAAGCCATAACTCAGTCATCTGAACTCCAAATCAAGTGCAATTTTTTTGATTTTGGGTAGAATTTCTTGAAATTTTTAGTGGTACTATTCTTTTCTAGTTTTGATGCACAGATATGCCAAAAATTATATTTTTTGGTGATTGTACACCTATCCAATCATGCATTTTTCAACTTGAAACACTCTGTACAGGCTCATTGAGACACATTTTTAGGTTTCATTTTTTTGAAAGTGCATTATTTTTTGTCTACTTTCTAGATCTACAATTAGATTATAGGGTTGTGTGGAAAAAATTCTCACTTTTAGACTTAGGGCCTTTTTTGCATTGTATTGCTTTGATTACTTTTCAAAATTGTTGTACATCCAAGCTATAGTGCTTAGTGACAGATTTGGGCCTCAAAAGTTGGTTGTATATAGAAAAATTAGAATTTCACTTTGTACATTTTGACAAGTGGCCTATTGTACATGCACTACATATAAAGTGCCAAAAGCATCTTATTTTGGGGGGTTCTTTAATTGAGTGAATGTGGGGGGGGGAGAGGTGTATTTTGTTTTTGTGTCTCTTCTTTGTGCTTTTTAAATTTTTTTCATCATGGGTTCACCTAAAGGTCCACTTCTAAATCGACACAATTATTCTACATGGAAAGATAGTGTATGGAGTAGATTAATGACAAAAGGTTTAAATTTTTATGTTGATGGTACAATCCCCAAACCTACTGATGCTATAACACTCTCTGATTAGCAAATTAAAGACCAACACGCTTTAGGAATTAATAGGACTTGTGTACATAGAGATCTCTTCTTCCACATTTCTAGTTTCAAGGAAGCCAAACCTACTTGGGACAAAATTCAATCATTGTATGGTAAGGTAGATGAAGAAAAAGGATACCAAATTGAGGATGACCTAATTCTATTGGATCTAAAAAACTTTGACACAATTCAATATTATATCAACAAAGTCAATGAGTTTAGAGACTACTTAAAGATTGTGGTAACCCATGAAGGATGATCGGTTGATTCATCACATCCTGAAGAGGCTACCTTCAGAGTATGCTTCCTTTGTTTTGAGTTATAACACTCATAGGTTGACCATGGGAAGTGCTTTCCAAAAGCCTACATTTGATGCATTTGTAGAAATGTTGATTTTTGAACAATCCCACTTGATAGATATGGGACTTCTCATGTCATCAAAGACTAGAGCATTGGTGGCTAGTAATGAGAACCAATCAAGTCATGGAAGAAAAAGTTCAAGAAACAACAAGAAAAAATAGTGGAAGCAAAAATCACAATCTGAGACACAACAATTCTCCTCACAACAAGGCAATTCTTCTTCCAATAAGAAGGGAAACAATGAAAAGAAGGAAAAAAATTTTTATGCATATTGCAAGAAACCAAATCATGATGAGCATCATTGCAAGACTAAAAGAATCGATTAGTTAGAGCACCTACTCAAGAATAAAAAATTCAAGTGCCAAATGCTTCCAAGGATTCTACTCCAACCACTTCTAAGGGAAAAGGGCAAGCACTTATGGCTAGATCAAGTTCTTCATTAGAATGGATTCTTGAATCAGGTGCCTCATATCATATGGGTTCTTCAAAAGGAGACTTTTCTTCATTGAAGCAATTACAGGTACCACACATCTTTGTGGGAGATGATACAAAATTGGAAGTTGAAGGGAAAGGACATGTGGAGGTGGAAAATGGGGAATTCAAATACATTCTCTATGTTCCAAACCTTAATTCTAATCTCCTCTCAATTTACCAAATCACTCACCTTGGAGATGGCAACAAAATTGAGTTCCTTCTAGATTCAGTAATGGTGTGTAGTCTCAAAGATGATTCATTGGTTGCAGTGGGGAAAGTCAATCATGAAAAAAGACTTTATTCCTTCTCCCACTTTGTGCGTAAGTCTCTTCACATGCCTTGTTAACTCAATCTAATTCACAAACCAAATTATGACATTAGCAGTATGGTCAGCTTGCCTTCTACTATCTTCTACAACTTTGCTCAAAACACATGGTCAAAGGTCTACCTACAATCAAATTTTCTAAAATTGAATGTTCAATATGTTTAGTGGATATGCATCTAGAGGAGAAATTTGATAAAGGGAAGTCTTCAAGAGCACTAGTTGTTCTTTAGTTGGTTCACATGGTTTTAGAAGATCCTTTTGTAGTGACATTAGTCAGCCAAGGTTGCTACATCCTTACTTTCATTGATATCTTTTTATGCTACACATGGCTCTACTTTCTTCATCACAAGAATGAAGTAGTTGATAAACTTTAAGCCTTCAAGTGTCATGTGGAACAACAATCAAAGAAAGCCATCAAGGTTATTTAGATAGACAATGAAAGTAGATATGTGGACATAAGACTTAAAGACTTTTGCAAAATTGAGGGTATTGATCTTCAGAAACCACCAGCATTCAGTCCACACAAGATAGATGTTGCAACATTGAGGATACAAACTCTTAAGTCCATGGTAATTTGCATGATACAAGCCAAGTCTCTTGATCCAACACTTGAATTTGAAGCTATAAGTAGTACCATTCACATACTTAGTAGGTCTCCTCATAGCGTCTTAGATGGTAAGACTCCTTTTGAGGCATGGTGCAACAGAAAACTAGTTGTGAAACACTTTAGAGTGCAAATGTATCTTACAGGGGATGCAAGGCCCCATCACCTAGGCCTTGTAATTTTATTGGATATGAAGATAGTGTAAATTCACATAGACTTATGGATCCTAAGACTCATGATATGTTTGTAAAGAGGGATGTACACTTTGAGGAAAGTTTGCCCAATTTATCCTCTAATCCTCTCCACACTTCATACATTGTGGAAACTAATAATGACACCAATGAGAGTGATTCAATAGACTTAGATATGTGGGATCCTATTGATAGATGTGAAGAGAGGTTACATCATCAACATATTCCACATGCATACATTTCCATAGTGATAGGTCCAACACAATAGGGTACACTTTGTCTTCCAGCTCCAACAACAAGGGATGACTACATGTCAGCTATTTTAGGTTTGTTTGTGGAGTCATACATAGCAGACTTGGGAGACATAATTGATGATTTACATCTTCTCTTTGATGAAGAAGATCCTTCTTCAATTGTTGTGAGGGCTCATGCTAATGCTCATGTCCATTCTCTACATGATTGATCTTCACAGGTTGATATGATTATGGATCCTTATGTACAACAGTTGCAAGAGGTCTCCTTATCATTTGAGGAGATAGCAGGTTCTTTGGGATAGGTTCTACATCCATTCTTATCAGATTTGCACTTGTTCTTTTTAGTAGTCTTGGAAGGGGTGACCATCAACATCAATATAGGGATTGTTGAGTAGGTTTCAAAGACATCATTCATCATTGGTATTCTTTCTACACACATGGGAAGCATCTCACATGTACCTTTTCCATTATTTCTTCCAAAGGGGAGGAATATTATTCAACACTCATGGACCAACTTCTACCTTGGAGCAGCTATCACTAATTGGCACTCTTCATTGGGGGGGACTACCTTGTCTCTCTCCTTCTTCTCTCTTATGGGGGGAACTTTTTCCTCTTATGGGGTTTTGTCCTTCTCATTCTTAACTATTGTATATACTTGATGTATGTCATAATGGGGGGGTCTTAATTACTCCATCCATCCATGCATCTTGACTTTTTATCTCTTTTTTTGGGGGAGGGTTTATCCCGTGAAGTTTTCCCTCTTTCTCCTCTTTATGAGTGATTACATTTCATTATGTACATTGGTACCTAACATGACCTAGTAGTATGACCCATTATGCATTTCATCCTAGTTTTTATGAGCTTAAGTGCATTCCCCTAAGTTGCACTTAAGGGGGGTTGTTGGTGTAAATACATATTTACTATTTACACTTTACTTAAGTTTACTTAGGTTAATGCGTTATTTTATTATTTCTTAGGTGAGACACTTAGGAGTTTGCATACTTTTATGAGTTTTCATATTGACAACACAGAAGTAAGAAACTCTAATTTAGCACATGAAATCTACAACATTGGAGTTTGCATAACTAACCGAGTTGTCATGTAGACAACATAGTTATTCGCACTCCTATTTTAGCACATGGTGTCTACAACACAATTTTTTTTGCTACACCTTTGTAGGCTTATCCTCTCATCATCACACTTACTCTTGTGCTTAATGGAGGATAATCCACACCTAGTGGACATGTGCCTGGCTGTATGACTTATCATGTTGTTGATTCTTATGCATTCTAGAAGCATATCAATGGCCCTTATATATAGGTACTCCTAGTCTACTTTCATATTGAATCGAATACATATTGATATTCTGATCATACTCTTTCTGGTCTACTATTGTGCTTATGCTTGAGTTCTTTGATCTTGGGTGAATTTTTCCCTAAGGAAAATTCTTACAGTATTAAATTAAAAAAATTTGGTACAATCATTGAAAACATTATGTGCTCCTTCTTTATGAAAATCCAATGAGGAATGTTATTGTTAATAACAAAAATATGCCACATTGAGTAAACAGATCTCATAACTGCAAATGGATTGACACCGTCCACTGCCAATGCAAGCTTGAGATTATGAGGTTCTTCTTTAAAGTGTGGCTATATTTTTTTTATTTCTTTAAATAAAGAATCATCTATAGACATTTACATAATGTCATCTTGACTTCTATTGCATGCATGGTAATCTATAAATTGTGCCAAGCTAGTGCACCTAGATAATCATTCAAGACATGGAATAATGAGAATGTACCAAAGAACCTTGTGAGAAACCTTTTTTTAATTTGATTTGATCGATATCTAGTAATATGACAATCAAGCCATTCTATTGAAAATTCATGTTGTTTATGATATAGAATGTAATCATTGAGACATGCATGTATTGTCTGATACTTCATTCCAATTTGATTCATAATGGTAGATAATTCTTGGTATGAATGAGACAGAATATTTGATGGTGGTAACAAAAAATATGAATTATTAATATACTAAATATTAATGGTATGCTAACATTGAAGATGACAAAAATGACATAATTTAGCATACATGACATTGATACATTGGATAAAACATTCATAACTTTCAAGTTCACCAACAACATTATAGCAGAGAGAAGAGTTGTTTGGGAGCCTTGGTATAGGGGCTTGTATGCCTTCTCAAGTATAGGTATATCAAGACCATCTTCAACATCATTATCAAGTGCACTAGTACCATCATCATGAACATCTACATCAGCTGCACTAATACCATCTTCTTCAATCATGTCTTCTGGCACATTATCATCTTCTTCCATGGGAGTGTTATCCTTAGCTTGGATATTCACACCTCCATGTTCCTCCAGCTAGAAATCTACATTCACCAATCGACAAAATTTTTACTCCCCTTCAATGTGACCATGTTTCCTATAATGAATATGGGCTGTTGTGATTAGATTTATTGGATTCTTTAAGCCCTTACACTATTTTCAAGGACAATTATATTTATCAACTTTTCTTCAGAACTAAGACCACAATCTAGCAATTGTCTGGTTATTTTATTTTGGGTTCATATTGCCAGGCATGGTCTTTCTTCACAAGAAAATATATTTGCAAAATTATTGGACATGTTGTAATTAATATTTATATTTGCACATATATGATTTTGAAAAAAAAAATTGGTCTAAATAATAGTATATCTACAAAAATATTGGACATGTTGCACTT
The DNA here is from genome assembly GCA_028749045.1 of Cupressus sempervirens. NCBI lineage: Eukaryota > Viridiplantae > Streptophyta > Pinopsida > Cupressales > Cupressaceae > Cupressus > Cupressus sempervirens. The sequence goes on from CM053792.1 coordinate 600,699,643, forward strand.
AATGTTTATATCTGCAAATATGCAAAAATGCAATTTTGAAAAAGTTGTCAAAAATGTCTTTTTGAATATCCATCAAAAGTTGGTTTGAACCAATTGGATGAAGGTATTTAAGACTCATTGTGTCCATTTTATAAGTGATTATCAAGTTGTACGGAAGAATCAACATTTTATGAAGGGAAAAACCTATTTTTTGGAGCAAATTTGTTTTGTATAGATCTGTTTGGATTAGTATGAATAGATGATGTACATGTGAAGTTGGATGCCTATGTTACCTTTCATTTTCAATTGATTTGGTTGAATTTGATTGAGTTTTGAGGTAATTATAGCAATTTTCTGATTGTAGGTCTAAAACCCTCATTTCAAGGGTTCGAAGCCAAGAAATGGCCATAACTTGCAATTTGACCATTGGAAATTGATGCCCTTTGATGAAATGCAAGTAGGTAGCATGTATTTTGAAACTTCAAAGGACAAAGATAGGAAAAACCCATTAGCCATTTCAAACTTGATGCCCTAGGCTAAATATGACTATGTATTTAGCCTTAGAATGCGTTGTTTGATTAAGTAATCAACAAGGGAATATTGTGGGTCATATTTTCTAGATCGAATAGCTCATTCTTGGTCTATAGGAGGTCACCAGACTAATAGATCAGTTTTATGCACCCAATGGAGCCAATTCTAGCAATCCCTAGCCTAATTTCTAACCTATTAAATAAAATCTAGAAAATCCTATAATTGGAAGTAATTATAGTTTGGACTATAGTAAGAGTTGTCAAAATGATTCATATTTGGAGAGTTTTTCCCTATAAAGTAGGATCCAAAAAAATCCTATAATATGTTAAATAAAATGTGTGTGCATGTGCTTGTGTATGTGTGTGTGTGTGAGAGAGAGAGAGAGAGGGAGGGAGAGGGAGGGAGGGAGGAAGGGAGGGAGAGAGAGAGAGAGTAACATATTATCTTGTGTATAATGATTTTTGAAAAGTTATGTTTGTCTCTTTCTAAATTTCTATCAAGAAGATTAGCTTTAGAGATTATTGTCTATTAGCAAGATTGGTTTTTTGGCTTTCTCTTAAAGTAGTTGTATTTGATCCCAAGCTCTCTTTTTCTAGAACTATTCAACAACCTCAAAGTGAACATTCAGGGTAGTGAAGTAGGAGGTGTGATGTCTATGTATGCTATGTATAAAAAAAAATCTAAGATATTCATCAACACTACTTTGATTGGAGAGTGAAAGGGCTCATTTTATAGCACAAACGATACTTCTCACTCTAAAATGTAGATCCTAAACAAGAATTGGCATTAAATGATAAGACAGGGTGAAAAGAAAATAAGACATGACACTTTAAGCCAACCTTATTAGAAAGTAGGCTAAAAAGTAAAATTGAATAGAGTATCTCATTCTCCAAGTAACATGTATTACTTTTGATCTAAGCTAAGTACTTGAATTGAAACCTTAGCCAAGTTATTCAAAGAATGTAATAATAATGGAAAAGAGAAGCAAAATTTAAAGCCTCAAATAGAAGCATAACCTTGCAAAAAAAGAATCCTTTCATTATTGAAATGGGAACCAAGCAATAAGATACTATAAAAATTACAATATTTACATAATTTCTTGTGTTTATCCATAAATGCTTAGAAGATAATGCAAATACTCTCCCATACTTCTCATTCATCTCTCTACTTCTAGAATAATTACAAATATGATATAATTCTAAGTATTCAACTATTCTTCAATTGAAAGAGTCTCAAACACAATTCAATTTAAGAAGCTTCACAGTTAGAATTATAAGAGTTAGAGTCATGACAACATTAACTACTTTCTTGACATAGATTCTTTATATAATCATGATGAGCTTAATATTATAAAAGCTTTGAATCAAGAATGATCAAGTGTTAAAATGACACAAACTTCACAAAAAATTAAAGTCTAGGCTAATCATAACCTTGACATAATATTGGAAATAGCATATTGATGCCCGTAAAATTTAAACATGGTCTGATATTGTCTGATATATTGTTTTTGAGATCTTCTACATACTTTCATTTTGTAGTTATTGTTGGTTGACCTTTTCTTTTATATGCACTTGTTTTTTTTGATGAAACAGGGATTAATATTAAAAATTCTTTTCAAAAATACAAATATGTCACTCAAAAGGGTCAGTAAAGCTAGGCATTTATAGAACAAGAGAGAACCTTAATCATCATATCCAAAGAGAGAAACAAATATAATAAGTAGCAAGAACTAAAGCACTAGTAGTAGAAGGTGAGTCCCTCTCATCTAGTTGTTAGCTAAAGTAATTTATAAAATATTCAATTTAGAATATGATCTTGGGGATTTATTTACCTAGCATCAATATCTTCAAGAATAATTTTTTGAAAAACTCTTCTTTATACATACTACAATTGTCTATGGATAGCCATAAAAAATAAAATATTGATAGGTACAATAGAAGAACTTAGAGAATACCAATGATCCAGGAGTCAAAAAGAAAGGAGGTGTAGTGGTGATTAAGATGATGAATGTGAAATATGAACATTCAACTAAGCTTGTGGGGATTATTAGGAATAGGATCACCAAAGTCTAAAGGGATAAGAGAAGAAATTTAATTTGACGTTTAGGAGGCAAAGGGGATGGAGGAGAAGTATTTGAGTTACTATAATTATCATTTATTAGTAAGGTAAATAATGATACTTTCATGAGGAACATATTTGAAATAAGTTGAGGAGAATGCATTAAAAGATGCACAAGGGAAAGCTAGAGCTAACTTCTATGCAAAAAAACAAAATCCTAAAAAAAAATAGCCCTCATTATAGACCAGTCATATCTAAAGATCACAATTTCATTCAAGAATATCTCCTGAGGTCAACCTTTAGATAGATCAAAATCTAATAAAAATTGAGCATATAAGGTATAGAAACAATTGTACAAGATGAAATCCATCTTTATGAAAATCCTAACAACCTTTATGAAACTGGTGCTAGGTCTTGTTCTCGATCAATTGAATCAATAACTTCAATTGCTAGTAATAAAACTACTGGGTATGGCCCATTGTTTCTAAAGGCACCTGGAACTAAATATGTATATGGCTCATGTAATTAGTTGTAAAAGATATGCACTGACATAATCAAATATGATTCAAGTGTTGCTAGCCAGTTCGCAACAACTATTGGGTTCTACTATAAGATAAATTACCAACATGGATATCTCTAATATATTTATTTAAACAATTGAGATTGCTTCACAATCATCTTAGCTATTTAGGGGTTATTTTAGCAGATGCTAGTGCTATTCTTCCAGCCACCAAAGTTTGATTATTGTCATGTTATCATTGTTTTATGCATTTATCTACAAATGAATGAGTTATTTTTTAATCATATTTATATCATTAATGTATTATTTATATAGTTAAATCATATTTTCTTATTTATTCAAATGTTGCTAATTATTTGTTCCAGGAAATAGAATTTTATTTCTCATTTCATTAAATAATTTATTGAAAAAATCTTTCATATATGATTACGATATTGATCATGTTGATTGAATCTATGGTAGATGATTATAGTATATTCCATACATGAATGAATAGTTCTCATCCTTGTTTATGACATTCAAGTGACTTCATTTTTGCCAAGATCTTATTATTGATAATTAAACTCAAAATAATCTCAATGCCCACTCTCTAGAATCTAGAATCACAAATGCGGGTAGTAAAATCACTTTCTATTCTTTTAATTTTGAGTTGCATAACTCTTACATAGTTTTAGGTGTTTTGGGTGCCTCTTCAAACAATTCTTGAGACTCAATAGCTTCCTTGTACATAGGTTTATCTTTAAAGTCTACTGCACCAAAATTATATTTCCTGACTGCTACTCCACAAGAAATAATCTACAAAAAGAAGAGATCAATCTCATTCGTTATTGTAAGATTCCTCCTCGCACGTACTTATTAAAAATGATTTTTTTTTTCTATTAAATATGTTGTAGGAGATTTGAACGGATATAAAGTTATGTTTTATGTTGTGAATATCCTATTGAAATTTAGAGAGTAGTTGATACATCCAAGTTTTAATACTCAATGATTTGAGAACTAATACACTAAATCAAGTGTTTAAACATTAAAATTTCACTAACAATGATGGGAGGTATTTTCACCTGATAATGAGGGTGTCAATTTTGGTACCTTGATGATTAAGTTTTATGCTTTTAGATAGTTCATTGTGCCTTATTGACGATGTTTATGATGTTTAATTATATGCATGCCTAACGATGATTATTCTAGTATTTTAATCTGAATTAATGAATAAAGTTATGTTGATTTTGTAATTTCTAATGATTAAAGGTGTGTAGAAATAAGAAAGGATTACTTAAATGAAAGATTCATGTAACTATCCAGATAAGTTTTGAATATATACATTTGATTTTCTTGAGCTACTGATGTGTGCAATGAGTGTGCGGAATATTTTTAGCTAAAAAATCTAACAGTGAAATGAAACTAAACCCTATATATCGATTATGGAAACCAGGGTTGAATTTGATGAAAGATGCAAACCCCATTGTTCATATTTTTATTTATATCATGGATTGAGTGAATGTATCGTTTTGTAATCATTTAAATGTTAATGCTTTGTAACAATGTTTTATAGTGTCTCTTGACACTCGTGAATTGTATATGCATTCTGACATGATAGTTAGGGTTAACTGACTAACTTAAGGTCTAAGTTAGACTAGGTTAGTGACCTTTTTGCTAATCAGTGAGTAATTGAGGTTAATTACCCTAATCTTGATTAGTAATTAATCTATGTTTTAGAAGGTTGTTAGAAAGTTCTAAATTTTTCCTAGTATTTGTTAGGTCCCTAATTAATCCTAAAGGCCTAAAATTATGAAATCTAAGTACCCAAGGGGTATGGGTATGGGTTGGGAACATTTTCCACCCCCTTAGCCCCTTTTGTTGACTTTTATGGTCACTCAAAAACTTTATTTTTGCTTTATTACGAAAATTGAATGATTTCATCATGGGTTGAATGAATTTAACTCCACCTTGAGGTTAGCCTTAGGTCTAGTTGAGTTAAAAGCCTCTAAAACTTTTAGGCAATTGGGGGAGTTATTTCCCTTTTTAGGTGGTTGAGTTTTGATCTTTTTTAGAAGCATTTTTGAGAAGTTTTGGTTGTTACCCAATCTCTAGTTTTAGAGAGAAATTTTCAAGATTGAAGGAAGGAAGGAAAAGCTCATCTCAAACTGGTTCATTTGGCCATAACCTTGTTGTGAAGGTAGGATTCTTCAGCTCATTTTTGTTTATGTTATTCATGTTGTTCATGCTTTGTTCATGGATATGTTATTATGTTGTCATTGGTATGCTTTTATGTATGTTGGGAATGCTTGGGAGGGATTGCAACATGTTTCTTAAATGTCTTTCCTTTGTGTTTTTCCTTGAAATTTTGAAGGGGTTGTGTATGTTGTTTTGGCATTACTCACCCTTGGATAGGGAAGAAGTGGCCATGTATGCGAGAAGGGCTTTAGTTGGATCCCAATAGTGTAGAGTCTATTCTCATGACGAGAAGAGGGAAAGAGGGTAGGGTGTTATGGACCCCTACTTGTCATAACATACCATGGTTTGGAATTTTGAAAAATTGAAGAAATGGAAGAATGAAAAATCTTTGTAATATTGGTCTCGAAAGGGCGCTTCTGGAAGAACAAAATTTCTTGAATTTTTTAGCCTCAAAAGGGCTATGTTGTGGTACTGTGATCGACATCTCCTATTGGAAAAATCCACCTTCTCCCTAGTCTGATTCAATGTTGGACCTATTGTGCAAACCGAGATGGGAATGCATGCTAGATTTGTTCTTCATGATATGCTTGATTTGTCTCCGGGTCAATTATTGTCTTCTCCATGATCACCATGACATATTGAAGCTATTGAAAAGGATCCCTTGTTAAGGACCTAGAAGAAAATTCAAATTGTATTGTAATATTATGTAAAAAGGTAATTAAATTTTAATGTAGTGGCAAGGATGTCGAGTTTTCTTACTAGTTCTTTCCCGATGGAGCCTTGAACCAGGTTGATTAATAGAAGAGAAAAGATTGAGAAACTTTCTTGCATTGTATCTTATGTTATTTAGATCTTGCATATGTGCATTGATAGATAGATAAAATGGTGATAATCAATTATGCAATTTTCAAGTTCAAATTTATGCTAAAGAGAAATCGTATTGGATGAGAATTACTTTTGCATTACTACGAATTAACATTAAGAATAAATTCATAATATTGTCTTTAGTTAATTTGATATTTTGAGCATAAATCCTATTAGAAAAAAGAAAAGATATATATACCCATTGTAAAAAAAATAAGTTGCAAAAATAAAATTATATATATATATATGAAACTTAACAATATTTGTCTTCCAAATAAAATTATAACACTTAGAAAAAAAAAAAAAGGTCTCCAAAGAGTAAAAGCTCTTTGCCTTTTGTATGAGAGAAAACAAAAAGGAGAAATTCCCTTGATAACAGAGAATATTATGTTTTGATTCCTTTAAAAATTTTGTTTTATAAATTTAGTTAAATAATTTTTAAAAAAAAACAAGAATTTGTAATTTTTTAAAAAACTTAAATTTAAAATATCTATATTGCCCTAAGGTCTCACCTAACTATCTTTTTATCATATCTATTCTCCTAAAAGAAAGCCCATGGCATTGGACTCTTAAAGTTTGAAATGGGTTTAAAATGCTATTAAGTGGGCTGACGTGACAACCACTTGTACCTGCGTATGGGGGAAGCCAAATTTGTTTATGGGGAATCAAAAGTCAAACCCACGCATTGATATTGTTTTTTAAATAAACCAAAACTTTCCACTTCTCTTACTTTGGTGCCTAGCCTTTAAACAGGTTTGTACGTGGGCAGACCTTGGCTTGTGTGCCAATGTGGGGAAAATAAAATGTAAGGGAGTTTTAAGGTGTTTAGGTTTGGGGGAAGTCAAATTAGATTAGTTTTAATCTAATTTTAGTTTAATTTGTTTTTTCTTATTATTTAAAAGTTTATTTTATTTGTTAAAAGTTTTAAATTTAGAGTTGTGTTTAAATTTAAGTTAGTATTAAATTAAGTTTAGTTTAGTTTTAAGTTAGTTTAAATGTTAGTGTAAGTTAGTTTAATTATTAATTATTATTAGCATTAGTTTAAAAAGTTTAAATGTTAGTGTTTCTTAGGTTAGTTTTGAGAGTTGTTGGTGTTAATAATAAAGTGTTAGTTTTGGTTATTATTAAAATTTGTTTTAAGTGATGTTTAGTTATGTAGAGAGTACTAAATTAGTTAATTATTTATTTTGTTGTTTCAAGATTTACTCTTATTTAAAGTGTAGTTAGTAATATTCGTGTTGATATCAATAAATGTAAATTTCTTAATTAATATTACTAAAAAGTTAGTTAATGTGAACTTAGTTTTATTTGTTAAGAAAGTTAATTATTATGTTTTTGAACATAAATTATTTTAGTATGATTAGTCTAGATTTTAGTGTATTTAATTTTAGTGATATTATTATTATTATTATTATTTTAGAATGGATCATCAATTTTAAACAAAATTGTTATTAAAATAAATATTTAATTAAGTTTGTTTAATTGTATGATAGACTTTATTTTAATTAGCAAGATTGTTTTATTCAACATTTTGAAATAATTAGATTTATATGAATTAAAGGGTCATTCGAATCAATGAATTGTTTTGTTAATTGATATTTTTCTTAAAAGATATTTTATTGATTAATAGGATTTAAATTAATTATAAATTATGTTTACTAGTAAGCTTAGGTACTATTGTTCTATGGTGTAATATTCTAAGGGAAATTAAAAGTAATAATGAGCTAGATCTTCTAATTAATTTAATTTGGATTGTTGAAATTAATTAATCGTTTTAACAATCAAAGTTCAAATTATCAATCTAGACCTACACTTTGTTCTTAAAAAAAAAAAACCTAAATGGTATGTCAAGGTGTTGTTAGGAAAATTCGTCGCTGTCTTATCTATGTCTTAACTTAGTTTTAGATTACAGTAAAAATAGGTTTTGAAGGGACCCTAAAACCCTTTCACATCCTCAAAAAGGAAAAAACAATACAACCATCAGGAAAAGAGTCATTAAACCTACTAGAAGCAGCACCAAAATCAAGTTTTACAGGGACCTGAAACCACATACATAGTCCAAATAAAATACCCAGGTTTTACAAAGACCTGAAACCTCCAAAACAGTTTACAACTAAAAACCAGAAAACATGACCAAACACAGGAACTAGATGTAACAACTAGCAAAAAGGACTTGAATAGGAACCCAACTAGAAAAGAAAACCCAAAGAAACTATTGCAGTTTCGTGATCATCTTAACTACCTCCTTACCAATCTTAGTTGTATCTAGGATGGAGTTAGCAGTCGAAGAAGCAGCAACAATCAAAGCTTTCTTCCTCGAACTCTATCTTGTCCTCTTGCTAGGGCCCTCCAAAGATATGGTTCCTTCATTTTCTCTTTTACCCAAGTTAAGATATGGTGTCTCAACTTAGTTAAACTTATCAACTTAGTGGGTTTAATTATTTTTAACCTTTAAAAAAAAAAAAAATTGTGTTTTTGCCCTCGTATTTTTGGCATGACATTCTGGTATCAGAGCTAGATTTCGTGACACTTGGGCAACAATGGGTCCATGTAAAGTGTGGACATTTAAGAGTTACTCTACGAAGTAGGGATTGCTCCTTGGAAAATTTTAAGAAGCTAATACATTCTGTCTAAACTATGATATTGATAAGTAAACCTAAGAAAAACCTGAAATTGGTATCAACAAATGTAAGTGGTCAACCATAAATAGATGACCCCATCTTAATGACAAAAAAAAAAAATTGATTAGATACAAGGATGTTATATTTATATTAAAGTATATTGTGATCTCTTTAAGAATTCAAAATTATATTAAATACGATCACCCTGAAGTAAAAACTAAGTTAAGGATCCTAAGACATCTTTCAATCATGTGAGCAAAAATGATTAAATACCTATAAACCAAAGAGAAAGTGTTTCTCATCATCTTTAGTAGAAGTCTAATTTTATCTGATCCAATCACTCATAGAAGAATTGTAGTCTATATCTAGTATGGAGGTGATCGAATAGACTAGTATTGTTTTAGACATTATGTAATGCCCCGCCAAGGGATTCAAAGAATTAACCTAGAATTTTACTAAGATTGGTAGCATTTTTTTTTTTAAAACATGAAAGCAAATACCACATATAACTTATGCATAATAATAGAATCAATAGCAATCTCCATCTGAAATTAAACATAAAATACATAACAGATTACATTCTTTAAGATCCCTTAATGTTGAATTACATATAAACAACTAACATTAATGAATCCATCTAGTACAACATCCACATGAAATAATAATGATAAGTCCAATGTTCATACATTACATTTCAAATGCTCAATCATCCACTGTACATGTCACAGGGTATGAAAAAGCTCAAAAGAATATACATATGTGAAATAAGATACATCATCCTATTCTAATCCATGATACATCAAAGTAAAGATAATCACATGATACAAATGATACATCATCATAGAAGATATACATCCATCATAAAGATCAAACATAATAAACTAAGTGCACGGTTCCTCCCAACCATAAATAGCATCATTAGACCATCGTGGATCCTAGCTATCCCTCCGTGCATAACATTCCAAATCATCGAAGAGATCATCGGTATTAACATAGTAGGAATGTCACTCCTAACATATACTATATCATATGCAGAAAGTAATCTAACACGCAAATAAAAACATAAGATAACATCATCTAACATATGCTAATCATCAATGAAAGGTTACATATCCACCATCATGAAGGACACATCAGCCACGATGTCTCAATGAATCTCAAATGATAAGAGTGGAAAAATAGTACCACCTGACCGCGTGGTACTTAAGTGGTCCACTCCCACCATGCTGAGGAGATAATCTCAAGTCCCAAACAGGCCATCCAAAACACATAGCATAAATCTCTATAAGTCTGGGAATCCTAAAAGTATACTAACTCAAAGGTTCCAGACACAAAATCCGACATCTAATCCCAGAGGTACAAAAAGACATGTAGGAACCTACTATGCAAGCGAGAAAGTGTCATCGCATTTATCACGTACAAGTTACCCTAGCAGTTAGCTAAACTCCACAGGTCCATACTGATCTCATGCGGCCACTAGTATCCTCTCATAATGACGAGGCATACTATGGAATGCAAGGTCGCAACCATGCGTTCTCACTACTCCCATCCTAGTCTATACAAGCACTCAAGGCATGGGCGAGAACTAAAACACTTATCTTTTTAGGTTCATTTAGTTAGTATTAGGTGTGAATGTTATCACTTATTAATCCAACTTACAATGAGTTACCTTGACAGCCTCTTAGGGCCCCGGCCCCCATTGCAAGCCACTTCCCGACACTACATGCAAATATCCTACCATAAGCTCATGGAATCATAAATCTCAAAATCACAAAAGATAATCCATAATAAAATCATCAAATATGCATAAAAGCATCAAATCTCCATGAGCAAGCATCCATAGAAAATCATGATCACAACAGCTCTCTATTAGCAACTGAAGTATCACTGATAATCAAAAAGTATCCATTGGTTCTCAATAACCAAAATATATATCAATCATATTGATCGAAGACTCCAAAATGGTTCAGTCAAGCATGTCACAACATGACATCATCAATAATAAATCCACATTTCAGTCCCATCATGGCGACTAGAAAATAACCAAGGATAACTGATCGATGACCAAAAATGGTTAAGTCAAGTGTCTCATACATAAGAATCTCAACTATAACAATCAGTAATTACAACCAATACATAGAGCATTCCATCACATAACCATGGTTGGATTTTTAAAGATTAGGATTAAAACATCATCATGACATCACAATCACATCACCCCCAAGCCTTTGGTAGACGTCCTATAACTTGTCAACACTAGTCAACCCAAAACCCAAAACAATAGCATAAAGAATACACAATGCAAACACATATTTTGGTTTTGCTAAATTTACAAACTTGAATTTAAATGTAAAGGTCTCAGTTTACGTTTTCCAATTTAAATATCAAGTGGAGAAATTTCACATTTTACTTAACCCATGGATTGTATTGACAAATAAAAGTTTCACCCCAAAAACCGTTAGACTCAATTTTCTAAATGTTCTAAATGTCTTTTGTATACACATTTTGCTGATAATGACCCCCATCATTTTCAAAATAATAATTGAAATTATTTTCATATTCCTCTTTCCAAATTAAAAGATTAAATTGATCCTATATTGCTCAACATTATAAAATAATTTGTTATTAAAGAATTACTCTTTAAATTCCAATCATCTATCAATATATTATTTATTTATTATTAATAATGTATATACATATATACTTATATATATATATATATATATATATTTATACATATATAATTATTAATTTACAAAACAAACTATATAAAAAATCAAATTAATAAAACATATGATAACCACACATTACACATGGCGAGTTTAATAACCGCCGGTCACAACATATATACATGACCTGCGAATCGCAGGGTACACTGCGGTCGCAGGTACACTCCAGACCGCAGGTACTCTACGGTACCGCAGTCTACATAGGCATTGCCGTCGATGGGGGTGGGAAAATAAGTCCCTCCCGCCCATTCCAAATTTATTATTTTTTTTTTATATTGCATTTTAAAAAAAATGCTTCCCTCCAATGTAAATCGTGATACGTTTAACATTTTCTCGCTGCGGAATATATGTCATTCGACTTTTAATTAAATATATATGTATATATACATATGTATGTATATATATATATACATATGTATGTATATATATATATACATATGTATGTATATATATATATATACATATGTATGTATATATATATATACATATGTATGTATATATATACATATGTATGTATATATATATATATAGATATGTATATATATATATACATATGTATGTATATATATATATACATATGTATGTATATATATATATATACATATGTATATATATATACATATGTATATATATATATATATATATATATATATATATATGTATATATATATGTGTGTGTGTGTGTGTGTGTGTGTGTGTGTGTGTGTGTGTGTGTGTGTGTAGAGTTTAATCAAATATCACAACATATAGACACACAATATATAAATTCCAATTCTAAAAATTTTTCTATAAACTTTTGATCTCAAAATTTACTCAATAGTTTATCTAATGGCTTGGCTACAATTTAATCCCTAGCCCCGTGTTCTTTTCTATGTGTATAATATTTTCAAATAAATTTAACTACCCATATTGAGAATGCATACAATAAAAATAAGAAAATCCTCAGAAGACATATGGAAGACACGAAGAAGATAGGGAATGCAAGATGCGGAAATAACATAAGTAAAACCACAAGAATCTACCCGGATTCTTATGCTAATTCGCTCTTCCTCAGAAAACTCGTAGAGCAAGCTCCTCCCTCCTTCAGAGTTCTCAAGTCCTCCAATGCTCCAACTGCTCTCCAATGCTATGTCTAAGCTTTTAGGAATGCCTGAATATAAAGAACTCTCAGGAAACATCTAGAATGCTTCTAGAAACAGCTAGAAGGTGTCACCAACTAAGCATGGGTCTTTTCCAACCTTCTAGATGAGTCATAGGGTTGTAGACACTATGTGCTTAATTGATGCACTAACCCCTGTGTTGTTGACATATGAGAAATGAAAAGGTGCGTTAATTCCCATGCAAGCTTATAACTCTAATTTACTTTTTTTATATAATTTCTATTTAAATATTTATAACTTTCATTTTAATTTTTTATAACTTTTATTATTATTATTTATTTATTACTTTATTATTATTTTATAATTATTATTAATTTTAACTTCTAATTTTCTTTTATTTAATTCCTTTTTCCTCAACTAATTCTCATTTAATTAATTATAACCAAAATATCAAAACCCATGATATTTTATATTAATTTTCTCAAATAATTAATTTATTAATTAAATCTATTTAGTAAGACTTAATTAATAGAAAATTCACCATAGACCTCCAAGATAAATTATGAAAACCCATCATAGAGCAAATCACACAAAATCAGTCTAAAGGGTTAAAAATCATGAATTATGTCATCTGACACATTCGGTAGGTAAAATATCCAGATACTTGTCCTACCTCACTAGGACAATTGGCTTAAGGGTTTGAGATTTTGACTTGAGAATTTATCTCCCTTCTCTTATCATTGAGATAGTATAATAGGGTACGCTCATCCTGGCAATTCAGGGAAGTCGATACCTGGTACCTGCAACTTGCAAAAAAACCATGCATGTACATACAATATATATAATGCTAAGCTAAACAGACAATGGCAGGAAGTGGTGCATTGTGTAGATCCCAACTAAGCAGGTGACTATGACTCCCTTCCTTAACCATATCAGAAATGCCATACAATATGAAAACACACACACCATACACATGCAAGTATGGGGTATGTATCCATAATAAAACACATGAGATAATAAACCATCTAACTAATCATCGACAATAACTGAAAGCAATATAATGATCATCATGCATACATGAAATGTAAAGTCTAAATGATCTCATCATATAACCACTAAATCCATAACATAATGTCTGATAGTCTCAAAACAATACTACTAATCCATCAACATAAAACTAGTCCAACATAGTCTGATAATAATAGCAACAATGTCCAGAAAAGATGTGAACAAGGGCAGACACTACATCCACCCCCCCTTGGGTTAGGCTTACTCCTGGAAGCCTACAAACAAGTAGGGATATAACTCCCATAATCTAGCTACATCCTCCCATGTAGCTGAAGAATCATCAGTAGGGTCCCATTGGACCCTTACCTACTCGATGGTTCAACCCCTGAGGGTCAACTCCCGCTGCTCCAGAATACGAATCGGATCCAAAGCCAGTTGCCCGTCCTCTACCTACAAAACATTCCAATCAAGAACATGTACAATATCAAGAATATATTGTCAAAGCACTAAAACGTGGAAAACACCATGAATGCGAGATAGGCTGGGTGGTAGAGTAAGGCGGTAAGCAACTGGGCCAATCCTCTCTAGAATCTCGAATGGTCCCACAAAGCAAGGTGCTAATTTAGAACCCTTTTCGTAATGGATTGGACTCTTTCGCGGATGCACTCTCAAGAAAACCTTATCACCCACAACAAATTTCTTATCAGTTCTATGAGCATTGGCATACTTCTTCTGCCTATCCTGTGCCGTAGTCAAGTGCTCACAAATACACACTACCTATTGCTCCATATCATGAAGCATCTCAGGACCCAACAGGATGCGATCCTCAAGGCTGTCCCAACTCAATGGTGTATGACAAGGACATCCATATAATGCCTGAAATGGTGCCATACCAATAGAACTATGATACCCATTGTTGTAAGAAAACTCCACTAGGTAGAGATAGTCCTCCCAATGTGTCTACCTATCCATCACATACATCCGTAACATATCCTCCAAAACCTTATTCACCCTCTCTGTCTGACCATCAATCTCTAGATGATATGCCGAACTGAAGTTTAACTGCGCTCCAAGCTCATGCTACAACAATGTCTAGAATGCGAATGTGAATACAAGATCCCTATCAGAATAATATTTCTAGGAATACCATGTAATCTCACAATGTCACGCATGAAGACATTAGCTACAGAAGCTGTTGTGTAGGAAGACCTGATCGGTGAGAAATGCGCCACCTTAGTCAACCAATCAATGGTGACCATGATAGCATCATGATGTCAAATAGTCATAGGTAATCCTACTATGAAGTCCATGGAGATGATATCCCACTTCCAAGAAGGAATGAGATTGGGCTGCAAAAGTCCAGCTAGGTGTTGATGTTCTGCCTTAACTCTCTAACACTCAAGACACCTGGCCACAAAATCAGCAATATCTTACTAAAAAATTCCATCCATCGCCTCTGGTGAGCATTCAAATTAGGCTGAGTGAAAATGTACTGAAGACTATGATGATCACTATGTAGCTCAAATATGTGCCCCAACAAGAAATGTCTCCACCTTGTCAAAGCATGAACGACTGCTACTAACTCAAGATCATGCGTAGGATAATTTAACTCATGATCCTTGAGCTTGCATGATTCATACGCAATCACTCATCCATTCTGCATCAACACTGCCTCAATCCCTTCAAGAGAAGAATCTGTACACACCATGAAATCACCTTTTGGATCTGGTACTGCTAAAATCAGTGCACTGGTCAAAAGCCCCTTGAGCTTCTAGAAAGCTTCCTTACATTTCTCTGTCCATACAAACTTCTTTCCTTTCCTCTGAAGAGAAGTGATAGGATGTGCTATCCTAGAGAAGTTCTCGACAAATCTACGATAATAACCAGCTAAACCCATGAAACTATGAATCTCTGACACATTAGTCGGTGTCGGCCAATCTATTATTGCTTGAATCTTTGCAGGATCCACTGAAATACTATCACCTGAAATGGCATGCCCTAAATACTGAATCTTCAATTTGAAGAGTTCACACTTAGCTGCATAATGTCCAATTTGACCACATGAAAAACATTTTGTATTCCTGCCAGATCCTCTACCCATAGGTGGTACATTTGATTGCTGACGACTATTCCTGCTAGCAAAAGACTGGCTACTTTGAGCTGGCTGATTGGGTTGATTTTGTTTATTGTGTTGAGCATTGCAGTTGTTCTTGGAATTAGAACCTTTGCCACCACCTTGAGTCTAAGAATTCGATCCCTTCTGTTGCTATGTCTGCTGAGACTGTTGCTGATACTGTTTCCCCTTAGAAAAAGAAGGCTTCTTGTTACCACTTGAATTGTAATTGCCTTTAGATCCTGAAGTTGCTGGCACTCCTACAAAACCTCCTTGACCAAGGTTGACACTTTTCTCAACAAGGATAGCTCGACATACCGCATCCTTGAGGGTTTTTGGCTCAAATACCTTGACACCTCCAATTATACAGTTGTTCAAACCCCTAATAAAGTGTTGTGTCGACTGAGCTAAATTTTCACTGAATCCTAAAAAAGACACGAGCTCATAAAACTTATGCTCATACTCAGTCACTGACATAGTGTACTGTCTAAGTTTATGAAATTTATCTGCCCTTTGCTATTTCCATTCCTCTAGTAAGAATCATTCACAAAAACTCTCTAAGAATAGTTCCCATGTGACACTGATCATATCGATTCCCAGCTTCTTCTCCTCAATTGTCCACCAATTGGCCCCAAAATTCTCTAAATTTGTGATCGCAAATCTTGCCTTAACATTGCTGTCAAAATCTTGCATGGAAAAAATCTTGTTGAGGGAAATAAGCCACTACTTGGCCACATAACCAAAACCTTGCCCATTGAAAGGCTTGACCTTGGATCTTGAAAGATCCTTCATCTGAGTGGACACAATGGACCTCTGATGATCCTTCTAAGGACTCCTAGACCTAGGTCTATGCTCTTGTTCAGTCTGATGCACTTTGGGCTATTCTTGAACAGGAGGTAGATGTTCTAGAATAGTCTGCATCATCTGTCTCAAATCAAACTCTTCAGACTCATCTTGGTCCTCTCTACGGCTCTCTTCCTTCTGCCTACTAGTGTGCTCTTCCCTGCTCTCTACATGAGCCGATCCCTTGTGGGTAGACTCATGGACACTAATAGCTCTGCCACGACCACAACCTCTTCCACGGTCTCTACCACAACCTCTAACAGAAGACCTAGTACCAGATACCATCCTACAACAATAAAAAGTACTATTACAATCAAAGGCACATGTTTGCAATAGACTAAGTTTAGTTACTATGTTTAGGTTTAAGTAAGATTTTCCAGTTTTGAAACTAAGTGTTGAAGTATGAAAAATATACAAGTAACAGTTCAAGTTCTATTTTGGTTCATCTAGTTTCAAGTTTGAAAAAATACACTTAATAGCTCAAAGTTTTCTAGTTGTTCCAAAATACCTAGAGCTCCCAATGTAGAAACTTGGGCTCTGATACCAAATGTAATGCCCCACCAAGGGATCCAAAGAATTAACCTAGAATTTCACTAAGATTGGTAGCATTTTTTTTTAACATGAAAGTATATACCACATATAACTTATGCATTATAACGGAAGCAATAGCAATGTCCATCTAAAATTAAACATAACATAAATAACAGATTACATTCTTTAAGATCCCTTAATGTTGAATTACATCTAAACAACTAACATTAATGAATCCATCTAGTACAACATCCACATGAAATAATAATGATAAGTCCAATGTTCATACATTACATTTCAAATGCTCAATCATCCACTGTACATGTCACAGGGTATGAAAAAGCTCAAAAGAATATACATATGTGAAATAAGATACATCATCCTATTCTAATCCATGATACATCAAAGTAAAGATAATCACAAGATACACATGATACATCATCATAGAAGATATACATCCATCATAAAGATCAAACATAATAAACTAAGTGCACGGTTCCTCCCAATCGTAAATAGCATCATTAGACCATCGTGGATCCTAGCCATCCCTCCGTGCGTAACATTTCAAATCATCGAAGAGATCATTAGTATTAACATAGTAGGAATGTCACTCCTAACATATACTATATCATATGCAAAAAGTAACCTAACACGCAAATAAAAACATAAGATAACATCATCTAACATATGCTAATCATCAATGAAAGGTTACATATCCACCATCATGAAGGACACATCAGCCATGATGTCTCAATGAATCTCAAATGATAAAAGTAGAAAAACACTACCACCCGACCGCATGGTACCTAAGTGGTCCACTCCCACCGTGTTGAGGAAATAATCTCAAGTCCCAAACAAGCTATCCAAAAGACATAGCATAAATCTCTGCAAGTTCAGGAATCCTAAAAGTATACTAACTCAAAGGTTCCAGACATAAAATCTGACATCTAATCCCAAAGGCACAAAAAGACATGTAGGAACCTACTATGCAAGCGAGAAAGTGTCATCACATTTATCACGTACAAGTTACCCTGGTAGTTAGCTAAACTCCACGGGTCCATACTAATCTCATGCAACCACTAGTATCCTCTCATATTGACGAGGCATACTATGGAATGCAAGGTTGCAACCATGCATTCTCACTACTCCCATCCTAGTCCATACAAGCACTCAAGGCATGGGCGAGAACAAAGACACTTATTATTTTAGGTTCATTTAGTTAGTATTAGGTGTGAATGTTATCACTTATTAATCCAACTTACAATGAGTTACCCTGGCAACCTCTTAGGGCCCCGACCCCCATTGCAAGCCACTTCCTGACACTACATGCAGATATCCTACTCTAAGCTCATGGAATCATAAATCTCAAAATCACAAAAGATAATCCATAATAAAATCATCAAATATGCATAAAAGCATCAAATCTCCATGAGCAAGCATCCATAGAAAATCATGATCACAACAACTCTCCATTGGCAACTGAAGTATCACTAATAATCAAAAGTATCCATTGGTTCTCAATAACCAAAATATATCTCAATCATACTGATTGAAGACTCCAAAATGGTTGATTCAAGCATGTCACAACATGACATCATCAAGAATAAATCTACATTTCAGTCCCATCATGGCAACTAGAAAATAACCAAGGATAACTGATCGATGACCAAAAATGGTTAAGTCAAGTGTCTCATACATAAGAATTTCAACTATAACAATCAGTAATTACAATCAATACATAGAGAATTCTATCACATAACCATGGTTGGATTTATAAAGATCGGGATTAAAACATCATCATGACATCACAATCACCACCCCCAAGCCTCTGGTAGACGTCTTATAACTAGTCAACACTAGTCAACCCAAAACCCAAAATAATAGCATAAAGAATACACAATGCAAACACATATTTTGATTTTGCTAAATTTAAAAACTTGAATTTAAATGTAAAGGTCTCAGTTTACATTTTCCAATTTAAATATCAAGTGGAGAAATTTCACATTTTACTTAACCCATGTATTGTATTGACAGATAAAAGTTTCTCCCCAAAAACTGTTAGACTCAATTTTCTAAATGTTCTAAATGTCTTTTGTATACACATTTTTCTGATAATGACCCCCATCATTTTTAAAATAATAATTGAAATTCTTTTCATATTCCTCTTTCCAAATTAAAAGATTAAATTGATCCTATATTGCTGAACATTATAAAATAATTTGTTATTAAAGAATTACTCTTTAAATTCCAATCATCTATCAATATATTAATTATTTATTATTAATAATGTATATACATATATATACTTATATATATATATATTTATACATATATATACTTATATATATATATATATATATATATATATATATATATATATATATATATATATATATATATATATATATATATATATATATATATATATATATATATATATATTTATATTTATACATATATATAAATACATATACATATATAATTATTAATTTACAAAATGAACTATATAAAAAATTGAATTAATAAAACATATGATAACCGTACATTACACATGGCGAGTTTAATAATCGCCGGTCACAACATATATATATATATGACCTGCAGATCGTAGGGTACACTGCAATCCTAGGTACACTACAGACCGCAGGTACTTTACGGTACCGCAGTCTACATAGGCATTGCCATCGGCGGGGGTGGGGAAATAAGTCCCTCTCGTCCATTCCAAATTTATTATTTTTTTTTTTATATTGCATTTTTTTAAAAACGCTTCCCTCCAATGTAAATTGTGATGCATTTAACATTCGCTCGCTGCGAAATATATGTCATTCGACTTTTAATTAAATATATATGTATATATATATGTATGTATATATATATATATGTATATATATATGTATATATGTATATATGTGTGTGTGTGTGTGTGTGTGTGTGTGTGTGTGTGTGTGTGTGTGTGTGTGTGTGTGTATAGAGTTTAATCAAATATCACAGCATATAGACACACAATATATAAACTCCAATTATCAAAATTTTTCTATAAACTTTTGATCTCAAAATTTACTCAATAGTTTATCTAATGGCTTGGCTACAATTTAATACCTAGCCCCGTGTTCTTTTCTATGCATATAAGATTTTCAAATAAATTTAACTACCCATATTGAGACTGCATACAATAAAAATAAGAAAATCCTCAGAAGACATATGGAAGACACGAAGAAGATAGGGAATGCAAGATGCGGAAATAGCATAAGTAAAATCACAAGAATCTACCCAGATTCTGATGCTAATTCGCTCTTCCTCAGAAAACTCGCAGAGCAAGCTCTTCCCTCCTTCAGAGTTCTCGAGTCCTCCAATGTTCCAATTGCTCTCCAATGCTATGTCTAAGCTTCTAGGAATGCCTGAATATAAAGAGCTCTTAGGAAACATCTAGAATGCTTCTAGAAACAGCTAGAAGGTGTCACCAACTAAGAATGGGTCTTTTCCAACCTTCTAGATGAGTCATAGGGTTGTAGACACCATGTGCTTAATTGATGCACTAACCCCCATGTTGTTGACATATGAGAAATGAAAAGGTGCATTAATTCCCATGCAAGCTTATAACTCCAATTTATTTTTTTTATATAATTTCTATTTAAATATTTATAACTTTAATTTTAATTTTTTATAACTTTTATTATTATTATTTATTTATTACTTTATTATTATTTTATAATTATTAATAATTTTAATTTCTAATTTTCTTTTATTTAATTCCTTTTTCGTCAATTAATTCTCATTTAATTAATTATAATCAAAATATCAAAACCCATGATATTTTATATTAATTTTCTCAAATAATTAATTTATTAATTAAATCTATTTATTAAGACTTAATTAATAGAAAATTCACCATAGACCTCCAAGACAAAATATGAAAACCCATCATAGAGCAATTCACACAAAATCAGCCTAAAGGGTTAAAAATCATGAATTATGTCATCTGACACATTCGGTAGGTAAAATATCCAGAGACTTGTCCTACCTCACTAGGACAATTGGCTTAAGGGTTTGGGATTTTGACTTGAGAATTTATCTCCCTTCTCTTATCATTGAGATAGTATAATAGGGTACGCTCATCTTGGAAATTTAGGGAAGTGGATACCCGGTACCTGCAACTTGCAGAAAAACCATGCATGTACATACAATATATATAATGCTAAGCTAAACAGACAATGGCAGGAAGTGGTGCATCGTGTAGATCTCGACTAAGCAGGTGACTACGACTCCCTTCCTTAACCATATCAAAAATGCCATACAATATGAAACATGCACACTATACACATACAAGTATGGGGTAAGTATCCATAATAAAACACATGAGATAATAAACCATCTAACTAATCATCAACAATAACTAAAAGCAATATAATGATCATCATGCATACATGAAATGTAAACTCTAAATGATCTCATCATATAACCACTAAATCCATAACATAATGTCTGATAGTCTCAAAACAATACTACTAATCCATCAACATAAAACTAGTCCAACATAGTCTGATAATAATAGCAACAATGTCTAGAAAAGATGTGAACGAGGGTAGGCACTACACATTATAAACATAAGAAAAGGGAACCTACATTCTTCATAATTCAATTTGATACCGTTGGGTTGAAATATTAAATAGATAAATGAATGGTGAGTAAAAAGAAAGGTAACACTTGAAAATTACACCATGTTACCAAGTTATTGGGATACCTCTAACCTACAAAGAATTTAATATGTATTGTTCTAAGTAATCCTCGGAAAGCAAAAAAGAACTAATTGGAATCTGCAAGTAACATTTAGGAACCTCGAATGATAGGATTACTAATGCGAGAAGTTATTCGATAAGAGAGAGTTAGTGAGGAATAGAACCTTAATCGAGGAATGAATATATCTCAATATGGTGCTAAGAATGAAATTTAAATGGTGATAAGTATGTAGCATATAGTATGGAATCAGTAAGATGGGAAGATGTAAACTTATGAGTTAGTGTTATGTGAGTCTAGTCATGTTAGCAAGCTTAATAAGTAAGAAATTGTAATACTAAATTTTAACTATCAAATAAATTCTCGTAGACTCTAGTATTAAACTTATTGGATCAATTATAACCCTACAATTCAGAGGAAATAAAGTCGCGGTGAGGTCATCAACCTAGAACGAACTAAAGGATATGTAATAAGTGGATTATAAGCCATGAGGCATGTTAAGAATGATGCTGATGACTTATATCGACAACAAGGAGATAGTTGTAAGAATGAATAAGTAAACTTTGACACTGGATAAGTAAACATTGATGACGTCCTAATAATGGTTTTACAGCTGAGTAGTTGCAAACCTACAACCTAAGGATGAATTCATAAGTCATTTATGGCTAGGAGACATGAAATATGGAATTATTGATAAGAAACAATAGCATTCAGTGTATTCTCGGATGATAATTAGAACTTGTGTAAACAATGAAATAAATAGAACATTGATATATATATATATATATATATATACGTATATATATATATATATATATACGTATATATATATATATATACGTATATATATATATATACGTATATATATATATATATATATATATATATATATATATATATATATATATATATATATATACGTATATATATATATATACGTATATATATATATACATATATATATATACATATATACATATATATATACATATATACATATATATATACATATATAGATATATATACATATATATATATACATATATAGATATATATATATATACATAAATAGATATATATATATATATGTATATATATATATGTGTATATATGTATATATATATGTATATATGTATATATGTATATATATATATACACACACGAGACCATACCAATTTGGTAAGTTTGATAACACAACTTCAGCTGGTATATTATGGTGAAATTTGACCTAAGAAAGATTATGGGGATGTGCACTATTATGCAATTATAGTAAATCTAGGATAAGAGATTTGATATTGTAATTGCAACTCTGAGTACAACTCTACTGACACTAAAAGTTTCCTGCATGTTTAGATTTTTCAAAAGGAAACCAATGTAACAACAAGAGGATTGAAGGGGGACTTATATTAATATCCTTGCATTTGCACTTTTGAGTGAGTTATGATTAAGCCAAACCCCTTTGTGCAGTAAACCCTAATTGTAGGGTGATGTCGATGAAGATAAGTATGTAGTTAGTATGTGATATCAATCAGAGTTTGAGCAACATGGTCATTAGACCACCATCTAAAATCAATTCAAAATCCCTACAATGTATTTGGAAGACCTAAGATCCCTCATGTTCCTCAGTGACTTTGGTATGGCTGCATTTTGTCAGTAATGTAAATTTTGTAAGTAATTGGATTTATGTCCTTATTTGGCTTATTTCAAATTTTGGTACTCTTAATGTTCTTCCTTTTTTCCATTAGTGTGATGTGGGGCTATTTAGCCAACTATATTATTGATGATTCTATTTTGCCTCTTGGTTATGTCTTTATTTCTTGATTAAATTTTTTCTATAAGTGGCCACTCTTTATTTCTTTGATTTTAGACTTTTGTGTTGGATGTTTCATCCTTGATGTTGAATTTAAATTGTGAGGTACTTTGTTTTAAATTTTTGTTGGAAAAGTGACATATGATGGGCCTACCAAAAGGGATTCTTAACTATTAAGTGGATTTTTAACATTAGGGTTTGGGTTTATTAGTGAGAGCATTCATGCCCCACCCTCTCCCAGGACTTTGAGAATAGGATTAATTTTATCCGTTGACTATTATGAGTAATGGATTGTACCCAAACATAAATTTGGTTAAGGGTACGGGTTAATCGAAAGGACTTCTAGATGGAAAGGTGCATGTGTAGTGATGGACTCATTGAGTACCCTATCAAGATTCAGTGCATCATGGAAACTCTAAAAGGAGAGTATTTAACCTGGAATAAGGGACAAGTTGCTTAATATGAAACCTCATTTGAGGGAGTCTCGTATAGCTATTACTGATGAGTGGATATGTAGAATTAGAAATACCTTATGATATTATTATGGCTAGAGACTTTATAAATATGTTATACTAGATTTGAATGTTTTTAATGTGCGACCAATATGCTTTAAGGAGTAACTAACCCTAGAAAATGTAGCCACGTCAGAGTTTTGGATTGAACTTCTCTTTTAACAATGGTAATAAGAAAAGTAGGTTATTATCCATGTGTATGAATGTTAATTATTAATCATTCTTTTAATAAGAGTAAATCTTGGAATAAATCTAGACAAGGTCTAGCATAGTATGAACATTTTAGTTGTGTGACTTCTAGGAGGAAGTCAAAGGCTAGTGGGGGAGGATGTATGATTCCTCCTCGCACAGACTTCTTAAAAATGATTTTTTTTTTTTGTTAAATATGTTGTAGGAGATTTAAAAAAATATAAAGTTATGTTTTATGTTGTGAATATCCTATTGAAATTTAGAGAGCAGTTGATACATCCATGTTTTAATACTCAGTGATTTGAGAACTAATACACTATCTCAAGTGTTTAAACATTAAAATTTCACTAACAATGATGCAAGGTATTTTCACCTGATAATGAGGATGTCAATTTTGGTACCTTGATGATTAAGTTTTATGCTTTCAGATAGTTCATTATGCCTTATTAATGATGTTTATGATGTTTAGTTATATGCATGCCTAACGATGATTATTCTAGTATTTTAATCTGAATTAATGAATAAAATTATGTTGATTTTGTAATTTCTAATGATTAAAGGTGTGTAAAAATAAGAAAGGATTACTTAAATGAAAGATTCATGCAACTATCCAGATAAGTTTTGAATATATACACATAATTTTCTTGAGCTACTGATGTGTGCAATGAGTGTGCAAGATATTTTAGCTGAAAAATCTAACGAAGAAACAAAACTGAACCCGAATCCTTAGCCCCAATACCTCCAAGACAGAATAACAAATAAAAAAACAAACTTTTGGAAAGCACTAGAAACTCCCCACCCCACTAGAATCAAAAGTCCTCCCCTATTTCCAAGTTCAATTCCTTTGAATGCAAACCTCCAAAGTGCACGTACCTCCAAATTAGGTCCCACCCAAAATGCTAAAATTGTGAAATAAATATCTCGCATTCCTTTTTCTTTTTCTTTTTTGTTTATGAGCTCGATTTGGTCAAAATTTTGACCAAATCAGGCTCATAAAAAAATGAGCCCAATTTTGACCAAATCGAGCTCATAAACAAAAAAATAATAATTGAACAAGCCAAAAAAATACCTTGGTCAAAATTAAAGGTCAAAAATTGACCTCAAATGTAGTAGTGATAGGACCTCGATATTAAATTACCAATGAAAGTAAAGAACAGAGTTAGGGATGAATTGGTCCAACTATTATTAACCAATATTGCTCTGTTGAAAGTGGAGTTATCGAATATAGTTGATCAAATGAAAGATTCAATGAAGGAAGCCATCAAAATGTATAAAAATTTAACTAGCTTTGCAAATTTTACTGCAAAAGTTCAAGTTTAGATTTCCTTAGTGAAAAATGAGTTATCACAACATACTGACAACTTACCATCCTCTAGCTCACATGTCATGGAGCACTTGGCCAAATTGAGGGAAATAATTTCCATATAGAAAGAATTGAAAGTAGAAGAGGAAACAATAAGAATCAAGATATTGGAACTATAAGACATGATTGTATCAATGCATTTGGACATGATGCAAGCCCATGTGGAGAAATTTGAAGAGCTAGTGAAAACCCTAGAATTGAGTACATTTGATAGTTTAGAGGAATTAGCCTCAGATTTACAAGGATATATGATTGGAGTAGGAGTACTGGAAGACCCATGGGACAACTTACTGAACAATATAGGTGGAAGATAGAAGTTTATCCTTGATAAAATATGATAAATATGTGTCTTATTTGCAATAACTTTCTTTATTATCTTTGGAATCATTGCCAAAAGGGGGAGAATAAATATTTCCAAAATATTTTATAAAATTAAAGAAAAAATGGGAGTAGTTAAACACACAAAAATAAATGGAACATATTTTGAAAAATATTTTGAAAAAAAAGGGAGAATATTATCAAAGGGGGATCAAATTATCTATTGGGATTTTGAGTATTTTGGCACAAATATCTTATCGACATAAAAGATACCTATTGTATGGGGGTGATTGTTGACATATAATGATAATACTAGAAACAAGTTTGTCATTTATGTCAAAGAACTATACATGAGAATAAGTTAGTCAAATAGGTGAAGAAAACATGTAAACAATAATACAATATTAGAAAGAAGAGAGTTATTACAAGAAAGGAAATAGATGAATAGGTAAACGAAGATTATCATATAACTATATTGTTATTGGTATAAAAGATATGCAATAATATATTTAGTATAAAGTAAAAGTTATTTTGTTCTTGGTGAGCTACAGTTATTAGAAAAAGGAAAGTGATTAGAAAAGTAGAAACTATGAGCTAATGATAGAATGTAACAAACCTATCATGTTATAATTAGATTTACTAAATATAGTTAAATGAAAGATGGTTTATGTAGGAAGTAAGAGAAGTAAAACAACTTATGGAGACCAGTAATGAAGATCTAGGTGAGGATCACATGGAAAGTTTTGGCAAACATTATTTCACCTTGGAAACAATAAAGAGTCATAATATAGAAGTAGGAAATAATTTATGGAAGAATTTAGATAGATTCGAGATCAAGCTATTGGGAACCCTAATTAGGTCATAGAGACCTAGTAAGCATAAGAAGCAGATTAAAGAACATAGCTAAGTTACAAAGAGTACAGAGAGGAAATCAAAGAGGAGAATAGTGACTATTGATATCAAAGTATAAAAAGGAAGTAGAAGCAACACATAAGGAATCTAACAAGATTTGGAAGGAGAGAAATTATAGGTCACTTTCTTGAAAGAGTACCTAATAGTTTCTATAAGTGATTATAAAATCACTTAACTAGGTTGTCTCTAACTAGACTTAGAAGTTCTAGAGTGAACTCATTGTAAATCCTCTAACTAGGTGATCACTATATAAATGTGATAAAATATCTTAACAAAGTACTTTTTAATGGGACTATTTGATACATATAACAATGTATTATTCAATCCTAATTGGGTGAGTCATTTAGAAGGTGATATATGTAGCTCTTAACTAGGTGTATCTTTTTACTGTAGTGAAGAGTTATGGGTATTATCGCCCACAATAGTTTTTCCCTCTAACCAAGGGTTTCTACAAGACCAAAAATCATTATTTTATGTGTGGGTGAATTGTGTTATGATTTACTATTAATTTTCTTTAATATTTTACTATTACAACATATTAGTACTAGGAAGTGATTACTATTGGTTAATGTGAATCTAAATTATATGTTTATGGTTAAAAGTTTGAATTGGAAAGCAGTTTGTGAATACTCCTTCACTCCTGCACCCCCTCTCTCTCAGTCACACCTTCCCAACACTAACCAACATATAATTATCATGTATTCTCATTTAAGGAAGATATGATAAGGCTTCAAGAAACAAAACTAAATAGATATAAATAAAGATCTTTAAAAGAAGTACAATGGAACCTAGAAATGACTGAGATTGAAGGAGATTTAGGAGGATTGAGAGTTCTATGGTATATGTGAATGCTAACATTTGAGAAGTTAAGAAGCCACACAAATTGGTAGAGAGATAAAGTCAAAGGAAGTAGTAATTTGAATTTCATCCTAATTAATATATATGGTCCTATAGAAAAAAATGTATGGATCAATCCTTATAAAAGGAAATCAAAACCTAAAAGGAAAAACTTATGAAGGAAGTAGAGTTAATTTAATTAATATAATTTAATGAGTACTTTACTTTAACAATGAGACCCAAAAGATGTCACATTAAGTTTGAGAAAATGTGGATGAAAGATGAAAAATTTATTAAATTGGTAAAACAATGGTGGAGATGAGAAATTCTAAGGTTCCAAGATATTTTTCTTTGTATCTAAACCCAAAAAAGTTTAAAAGAAAATACTTCTGATGCCTCGCCCTGACCCATCGTAGCATAGTGATACATTACTATTATTTTGATATTCACGACTCAAGATGTCGAGACGTTATCTGATGCTTAGAACATACTTTATTATTTTATGTTGTGTGACGTTACATTCAGATATATTTGATGATTGTCATTTAATGTTTCATGTATATGTATGTTGATGAAATTAGTAAATGTAGGATTGAGACTTTGATTTGAGAGATTTTAAATGATTAAGAATTAAGTAGGATGAAGAAACCCTTATTGATGTATGTTTTAATTTATGTGAGTTTATGATACGTATACATTTATGTACATGTGATTTTACGGGACTACTAATGTGTGCAATGAGTGTGGCCGAGAAACCCTATGGAGGAACATAACTGATCTCTTTGTGCTAATTTTGGAAACCTTGTTGTTCATAATTCACGTATTGTCTTGTGAGATATATGTATGTATCTTCTTTTTTCAGTGAATGTTAATGTTCGTAATTATGTTCTTTCAGTGTCGCTTGACACTCGTAAAATGTTTATGTGCTTTAGTGTGCTGTTTAGGGTTAGTTGTTTAACCTTTGGACCCAAGTTGGTTTAGTTGGTGTCAGTTTTCTAATTGGGTTCTTAATCGAGGTTAGTCATCCCTTAATCTAGATTAGTGTTTAATCTGCAAAGTTGGAGTAATTAGATGGTCCTATTTTATTCCTAGATTTTATTTGGCTCTAAACCTCTTTCCTAAGGCTTTAAACATAAAATTATTATACCCAAAGGGTATGGGTATGGGTTAGGGGTCTTTTCCAACCCCTAAGCCCCTTTTATTGACTTTTGAGGTCACTCAAAAAGTCTCTTTTTTCCTTTGT
Source organism: Cupressus sempervirens (assembly GCA_028749045.1). Taxonomy (NCBI): domain Eukaryota; kingdom Viridiplantae; phylum Streptophyta; class Pinopsida; order Cupressales; family Cupressaceae; genus Cupressus; species Cupressus sempervirens. The sequence continues at coordinate 600,728,633 of CM053792.1, forward strand.
GCGAAAATTGACCATGGGTATCTTGTGTTACCTCACCTCATCTCCACTTAGGGTTTAACGATAGTGTAGGTTGAGTTAGGAGTTTCTAGAATTGCTAGTGGGTGGAAATAGTTATTGCCCCTTTTGGTGGTTGAGTTTGAGGCTTATTTAGAGGCCCTTCTTAGACTTGTGGAGGTTGTTACCCAATCTCTACATTTAGAGAGGAGTTTTGAAGATTGAAGGAAGGAAGTGGAAACTCTACTCAAACTTGTTCTTTTCCATTACCTCTTTGTGAAGGTAGGAAATTCTCATCTCCCTTTTTCAGTTTTTATGTTTTGTTTCATGCTCATGCTACTTTGTTGTTGTTTCAATGTTTGTATGGTTGTGGGTATATTGGGAAGATTTGAAAACCATGTTATTTTGGTTGTTTTCCTTTCTTGTTTATGTTTGCAATTTTGAGATTTTTTTCCTTGCATGGGTGTTTTGGCATTACTCACCCTTGGAGAGGGTAGAAGTGACCAATTTTGGGAAAGGTCTGTTTAGTTGGACTCCAACCAGTGTAGAGTCTCTTCTCAGGATGAGAAGAGGGAGAAAGGGTAGGGTGTTATGGGCCCCTACCCATCAGCACAAACCTTGTATGAGTATGGCATTTCTAAATGGAAGAATGAAAGTTTTTGATAATTAGCTCCGATTGGGCATCTGATTTGGTGTTGTGCTCGACTTCTCCTAGTTGGAAGAATCCACCTTTCCCTAGTGTTGATTTATTGTAGATCTTGTTGTGAAAAACTTGTATAAATATGCATGTTTTGAATTGTTCTTGTTCATGCTTTTGGTCACCTGATCAGATTTTGTTTCCTCCATGGTTCTAGAAATGAGTTTTAGAAAACATTATAAATCCCTTGATTATGATCATGAAGAAAATTTGATTAAATTGTGAAATTTGGGATTGAGATCCTATTGTAAATTGTATTTTAAACTTGATGTAAATGGCAACGAAGCTGGGTTTTCTTCTTGATTCTTTCCCGACTGAGCCCTTGAATCAGGTTTACCAATAAAATTGGTATTTGAGTACAATTGTTTATCATGTGATTCAATCAAAATTTTAAATTAGATGGATGCATATCAGAAATAGGATGGAATTTATGATGTTCAATTTGGTAAAATTTTCAAGTTTTCCCTTATATTGAAAATGAAAATTATGATCATGGATGTAGATTCAGTTTGCAGGAATATTTAAATCAAGTAATCCTTGCATCATTGATTAAAACGGATAATCCAAATTCTTAGTATATTAAGTTGTAACAAGTTCTTATAGATTTTCTTTGAAAAGAAAAATTTAATCCACTCTTGGTAATATATCACTTTAAAATTTTATACTTAGAAAATTATTCACCTTAAATATATATATATATATATATATATATATATATATATATATATATATATATATATATATATATATATATATATATATATATGTATATACATACATGCATTGTTTGTAATTCTATACTTAGATAGATTTCAAAAAAAAAACTTGTATCCAAGAGCCATATAGTCTCTGGAATTTGTATGGGGAAACAACTTAAATGTCCCTTTCATTATAGAGAATATTCTTTTAAATATCCTCTTTTAAATCATTTGTAAAATCTTGTAAAATTAAATTAAAATTATAATGATAATAGAAATTGTGTATAGCATAATTTAAAATTAATATAAACTAAATATCCTTTCTTATCTATAAAACTTGATCTCTTAAATGTCTAACCACCTTCCTTGGGCGTCAGTTTGGATTTGCTTTAAAAAAAAAAGTTTTATTTTGAAAAGTCTTTTGTCATCATAGTAGATGATGTCACCTGTCTACTCTCTCCTTGTTATGGACGTTGCCTTTGGATGAGTGTAAAATTTGTTTAAAATTTTGTTTTTACTTTATTTTGTTCCCCCCCCCCCCCCCCCCCCCCTTTCTCTTCCACCAATCACCATGGAGGGGAGGTCTTGTTTTTGATTGACCTGCTGACCCACGTACTTGGGCCAGGTCTTCCTAGGGCTGCGAATTGCAGACCCTCGATTCTCACGGGCTGTTTTGGGGCAGCGTGGAGAGTGCATGGGGGATCGTGGGGGGGCTAGGTTAGTGTGGGGAGTTAGGGGTGTAGGGGTTAGCTTAGGTTAGTTTAGGTGATTGTTAGTAATGTTTTGTTAGCATTATTTTTTGTTATAGTTAGTTAGTGTCATTGTAATTTAATTTAGTTTATGTAATATTGTTATTCTTTTATTTTAGTAATTGTTAGTAGATTTGTTAGTTAGTTAATTCATATCAAATGTGAGGAGTGTTAAATTAGTTTTAGTTTAATATGAGTTAGTTAGTATGTTTTTAATTAAGTTAATGATAAATGTTAGTTTAGATTAAGTTATTTTAGTTTGCTTTTAAGATTATTTAATTTAATAAAAAGGGTAGTTAGATAGTTTTATGCTTTAGTTAGTTAGTCTTAATTTTCTTTAAGTTTTAAAGTTAAGGTTTATTTAAAATTTAGTCACTTATTCTACTTATGATTAGATCAAATTTAGAGTTAGTTAGTTGTTAATTGATTTTCAGTAGGATTTTGTTAGTTAATTATTGTGTTAAAGTAGATGAGTTATTTAAAGTTAATAAATTATATATAATTTTTTTTTTTTTTTAACGACTTTTCAATATTGATTAAATTGTAAATCGATAATTGTCTATGAGATTTGTAATTGAACTTGATCTAGTCAAACTTGATTAAAATTTCTTTCTTATAATGTTAACTTTATATGAGGTAAAAGATGCTATGTAATAAACGTTAAATCTATCTTAATTATATTGTTATAGAGGAAATTTTAAATTTATTGTTTCAAGATTAATATGAAACGAAGGAAACGTCGATATTATTGTTATATCGAGAGCTTTAGTTTAACAATGTATTCCTCCACGAGAGTTTATAAACTTATGATGTAATCAAGTGAATCTTTTCTTGTAATGTGATCACAAACTTATCAACTTGAGCATTATAATAATTATTAATTAAAAAAAAAAAAAGTTTTGTGTGTTTTTTTTTTTTTGCCCTCATAGTTTGGGCATGACAATACTATTATGGAATATAGAATAATCTTAGAATTACCTTTATAAATAATTGAGGAGCCAAAAAATTACTACTAGTGAATGCTTAATAATTGGGAAAAATTGGATTTAGAAGCTCACACAATAATAATATCAATGATCTAAAGAATATATTTGAATAGAAGAATAAGATGAAATAAAAATTCACAAAATTAGAAATAGAGATATCTATGAAACAAGCTCTCCCATACAAAGTCCTATACCTGGATGAGTTCCCTAAATGCTTCTTTCAAAAGCACTAACATTTTTTTGGTGTTGAACTAGTAGAGGCTTTAGAGAGTATGAAAAATAAAGGAATAATCCTTGTAGAAATAAATAATAGATTTATCGCTATGATTTTTATTTTTTTTGAAACCAATATCATTATGAAATTCCAAATTTAATATTGGACTTATAAGTCATATTTACATGAAGGATGAAGACTAGTAATACTTAATACTTACCATGTCATGATGTTTTCATTGATTGAAAATGAGTAAACAAAGGAAGATGAATATGTGTAGTCTAAATAGCCAGCAATACACTCCTACACTAGTTAGATGAAGGAAATAGCTAATGATAGGTCCCACTATGAAAGGTGGAGTGTACAGTCTTAGGCAGTGAACAAGTAAGGTGAGTCACTATTGATGTGACATAGTAGATGAATGTGTATGCAACATGATGTGATGGGCATTCAGAGATGTAAATAATAGATGCTACAAATAGATTTATAGGGAGATTGGTTGTCCTACTAGTCTAGACCCCTACTCATAGGTGTCATGGGTATTTTGTGACCAACTATTCAAATTTTGAATATGCCTATTTGAGTGGGATATTTGATGATGCATGAGCATCTTGGGTCAACAAGAAATCTTGCATCAACCAAAAATATTGCTTTGTTTTCTCTACTAGCCTCTTATCTATGAAGTAGTTATTACTACTTTTGGTTTTGAGTTGAGTGCAATTAAGACCATGTTGAGGACCTATTTTTACTCCTAACCCTAAGAGCACATAAGCTTGTGTACCCTGTGCTTTGAGTTCTATGTCATTTTCTTTGGTCTATGTTTCCTATGAAGTCCTCTAGTTTTGCATGTTATTTCTTTTGGACAATTTCATATGATGACACAATGTCTTATGTGGTTGGGATCTGACTCCTTTCTTATGTGTGGGCCTATCTTTAAGTGTGTGTGAAAATTGATGCCTATTGCTTGGGTTATAGTTTACACCTCCAAGGAAAGACCAATATTGTAATTAAATGCCTGACTGGCCGACTTGTGGTCTAGATGGTTATATAAGAACTTGGATTTCATGTAGGAAAGTAGCATGATAAATAGATGAATGGGATAAGATAGTAGAAGCACCTAGATGGAAAGATTGGGACTCTGATGATATAATTCATTGGTCATAACCTAGAAGGCCTCACAACCAAGCATGTTGGGCGTTGCTACATATATTTTATCACGTGAGATGTATAATCAATCAATAAGCTATGAATTCTATTGTCTCTTTTCTAAAATTCTATGTTTGCCTCTATGTGTACTCTTGGAATGTTGTTAGGTGATTTGATTTGATTTCAAATAGACTTCCTTTCCCTACCAACCTTGTCTTAGGTGGTATCAGAGAAAGGTTTTATTTCCATGAGTTTGGGATCATAGAGAACCTTAATTTGGATTGGTTTTAAGGTTGTAGATTTGCAATCTAGTCTATAAATTCCAAAAGGCTACGATCTTGAAGGAGCTATTATCAAGATGGTTTGAGGTAGAGGAAATTCAAAAAACTCTATAATAGATATGTTGAGGCAGATTGCAACAAGAATTGAAGCTATTAAGAGAGCTCAAAGAAGAGGTGTACATCTTTAGGATGTTAGTAATGATGAAGTAACATTACCTAATCATAATTCTAAACCTAAGGTAGAACAAGATAAGGAAATGATTCTAATAGTTTTATCTAGGGAAAAATCCAAACCTACTATTGAAGTTTCTTACTATGACGGAAGACTTGAGACTAATACTATATTGGTTTGGATCTTTGAGATGGATAAGTTCTTTGAGTATGTAAAATCTCCTAAGAATAAGAAGGTTAAGATAACAATCACCAATTTGAACAGTCATGCTTCACTTTTGTCTGATCATTTACAAATTGAAATGCCAAAAGGAGGAAAATAATAGATCAAGACTTAGGCCAAGATGATTGGCAAGATGAAGAAGAGGTTCCTTCCTAGAGATTACTAGGTTAATCTATTGAGGAGAATGCATAATTTGAGACAAAAGGATATGAATGTGAAAGAATATACATGAAGAATTGTATACATTGGACATTAGATCTAGACATGTAGATGAAAAATTTGAGAAGGTGGCTAGATGCATAAATGACTTGAGGACATCAATTCAAGATGAGATTAGGCATTTTAAGAGGGATAATATGGAAGAAATATACTAGTTTTCCTTGAAGGGTAAATAATAGTTTGCAAAGAAACATGATTAAAGAAAAAGAGGAAGAGATGGTTGATTTTAAAGAAGAAGATGCAAAACCTATGGAGAAAGTAGTAGATCTAACTATGCAATACATGATGAGGGGAAGATCAAATGGAAAGAGGAACCTACTAGTAAGAGAGGTAATTACACTGGAGGTAGCTTTATTAGATACTCCAAGAATAATGGTGGTGCTAAGAGAGAAGAAAGGTTTTGGTTTAAGGGAACTTGTTTCAAGTGTGGAGAAGAAGGACATAGGGCCTTTGAATGTATTAATTCTAGAAAAAAGAGTAGAGGTAGTAGCATAAAAAATTTGGCTTGTAAAGATGTTGTTGAATCACCTAATGAATTTGGGTATGGTGAGAACCCGATGTTGAGACAAATCTTGTGGAATGAGGAAGCTGATGAAGAGCCTACTCTAAGAAATATTTTATTCAAGACTAGGTATAAGGTCAATGGAAAATGTTCCAAAGTAATCATTGGCAATGGAAGTTCAGATAATTTGACATTAGAGGAGCTAGCTAACAAGTTGCAGTTGTGGTTGCAGAGGTTGAGACATCCTAAGCCTTATCATGTTGCTTGGATCCAAGAGGAGCATAAGTTACTAGAAAGTGAGAAATTCCTTATTAAATTCAAAATTGGAAATTATTACGACAAAGTATTTGTGATATTTACCTATAGATTGTTGTCATATTCTATGGGCTAGAGCTTGGGAATACGAGAGACAAGATTTGCATGATGGTAGATTGAATTAGTATAATATTGGGGTTGATGAGAAGAAACAAGTATTGTTTCCTCTGGTAGATAAATGTGATGAGAATCATTGTACCTTAGTAAGAGTATGTTTGGTAAAGGAAATTAGTTTTTTAAAGATGTAAAGGAGCATGATGTTTGTTTTACCTTGATTCTTAGGAAGAATGAGAAACAAGAAAAACTTTAGCATACACAAGAGATTGAATCTTTTCTAGCTGAATTTCAAGATATTATTTAAGATAATGTACTTGATGGTTTACCTACAATGAGAAGTATTAATCATTGTATGGAGCTAATAACTGGAGCTAGTTTTCCTAATAAAGCACCACATAAGATGACACTTGCTGAAAATTCTGAATTGAATAAACAAGTGTAAGAATTGATTGACAAAATTTTGATTAGACAAATTTTAATTCATTATATTGTACCTATTATATTGGCACTTAAAAAGAGAGGAGAATAGAGAATGCGCACTTATTCTAGAGATATAAAAAGATAACACTGAAGTATAGGTTTCCTTTTCTAAGAATGGATGATGTAGTGGATTGTCAAATTGAGAAAAGTATTTTACCAAGATTGACTTGAAATGTGCCTATCATCATATTAGAATCATAGAAGGATATGAATGAAAAATTAATTTTAAGACTAATGAGGGTTTGCATGAATGATTGGGTATGTAATTTGGTTTAAATAACACACCTTGTACTTTCATGAGGTTGATGAATGAGGTTTTGAGGAAACTCTTGGGTAAGTTTGTGATCGTGTATCTTGATGATATCTTGATATTCAGTAAGAATAAGGATGAACACCTTGAGTGTATTAAAAAAGTATTAAAGAGATTTAAAGAAGGAAAGTTGTTGATTAACTTAAAGAAATACTTGGTTTGAAGATGGATCATGAAAAAGGTAAAAGTCATTCTTGATTGGCCTACACCTAAAAATGTTGGGAAATTAGATCATTACATGGATTGGTGAGTTTCTATAGGAAGTTCATTAGAAATTTTAGTTTTTGTTTTTAATGTTGTGACTGAGACTATGAGAGGAGATAAATAGGATTTCAAGTTGACACATGGAGCACATAATAGTTTCAAAATATTGAAACAGAAGATTGCAAAATTTACTGTGCTTTCTTTACCTAATTTTATTAAGGTTTTAGAAGTTCATTGTGATGCTAGTGGAAGTGCCATAGGATTTTTTTTGAGTCAAGAAGGAAGACTCGTAGCTTTCTCTAGTGAAAAGTTGAATGATGCAAAGAAAAAATATTCAATTTATCATTATGAATTCTATGCTATTGTTCAAGCTTTTAAGAAATGGATATATTTGATGCCTAAAGATTTTTTTGTTGTACATTGACCATCAATCTTTGCAATATTTAAGAAGTTAGAATAAATTGAATTAGAGACACATGAAGTGTGTGGAACATTTGCAAAATATTTCCTTTGTATTGAATCATAAGAGTAAATAGTCAAAGAAATTTGTTGATGCATTGAGAAGAAGAAGAAATTTGCTGATAGAAATGAGAGTTGAGGTACTTGATTTTGATGATTTGAAACATTGTATGAACTTGATCCTAATGTTAAAGAACCTTGGAATTCTTGTAAGAATAAATTAATAAAGGAGAAAGATAAGTGGATTGACTATTTCATTCAAGAAGACATGTTGCTCAAGGAGATTAAGTTGTGCATTCCTAGATGATCCATGAGAGACAACATCATGAAGGAGAAACATAGTGGAGAACTTGTTGGATACTATAGGATTGACAAAAAAATAAAGTTGATTTTTGATAGGTATTTTTGGGATTGCAAAATATAGTTAGAAGTTAACAATTTGTCAAACAATAAAAGCAACTAGTAAGAATTTGGGATTGTATTCACCATTTCCAATACCAAATAATCCTTGGGAAGATATTAGTATGAACTTTGTTCTTGGTTTTCCTAGAACCCAGAGAGGTAATGATTCTATTCTAATAATGGTTGATAGAGTTTAAAAGATGGCTTATTTCATACATTGTAAGTGTTAAGTTTTGAGCCAAGGAAGTAATTGAAAAAAGCAATAAAGAAGGGTTAAAAAGATACAAAGAACATAACAGATTTATCCTTAGAAAACCCTTTGAGATTGAAGGGAAATTCCCAACAAAACAATGAAAAAATATTTTATTTATCATGAAATGTTCAAGTGTATAATTCTTTTACTTGAAGAGAAATATATAGCCAATAAAGAGACCCTTCACATAACAACTAGAATTCTCTCTGGTTTCCCATAAATCTAATGATTAATTAAAACTCTTTGAATATTCATGCCTTAACACATGTGAATGACACATGAAATTTACAGTTAATATTATAATAAATGTCACTTTTAGTTGAAGGTGATCATAATGGTAATAATTTCTAGATAAAGATCTCTATTGCAAATACAATATTTAACAATCCCTCTTAGCAAGAGAGAGATCTTTAGTTGAACAGTCACACAAGGCTACAACCAAAAAATGTCAATGAATTTTTTTGAGCATATAGATTCAAAGAATAGTTCATGGAATCACTCAACATGAAAGATTTGTAAGAATCCTAGCTAAGCCTTTAAAGATAGATTCTCTCCACATGAAATATCATGGAATCACTAAGCATGAAATCCAAATCCCATCACAAATTCTCTACATGTGATGTCCTCATGGATTCTTTCCAAATGATGATCACTCCTAGAGTGAAAGAGTTACCATAGCTAATTCTCACAATCTCCTTTATTCACACAAGAATAGGCATAACCAAAAAAAGACTTATTTCCATTTAAGTCTTAAATTTTACATATACCACAAACATTACAAGAATTTATGAGAATGAAAGGGATTCCATAAGCACCCCCTCTTAATTATGAAGCCTCCACTAAAGCTAAAGTCTCCCTCTAAATTTGAAAACATCTCTCTCAAAAGATGAAAAATATCAACCTTCCTATGGAATTATGCAACCAATGAATATTCATAACAAGTCATAAGATCTATTTATAATAGAGATCAATGAAAATATTATTCTATTTCTTGTTTTATACATAAATTATAGAATACTCGTCTCTTAACTCAACATGCATGTAAATACCATTTGCAAAATAGGACACATTATTAGAAATAGGGAACACTGAGAGGGGGAGGCAGGGGGGTGAATCAATATTAGACTATAAAGTTTTGTCTAGAATAAAATATTATTAATTACTTTATAACCAACATATGAAAGTAAACTAACAATGATGAACAATAGACATAACCATGCAATAAGATAACTCATAGCATCACATATTGTTAACTAGGAAAAACCTAACCAAGGGAAAACCTTTGGTGGGGATGGTAACCACAAAATGATCCACTAAACAAAAGTATCCAATTAAGGATGTTGACCCTATTAGGAGTCTATTACATACATATAGTGTCTTGGTCCTTGTTAGAGGACTAGGCCCTATTAAAATCCTCAACCCTATTAGGAGTTGATGTATACAATTGTAAAATGTATGCAAGATGAGCCAACTGCCCAGACATGCAATTATATAGTGTAGTTCCTTTATACAAAAGAGATAGATACAAAAATGACTTTACTGCCAATATGTTGAATATTTGATCTTTCCTTTGCTTCTCTTCACATGCCTCTGATCATATATTAGAATTCATGTCATATATAGTTCACATATAAGTTTTCATATCACTTATAACCTACAAAAAATTTTGCATATCATTATCTTTCCTTTATACCTTTACATTTTACAAAATTGTTTGGCCGGTCTTCAAGCATTCACATGCTTGGAAAAATGCAAAACTAAATCTTTATCTCTTAGGTTCAACATCTTGGATGTCTTCCCTAATTAATCAAGTAATTATTTCATAAATAAAATAATTTCTTAACCCATAATTCACACTTTTCTATTGTACTTTGTTTTGCTTGCACACTGCCTTTACTGATATTTAATTCATAACTTATTCCATATTGTTTGTACTAATTTGCACACATACATACATCATCTTGACACTTTTTACCATCCATACCCTACTGCACACATTCCAATAATATCTCTGGCATCCGTACACATTAAAACTTTCCCTATTCTATTGGATAACTATTTGATACTTAGACAATTTTCCATGTCTAACTCTGAGATCTGTATCTATACATATTGTCTTCTTTACACAAGGTATATGTTTCCATAAATGAAAAGTCTAATAATATTCCAACTTATGCTACTTAGCCACATTTCCAAAAATCTCCCCCTTTGGCATTAATGGCAACATATGGGAAAATTGGCTAAGTCCCAAAATGTTGTTCAAAAACTTTTACAAAACTTTGCCTTTGCAAAATTTTCAAAACTTCAAAAATTGTGGATCATTACCTTTATAACCACTTTTCCTTATATCTTCTATTACAATACTTCACATAAGTACTACTCACCCTTTCTACATACATAATGCTCTTATTGAACTATTTTGTTACCGCCTCTAACATTATACTTTATACAATTTTCCTATATTACTCCCCCTTTGACATTAGTGACAAAGGTGTGAAAATTTATATACAAGTCAAAATTTGTATTGCGCATAATCCATAGGAGGCTACTTCAACTACATTTATATCTTTATATGCAATTTTTTCAAAGGAAGCTTTAGCTCCAAGACATTCTTCTAGCTTCTTTTGCACATTGCTGTCCTTTATTGTTAGGTGTTATCTATGTAAAGAGAATCATTTAATCACCCTTTCTTTCCTAATTTCAATGATTCTAATGTCATCATGAAATTTTGATACCATGGATTGAAGATATTCAATAATTGTGTCTGACTACTATAATGCTGATATCAACATCTAAAGTTCATTTACCTTTGAACTAATTTCATCATTCATATCTTTTAGATAATTGTATGACATAGTGCATTGTCCATAAAATCTCCTTCCTTCTTCTAGACATTTTCTCAATTCCTTGATGCTAGTATCAATGGTCTGCAAACCATTTCTCAAATTGTTGCATACAGTAACAAAAACCTATGCATCATGACTGCTTTAGTCTTGAACTAATGTAATATATGAAAGACTAGTGTATTCCTTATCAAAGAATTTAACTATCTCTTTTTTTTGTAGGTCTTGCTATGTCACCTTGGTCATGACTATTCTTTGTAGTTTTTCAACAACCTTTTCTATGGTCTTCTCAATATTTTTGACATTTTTTCTCTTCTCCAATAGCTTTCTCAGTGATGATATAAGTCCTTTCTGATCATCATCATCATCTGATGTAATGGATAAAGCCATTATCATAGAAGACTTTCCTTTATCAGGTGTAGCCAATAGAATATGAGCCTCATGTTAGAACTCAATTTTATCAAATTCTATTGTAACATGCTTGAGATGAGGTTGGAATGCTAACTCATGCATCACAACCTTCCATTTGTGCTTTAATATTTCATGTTTTTCTTTTTCTTATTTCCTCCTCATTTCTTCTTCCTTTCTTTTCTCTTCTTATTCTTCTCTCTTTTTCTTCTTCCTCTTCTTCCTTTTTCTTTTTCTCTTCATCTTCCTTTTTTTTTCTCTTTTTTTTTTTTCTCATCTTCTTTTCTCTTCCTTTCTTCTTCCTTCTTCCTTTTCTCCTCTTCCTTCTTCTTTTTGTACTCTTCATTCTTACTTTTATCTTCTTCCTTACTCTTACTTTTCTCCTCTTCTTCATCTGCTTCCTCTTCTAAACTAGAGTAGCTAGTGATATTGCCAAAAAATGCTTGTACCATAATCCTTAAAATGATATTCCTTATCATCAATTTTAATCTATGTTTTTTTCACTTGCATGGTATCAGCACCAATTCTAATATGTGGTGATGATATTTACTTCATAGTGTCCTTGGCTATCTTTGCTACTGATGTAGGTGGACTCTTCTCTTCTAACATAGGGATTATTCCCCCTAAATCCTTGATCTATTAGCAATAGTGGGTATAGATGTCATGAATTTAATTATTTCTTTCTTTGTCTCCTCATTCACTTCCTTGTAATTTCTTTCCTTCAAAAATTATTCTTATTTTGTTCCTCAATAAGGACTCAATAGCCTTCATTATCCTTTTCATATAATCATCATTGTTGACTTTGTAGAGTTTCCTTATCTAATTTTCCTTTATTCTTCTATCATCCTCTAGTACTCTTTTTTTTGTTAATTAACCTATTATACAAGTCCTAAGGTATGTATTTCTAAATATCCTCAAATATCTTATTTTCTGTAGTTATATATCTAACAATTTCATTCTCTAATTGCATTATGTCCATGTTATTATAAAAATGATCATACTTTTTCAACTATACAAAGATTTTATCATCAATAATCTTAGCATTTAGATTTTCTACCTTTGGAATCCAAGGTTTCTTACCTAAGGTTGTCTTGGCTTCAATCATAACCTTCTCAATAGGTCTATCCTATCATTCTTCTGATTCTTCTTCTAATTCATTTGATTCAATCATCTCCAAAGTTTTTCTTCACTTGCTTGATCCACTAGATAGTTGCTTTGTTCTTTTCTTTGAAGGTGAATATGCTACCTCTTGTTTCATCTTAGTAAGTCTTTTAGATTTTCTTGTGCTTGGAAGGGTTATTGTTTGTTTACCAATTATATTTACCTCCTCTTTATCCTTCTTCTTTTGAATAGGTTGTACAATAGTATTATGTACATGTGCTACTACGATATATGGTGCACTTGGTATTTGTGTCGATGGTTCTGCCACAGTTACTCCTTTTTCTCCTACAACTCCTAATGATGTAGCTACCAAGACTTCAAGCTATCCACTAGCTCTTATTTCCATAACAATTTCCATTTCCTCTTTATATTCCTCTCTTGTCATTCTTGGTTCCTTAAGAATAGTATCAATCTTCTTCTCAAATTTCTTCATGATATCTTTATTGTAAAGTTCACTATGAGCTTCTTTGAACTCATCTTCATATCTCCCCCATACAGGACATTCCTTATCTTTCTTTGACTCCAAGATAATCTTTGCATAGCCCTCAATTGACCTTTTACTCATTCCATAGACCATGGTGTCTATGAGCTTCACTCTAGGCTCTACTGCTTCCATATATGTGACTTCACTTTCAACCATGAAACACATGCCATTCTTATATTTTTGCACTAGAGTAGGTAGAATTATGAAGCTCTACTTCATTTCAGATTGGAAACCTTTCATCATTCTTGATATGTCTAGTGTTATTCTTTCCTTTGATTATTTTCCTATAATAGTGAGTTATCAATCTCATAGTGCACTGATCACTATGCCATTCCCACTCTAGCGTACCAAGGAATTTTCTAACCACTTGAAAGAATATGTGTGTTAGAAGGGGTTCAAATCTAAACACCACATTCTTTTTTTTCTTTAATTTCTCAATATTTTCCAACAATTGTTGCTTCTCAATCTCACACATATTTACTTTTCCTTCTTCTTTTTCATCAAATATGTTGCATAGATAAATCCAATAGGTATTGAGTTCACTCTAGAACTATGGTTCATTTTGTAGCCAATGATTTTATTACTAGCCCTAACATCATTTTTTGTTATCAGGTCAATCCTCATATTTCTTCCATTTGATTTTGTCTTCAAGTTTGTTTCAACCAGCTTCTTCACATTCTTCTCATTGACTAGGTTGCCACCTTCATTGCTCAAACTAGTGAGATTATGGATCATGTTGTTACCAATCATCATAGGGATGTCTCCTACCTAAAACATTCCTTCCTGAATTGTACTTAAGTTGATGCTACTCAACTCATGATTGTCAAAATCTATTTATATCATATTCTTAATGATGTTAAAATAGTTTAGGTGTGCAAACTATTGCTTGAGTGATATGTCACCACTGCACACTAGGTCTAGGTCTTTATGTATATCATTGCCTCTAATACTCTCAAACTTGCAATGTATATATACCCTAATATCTTTTAGGTGTAATACATTGTGTAGAACTTGTGAAAATGCCCCTAGAGGATCATCTTCTAGTGACACATAAGGGTGCTTCTTGAACTTATACCTTGGCCTTTTACTTACATCAAAAATTGGTTCTCCATTTTATTGATTCAAAAGCTTCAAAATACAACTATAAATTTGAAAATACCTAAATTCTACATAACTAGGGCTCCTTTGAATTCTCACTTAAAAACACTTCAATTTGCCTTCAATTCACTATGAAATTGCTCTTAACTCTTGACATGATCAAATGATACACATAATATTGTTTTCATGGCTTATGTCTTACCAAAATGATCTCTACATTAATAGCACAACTGCTCAATCCATAAAAAGTTGTTTCTGTTCACTATTCAACTTGTTTTATTTTGTATAACTTCAAGTGATCTCCAAATCATCTACACACTTAACTCTAGCTTCTACAATCATATTCTACCTCATATTAACTGTAGCTTCTACAATCACTTCTACCTCATATTAAGCTTTTAACTCTTAAACAGATCTCTAACCTCATTTATATCTCTCTAGGACTCGATCTTTAATAAATAGGTGCTCAATTTAAATAGGATAAATCACACACAACAATGGTGTTCAATCTTTCATCACGTGCATCAAAATATTGTTCTTCTAATACTAGATTTGAACTTAATGAATTTATTTTCTTTGAAAAATACCTCTTTGAATTCCTCCACACGTTTTGTCCACTCATTTTTCTAACTATTGTTGGTGCTATCAATTTTTTTGAAATTTTTGTTATTGTTCCTTCTAAAATTTGGGTTTTTTTTGATGTTTCTCATGTTCATTTTTCAAAATCTTGCTCTATGGCCAAAATTATTACATAGCTGACACACTAGTGCATTTCTTCTTTGATTAGGTCTAGACTAGTTAATTGGTGCTCTACAATTTCTGGCAATGTGTCCAAAGTTATTACACTTGTAACACACAATATGATTCCTTACTCCATTAGGTCTTTCTCCTCCACTATATTTCCTATCATTGGATCTTCTTGTCTCATTACCTATAGGGTTAGTTTTTCTAAACATTCTACTATTATTACTATCAAATCTAGGTTTCTTACAATCAACTGCTTTATGACCAAAACCATGACAATTATAACAATAAAAATTATTAATAGGTTTGAATGAATTTCCTCTATAGTCTCTCTTTATATGACCAAGTTCATTACATATAAAAAATCTACCTTGGAATTCATACCTTACCTCTTTAGGTGATTAAACTTTCTTTGTTTCCTTAGATTCATCACTTTCCTTAGGTTGACTTGCTTTCTCAACTTCTTTTGGGGCATCTTTATATTTTTTAGATTCAATCTCATTTTTATCACTCTTCTTTGGTACAAGATGTTCGATAACTAGATTTGTTTCTTTACTATCTTTAGATTTATTTTTTTGACGTTTCTCCAATAGAATATCCAAGACTAGTCTTATCATAGGAAGCTCTCTGAAAGTATAGTTGCTCATGAATTTTCTCACTATTAGAATATAAATTTTCTTATTGCTACTTAGCCTGGTTTAATTCTCCTTTCAAAATAGTATTGTACTTATCAAGTTTTGCATGCTCTCTCTTGATAGATTAAAGTTTAGATGTCGCTTAAGTAAGATGGGACCTTAGATCTGCATTCTCAAATTTTAGATATGATTCAATCTTGCAATCATCTTTCTTCAAGCTTAGCTTTAGTTCAATGATCTTCAACTCATGTTTTAGAATCTCATTTTCTTTTTTCAACTTAGATACTTCATCATTGTCTTTAGTCTAATCTTCAGGTTCCTTTCTATATTTGAGATGATCAATCTTGTCTTTGAATTTCCCAATGTAGTCTTTTGCATCTTCATATCTTTCTTTCAAATTATCTCTTTCTTTAGTAAGAAGATCAATCTTCTCAAGAGATTCTTCAGGAATCTTCTACACCTATTCTATGTCCATAGAGATCTTACTCAAGTTGTTAAGCCTCTTTAGAGTGATTGTTCCATGATACTGATTGTTTGAAATAAGGAATACTAGGGGGGGAGGTGTGTGTGTAAATCATTATTCTATACAATTTTTCCCAAAACTGAATATTGTTAATTACTTTATGACATGCATATGCAACTAAATTAACATTCTTGAAAAGTAAAAATAACCATGCAATAAGAGAACTCATAACACCATATTTTCTTAACTATGGAAACTCTAGCCAAGGGAAAAACCTGGTGGGGATGGTACCCACAAAATGATCCACTAAAAAATAGTATCTAGTTAAGGGTGTTGACACTGTTAGCAATATATATATATATATATATATATAGTCTCGGTCCTTGTTAGAGGATTAGGCTCTTTTAAAAGCATCAACCCTATTAGGAGTTGTTCCAACCCTATTAAAAGTTAATATATACAATTACAAAATAAATGCAAGATGAGCCCACTACCCAAACATGCAATTATACAATTTAGTTCCTTTATAAAAAAGAGATATATAAAAAAATCTCTTTACTACTGATATCTTTGATATCTAATATTTCCTTTGTTGCTCTTTGCATACCTTTGATCATACATATGAATTTTCATCATATATAGTTCACATATGAGTTGGCATATCACTTATAACTTTCACACAACTTCACATATCATTATCTTTCCTTTATACCTTTTACATTTTACTAAATTGTCCAGTCGACCTTTAAGCATTCACATACTTGGAAAATTGCAAAAATAATTCTTTCTTTCTTAGGGTTAACATGTAGGATGTCATCCCTAATTATTCAAGTAATTATTTTGTAAACAAATTACTTCCTTAGCCCATAATTCACACTTTTCTATTATATTCTATTCTACTTGTATACTGCCTTTATTAGTATTTGATTCATAACTTATTCCATACTATCCATAGTAATTTGTGCACTTAAATATGTCATCTTGACACTTTGTACTATCCATACCCAACTACACACATGCCAATAATATCTATATCATTCGTACACATCAAAACTGTCCATGTTCTGCTACATAACTATCTGATACTTGGACAGTTTTCCACGTCTAACTATGAGATCTGTATCTATACATAGTATCTTCTTTATACAAGGTATATGTTTCCATAAATGAAAACTCTAATACAAGTCCAACTTACCCTACTTAGCCATATTTTCAACAATCTCCCCCTTTGGCATTGATGGCAACATATGGGAAAATTGGCTAAGTCCCTATCATGCCCAAAAATCGGGGCAAAATCACACAAACATATTTTTTATCTTTAAAGGTAATGCCAACTATATTAACACACATATACTAACATAAAATGTATACCATCATTGAGTACACTGTGTAAGGGTGATAACATGGTACATTTAATTTTGAGTTATAGGGGCTAGGTACATAGTTGAGTTTAGATTAAATTACATAAGGATGCAGAGTCAATATTCTAATACATTGCACGGCTTTGAAACCCTAAGTCCTAACACTATAGGAACACTTAGTTTAGGTTGTATCAGTCAATTAGTTAAACATTAGTTTAAAATCACAAAGGTATGGCATCAAGTTCAAAATACATTTTAGGGTTTCCAAGTTCTTAAATAGTCTATTATACTATCCCTTATTACAATATACTAGGTCAATCTTTAGGAAAATCTAATTCTACATTTAAGGGTTAATCTATCATAACATACTAATACTTAATTTTGGATATTATCATAACCTATTTAGAACTAATTAAAACCATTAAATATTTGTCATTAAACTATTTACAACATGTAATTCATCTTCTATCATAACTTGACTCATCCTATTATGTTACCTAGTCAACTTGAGTTATAACATTTTCGAACATTTCAAGAACCCTTACTAACCTGATGACACCTTCATGAAAAAAAATTAGTGAATTTTAAAAATTAAATCTTAAATTTTAAAATTATAAGGTTTAAAATAATTCCCTAATGCATATATATAGGAACATAAACTATATCACTTCCTTTTAACACTATTAGTCTTAATACTTCACCTAGAGACTTATTACTCAATGGAGCTTTAATACATTTATTAAATCTAACAAATAAGTAAATAAAAAACTTCTAATATCAACCTATATGAACCAATTTTCTAATATCCATCAACTTATTAAAATTACTTCGATCCTTAAAACAAATAGACAAGAATACTAATCTAACCTTTAAATACTACTCACTTGCCAATCCCCTTAATACCTAAGCCCTTTATTAATCTAACTAATCCCAATTAGTATAATACTAAACATTATTTATATGTACTTAATTTACTAAGCTTTAATTATAACCTACTAACTACACTACACTTTAAAATAATGTACACTAACTATACTACTTTATTAACACTAACCCATCCTTTTGAAACTTTACCTTTATTAACATATTCAAACTAACTACTAATTTAATGCTAATATTATTAATTAAATCCTAAAACTTAACATCTATCCTAACTTTATAAATACTAATTAAACAACTTAGCATATACTAACCTAAAATTAACTACCCCTAACTATTTACTTACTAACACCCTACACCTAACCATGACCACTTGGCCACTTGTTTCCCGCTATCCTATGCAACTTGGGCATTCCCCAATGCTTAAGCACTTCCAAAACACTGTCTACAGTGAAAATATAAGTCCTTTAGACTATTTAACACAAGATACAAGTGCATGTAAGTCGCCTAGTATCCACTGGCTAGTTCCCAATGTACCCTCCTACATTTCCCAAACCTGGCAGGCCTAGGCAACATACTTGTGCAGGAGTATGGGAGAGGAAGTGACAAGGTGGAGCGAGTTAGGTGGAAATGTATGCTTACATGTCTCATGATTAATTTTCTTTTTAAGACTAAAAACCATCCTCAAAACTTGCATAGGAGAAGTAAGGAAATTTTCTTGATTCAAGGTCAGGCTCATTTAAATGTATGGGATAGCATGCCAAGGAGAGGATCAAAGCTTATATGGAGGATCACACAATTTAAGGGTGGGTGGTGGTGTTAAGGATGGTGAGGCCCCACCAAACAAAGACTCCATCCAATGCAAAGTCAAGTTATTTACTATTCTAGTTTCCTTGGTCAATGTGAATCTAGAAGGATGATGACATGGATGGGATGTGGGCCCCATGTGGATCACATCCCACACCCTTGCTAGCTTTATCAAAACTAACATTTATATTGCATGATTTTTTTTGAAGAGATCCCTTTTTTTTAAGTCATGTTTATATATGCATTTTTTATATAATCTTTTTTTTTTATAGTTGGGAATCTTTAGGAAGGATATTACTTGGGATTTCACTTTTGATGGCATTAATATTTTCCCATACTTTTTCTAGAGAGAAAATATGCATTTTAGGAGTTCTTATACCTTACAAAACCACTAACATATAATTATCTATTTAGGAGTTTGATAAGTATTAAAAAAAACATAGAGTTAATGTGAGTTTGACATGCACAAATACAAATTCCAAGGGATTAAGACTTAAGTTGACAACCCATGTAGTCCATTGGATCTATTTGATTATGGTTTTTTTCGAAGGAAGATTGAAAGTGAATTATTTATCTTCTTCAAATGTGAAATGCAATTGTGTTCATTAATAAGATTATTTTACATGTTATTATAGGTATGTCTCGTAAGGTAGAATTAATCTAGCAATTCTTCTGTCACTATTAAAAAATTTCAAAGGATTAGATTCACACAATGTAATAAGTCAATGTTTTAAATAAATGTATCATGTATTTGATGCAGAAGCATCCTAAGTGCAAGCACAATTTTGCATCACCCAAAAAAACAAAATTTTTATTTTCAGCCTTTTCTATTTTAATAAGGACTAGTAGATAGGGTGGTTACTATTTATGGGAACTTACTATTTTTAGTAAGTTTTTGATATGAGCTTAGAATGTTCTCATTTCTATAGGATGGTTCATTTTAGAGATATAAGCATACCATAAAAATCTCATTTCTCTAGCTTAGGTATCAGAGAAGTTATCGCAGATTTTTGGTGGAAAAATTTGTAGAAAAATCTTCAAACTCACTATTGGAGGCCTTAGAGTGCCTAGATGAGGTCCAAACGCTCAATGGAAGGGTGCTAGAGCCATTCCAAGCCTTTAGATCAGGAGCTGGCATTTCTAAAAGGTGGTTATAATAGCCAATTGGAAAAATGGTTCATGAGCTATGGCCTTCAGAAGTTGGGCTACCAAAATTTCCAAAATAATTTGTCAAAGATGCATTTGGCTGACTCTATGTGTATTGTTAAGGTCTTTTGGCCCTAAATATTAAGTTTAAGCAGCTAGAACCTTCTCGGGTGACATAAAACTGCCTATTTAAGAAAGGCTCGAAGATTGTCTAGGACAACTCTGGGTGATAGTTTGCAACACTATCTTGTAGATTACTGTAATACAGGCACCCAGTTGGGTTAGTATATTGTAATTGAGACTTCTATAATTCTACATTTGCAGTGATAATAAGAAGTCCATATTTTGTTTCTTTGTTTTGGTTATGAGTTTATGATATTAAGGGGAGTCCCCTACATCAAGTGGTATCAAAGCTAGAGTTCTTGAGCATGTGGATAGATCATCGACTGTGAGGTAGTTCACATTAGGACCCTAGTTTGGGTTGAGTGTGTAGATAGATCGCTGGTTGTGAGGTAGTTTGCACTAGGGTTTCAGCAGAAGTACAAAAATGCCTCCACGAAGAGAGCATGGCAGAAGAGCTATAGGTGTTACACCTGAGGATTTTCAAGCCCTCCAAAGACAAATGCAAGCATTAGAAGAAAAAATTCATAGAGGAATGAATCTTATCATAAGAGATGATAGAAAGGATGAGGATGAAGTAGAAGAAAATGCAAAGTGGAGGCAGTTCTAAACTCAGAGGAAGAGAGGCTTTTTAGGGCCATCTCCAAGATTGGAAAAAAGACCTAAGTTTAAGGGTCCCACATTTTCAAGAAATCTTAACCTAGAAGAGCTAATTGATTGGTTCAATGAACTAGAGGAGTACTTTGAGTATGAAGACATTGAGGATCTAGATAGGGTCAAGTTTGCGAAGGCAAAACTAAAGAGACATGCAAAGATTTGGTGGCAAGAGGTTTAGTTAGAATGAAATAGAAAGGGAAAGGACAAATTCACCAGATAGGATCAGATGATAGCTAAAATGAAGCAACAATTCATTCCTATGGATTATGAGCTTGATCTGTTAAAGAAGATGCAAGGAATGAAGCAACCAAGAAAATCTATTCAAGAGTATACTGAGGAGTTCTATTGAATTCTCATTAGAACCGGCCATGCAGAAGCTGATAAGGAGAAAGTTGCCCATTATCTTAATGGGTTAAGGACCAACATTTAGGACAAGTTGAGTCTGGTTTGAATGAACAGTATTGAGGAGGTATACCAGTTTGCCCTAAGAGTTGAGGAGAAATTGGGTAAGAAGTTTGACAATAAGAATAGTGGAAGAGGTTATGGTGGAAGATCTACTGGATGAACTTATGGAGGTTGTAATGATGAACAAAAGAACAAGGATGAGGTTGGAAGTAGCAACTAGAACCAAAGGAAAAAAAATTCCAATCGTTTCCATGATCAAAACAATAGAGATAAGAAAGGAAGAGGTAGAGGACAAGGATCTAGAAGAGGAGGCTTCTATGGGAAATGTTTTCACTATGGAGAAGAAGTGCATAGAGCATTTGAATAGACCCAACACCAAGGAAGAATAGATCAAAGAATGGAAGACCGGGCCAGAGTTGCACATGTTGATGAAGATGCCAGATCCTCACATTCTAAAGATGTTAAAAGAAGAGAAGTCCTAGTTAATAGAAGAGTCTTGCTGAGTGATGAGAATGAACCTAATCAGAGAAGGAGTTTGTTTCGCACAAGGTGTAGATGTAAAGATAAGTGTTGTGATATGATAATTAATGGTGGAAGTACTAAAAATTTGGTGTAAAAAACAATGGTCACCAAGTTGAAGTTGAAGAGATAGAAACACCTACATCCATACCATATTGCTTGGGTGCAAGATGACCATAAGGTTATGGTCAATGAGTAGAGCTCAGTGAAGTTCAAGATTTAGAGCTACTAGGATGAGGTGCTTTGTGATATCATACCTATGGACATATGTCATATGTTGTTGGGTATTCTATGGCAGTTTGACAGGCATGTTGTACATGATGGGTGAGAAAATACCTATACTCTAACTAAGGATGAAGTGAAACATAAGTTGAAGCCGTTGAAGGATAAAGAAGAAAAGGTATGTAGTACTGCCGGAATATGTTTTGTTGATGGAAAATAGTTTCTTAAAGGTATCAAACATGAGCATATGTGTTTTTCTATAATTCCTAAAGATAGTAAAGAAGAAGTAGAGGAGGTACCTGTAGAAGTTGTAAATATGTTGGAAGAGTTTTTTGATATTGTATAGGATAATGTACCTGATGTATTGCCCCTAATGAGGAAGATTAGTCACTATATGGATTTGGTTCCAAGAGCTAGTTTGATAAAAAAGGTAGTGCATAGAATGACACCAACAAAAATTGAAGACTTGAATAGGCAAGTTCATGAGTTGCTACAGAAGGGGTTGATTCGAGAGCGTCTAAGTCCATGCGATGTACCAGTAGTATTAACACCAAAGAATAATGGAGAATGGAGGATGTGCATAGATTCTCATGCTATCAAAAAGATCACCATTAGAGAAGGTGATGAGTGGAAGACTACTTTTAAGAAAAGGGAAGGACTATATGAGTGGTTAGTCATGCCTTTTTGGCTAACCAATGCACCAAGCACTTTCATGAGGCTCATGAATGAGGTACTAAAGGAATTTCTAGGTAAGTTTGTCATTGTTTACCTAGATGATATATTAATCTTTAGTAAGACATTGGAGGAGCATTTGATCCATATTCGCAAGGTGTTTGAAAAGTTAAGGGAAGAAAAGATGTTGATAAACCTAAAAAAGTGCAGTTTTGTAAGGAAAGAGTTGGTGTACTTGGGATTTATAGTCTTAGGAGAAGGTCTGAAAATGGACCCAGAGAAAGTGAACACTATCCTTGAATGGCCTACTTCAAGGAGCACAATAGAGGTAAGATATTTTCATGGATTGGCTAAATTTTACAAAAAGTTCATAAGAAGTTTTAGTAGTATTTGTGGACCCTTGACTAAAACAATAAGAGGAGATAGGAAAGAGTTTAAGCGGACTGTAGGGGTAGATAAGAGTTTCAATCTATTGAAATAGAAAGTTATAGAGCAACCTATTTTAGCACTTCCTAATTTTAACAAGTTGTTTCAAGTATACTATGATGTTAGTGATACTGCAATAGGAGCTATTTCAAGACAAGAAGGTAGAACTATTGCTTATTTCAACAAGAAGTTGAATGATTTAAAAAGAAAATATTCTTTTTATGATCAAAAATTTTATGCCATAGTTCAAGCATTGAAGAAGTGGAGATACTATCTTCTTCCCAAGGAGTTTGTTTTCTGTACTGATCATCAAGCTTTGTAATATTTGAATAGTCAAGGAAAATTGAACCAAAGGCATTTAAAGTGGGTTGAGTTTTTGTAGATTTATACATTTGTTTTGAAACACAAAAGTGGGAAGTCTAACAAAGATGTAGATGCTCTTAGTAGAAGACAACTTTTTCCTTTAGAAATGCAGATAGAGGTGGAGTACATTGTATCTAGATGATTCTGATTTTGGTGAATCATGGAAGGCTTGTACATAACTTGTTACACTTGACAAGACAAAATGGTTGGATTTAATGATCCAAGATAATATGTTGTTGAAAGGAAGCTAGTTGTGCATTCCAAGAAGTTCAATGAGAGAGAACCTCATCAAGGAGAAGCATAGTGGAGGATTGGTTGGACATTTTGGTAGAGATAAAACTATAGCTTTGGTTGCTTAAAATTATTACTAGCCATAATTACAGCAAGATGTGATGAAGTTTGTACAAATTTGTCAAGTATATTAGATGGCGAAAGGAGTGAAGTAGAATATAGGGTTGTATCAGCCATTACCTATACTAGAGAAGCTGTGGGAGGATGTCGACATGGATTTTGTTCTTGGATTACCAAGGACACAGTTTGGGCATGATTCTATTTTTGTGGTGATTGATAGGTTTTCAAAGATGGCACATTTTATTCCTTACAAGAAGACTAGTGATGATGTTCATGTAGCAGAGTTATTTTTCAAAGAAGTGGTGAGATTACATGGTTTGCCAAAGAGTATAGTTTCAGATCAAGATACCAAATTTGTTGAGTATTTCTGGCATACATTGTGGAAGAAGTTGAAGATAGATTTGAAGTTTAGTTCATCACATTGATGGACAAACATAAGCTATGAATCACAGTTTGGGAAACTTGCTGAGATGCTTGGTCAAAGATAAACTAAAAGGATGGGATATGATTTTACCATAGATAGAATTTGCATACAATAATTTTGTCAATAGGAGTACTGGTAAATCACCATTCTAGATTGTATATGGGAGTAGTCCCAGAAATGTTTTTGAATTGAGGAAGTTGGATAAAGGAGAGATAAGTAGTGTTGAAGCTGAAGATTTTGCTGAACATCTGAAGAAATTTCATGAGGAGGTGAGGAAGCACATCATAAAGATGAATACACAATATAAGACTAAGGAAAATATGAAAAGGAGATATAAGGAATTTTAGATTGGAGATGAAGTCATGGTTCACTTGAGAAAGGAGAATTTTCCAAAAGGTACATATAATAAGTTGAAGATGAAGAAGTTTGGATTGTGCAAGATAGTAAAGAGGCATGATTCTGGAAATGCATATGAAATGGAGTTGCTTATTGAATTAAATATTTCACCAGTATTTAATATTTTATATTTGATAGAGTATTATGAAGGAGGTGATGGAGATGAAGTTGCAAAAGCATGGTGGAGCATTCCAGTAGCTAGTTTGGCTACCAAGGAGATTGAGGAGATACTAGACAATCGTATTAGAAAAAGTACTAGACACAGAACTTATGAGGACTATAAAATCAAATGGAAAGGGAGACTAGTTGGGGATTCATCATGGCTAGCAAAGGAGGAGGTCAACCATGCTGGTTTTCATCTGAACACCTGAGACGTGATGGGGTCATTTCTCAAATTAGCCCGAGTGTCTGATGCAGTAGCATCCTAGGTGTAAGGGCAATCTTGCATCACCCAAAAAAAAAAATTATTTTCAGCCTTTTCTATTTTAATAAGGACTAGTAGATAGGGTGGTTACTATTTATGGGAACTTACTATTTTTAGTAATTTTGTCTTATGAGCTCAGAATGTTCTCATTTTCTACAGGAAAGTTCATTTTAGAGATATAAGCATATCATAAAAATTTCATTGCTCCAGCTTAGGTATCAGAGAAGTTATCATGGATTTTTGGTGGAAAAATCTTCAAGCTCACCATTGGAGGCCTTAGAGTGCTTGGATGAGGCTCAAAAACTCAACAGAAGGGCACTAGTGCCATTTCGAGCCTATAGATTAGGAGTTGGCATTTTTGAAAAGTGGCTATAATAGCCAATCAGAGCAACAGTTTGTGAGTTATGGCCTTTAGAAGTTGGGCTACCAAAATTTCTAAAATAATTTGTCAAAGATGTATTTGGCCAACTCTATGTGTATTTTTAGGGTCTGTAAACCCTAGGTATTAAGTTTAAGCATCTAGAACCTTCCCGGGGAGCATAAAACTGCCTATTTAAGAAAGGCCCGAAGATTGTCTAGGACAACTTTGGGTGATAGTTCGCAACACTGTCTTGCAGATTACTATTATGAAGGTGCCCATTTGGGTTAGCATATTGTAATTGAGAGTTTTGTAATTTCACATTTGCGGTGATAATAAGAAGTCCATATTTTATTTCTCACATTTTTTGTTGTTTATTTTTTTTTGTTATGAGTTTATGGTATTAAGGGCATCAATATTTCAACTTGAGACTTACAATATATAATGAAAACAACTAATGGAAGATTATAGATCAATTGAATCAAACTTTCATCAAAAAATGAAATATCATTCTCTCTCAATTGGACCTATAATTACTCATTTGATCAATCCAATATATTAAAACAAAACTACTAACATTCCTTTCATTTCAAGTATGCAACAATGCAACAAGACAATGAACAACAAAGAAAGAGTCTCAAACATAATGACTCAAGAACACCTTCAATGCTCCAATTCTAAAATGACTCCATCATAAGGCCAATCCAAAATTTTCAAAAACATAAAGAACTAACCATGGAGTGTTCACCTCCCAACCTAAGCCTTGATGTGAGGCCACACCCTGACCTAGGAGAACTAGTAACTAATCGGGTGACATTTGAAAACCAACACAATGACACAACACAACATATAATTCCCATCCAAGGTATGCACAATAGGTTTTATAATGAACCTATGAGTAGTGAGAAGATGGATTTTTCTAGGTAGGAGATGTCAATCATGAACAAAAATAATATGCCTCTTCCAAGGCTACTAAATCACATAAACTTCCATTTCTTTCTCTCATTATTTCCCCAAAAAAAAAATTAGTTTTGTATTGACAAGAAAGGGCCCATAAAACCTTACTTTATCCCTTTTTTTAATATTATAGGAGACTCTACATTGACCTAGAGTGCAACTAAATCCCTTCTCCCATACATGGCCACTTCTGTCCTATTTGAGGGTGAGTAATGCCAACACTCTCTTTATAGTTTCCCCAATAAAACAAGGAAAAGAAACATGAAAAGAAAGAAAATAAAATCCCCAATACCCATCCCTCACATGATACAAATAGAAACATACTACAATATGAAAGAATTTAACACACATGCGATGAATAAGAACATAAACATTACAATGGAGAACCTACTATTGGGACTCAAAATCAAAGCCCCGATTTTGAGTACCATTGAAAAAATTAAGCCCTTAAGCGCTTTGTAATGCATGTGTACCCAGTTGAACTTGTGAGGCCTAAGAGGTGTTTAATGTTTCTAACGCCTTTCATTTAGTGTGTCTATGTGTTTCATGATGATAAATTATCGTTCCAAGCCATTCCGTGAAGTCCCATTTTGAGCAATTTCCATTTCTTCATTTTTGCCCAAGTGTCAAACAATGACAGGAGGCTCTATTTGCAATTGAATATCTCACACCCAGTAATGTTTCATTACTCTCCACTTTGGGAGTGTTTAGTTTCCATACTAGAGAGCCTATGTTTCAAATTTTAAGTCATTTTGAATCGATTTTCCTAGGTTTTGAATCCCTCAAAGTTAGTCATTTATTGATCTCATGCTGATGTGAATTGTTCTAAATTCTAGGATGCCCTGTTTGACTGATTATAACTTTGACCAAGTTGAAAAAAATGAAAAAAATTTCTTCTGCATTGTATTCTATAGGTTAGAGACATATTATGTTTCTATTTTGAGCTTATGAAGAATCCGTTTGATCTATTTTCGAACATGATTCCAAATGCAATTTATAACTTTTTACTGGTATCAAGAAATGCAGAGTTGTCAGAACCCTTGTTTGTGATGTCATAAATCCAAACCTGTGATAGGTGAGATTGAATGGATTGTATCACTATATTGTACTCAAAAAATTCTTCAAGCGTGCCAATTTTCAAGTCTTGATGAATCCATCTGCACACTTTCCCAAGTCATTCCATTTGCAAAAAATACTTTTTTGCCAGTGTTTCCAATCTACAAAATTTGAGTAGCCTTCACCATTCACCAAATGCATCCTATTATTCATCATGAGCCCTAATAATAGATTAATTTTTTCCTCATGACAATGTACTAATGCCCCTATTTCTGTGCCCCCAAGTGTTAGTCTGCCAAGTTTTCAAAGCTAAATCCTAACGCATTTTATGATTTTTTGACATGTTTTCTTGTAGGCAGTTCTAAGAGGGAAACTTTGATAGTAAATATCTTTTGATTGAGAATTTTTCATGAGATGAGATTTGATAGGGTAAGAATACGTGAAACAAGGAATCAATGTGTCAGATTTTAGAGCCTAGTCAATTGTTTTGGTCAATTTTTAAAGTTGGTCAAAGGACCTCCTGGAACAAATTTGACAGTTTGTAGATTAATGGTAGAAGGAATCTTAATCAATTATTCAATACTTGAATTTGAACCCAGTCAGTACATAATGTTCAATAGGCTAGTTTGAAATGTCAATCATTTGAAAACAATTTTTTTTAAAGCCAAACCCACCTTGGGCCTGACTAAATTTTACAAATTTACTAAGCATTGTGGGTTGGAATTATGATGTAGTATTATAATGGTTTCTAATCATTATAATTTAATAGAGTGTCACATAAGCTTGTCTAAGTTTAAATGGGCATGTTGACTTTATTTCAAAGTAAGTAGTAAAGAAAGGAGTTAAGCATCAATATTCGCACTACTTTGAGTTCCATCTCATTTTATTGTCCTTTCTTCTGAGACATTTCTTAGATGAGGATTGAGTAAAGATTTTATGAGACGATGTTTGATTCCTTTGATAGAAAGAAAATTAAGAAGACAAATATCTCAAGGAGAATTTGGATAAAGATTTTACAACTTTGACTCAATTTGAGGGATTACTTCCTCTAATGAGTCCTCATAAATGTAGGCTAAAAGACTTACTGAAGAAGGATAGTTCTAAGGGGTTCAAAGATGAAAGAAATTTTTCTCTCATAGAGAAATAGAATCCTCAAAGGAAAAACCTAATGACTATGACAAACTTGTAAGAGAGATGATTTTAGATATTCATGGACATGCTTCTGAAAAGAAAAAAACTCCTAAAGAAATTGTGCAGAGTGAGAGAGAAAGACTTGAAGCATTAGAGAAAGAGCGTAATAAAAGAATGCTAGACAAAAAGGATTTTGATGATGATGTTAATGATGAGAAAAATAAGAATGATACTATAGGAAGAGCACAAAAAATGAGAAAAATTCTATTTGGTGATGATCTTGCAAACTTTTTCTTTTTAGATGAAGAATTGGACAAGAAAGGTTGGGTGGATGAGATTCTTGAAAGAAATGAAGAGGATAGTGAGGAAAATGAGTCAGATGATGGTAGTTCTACTTTAGAAGAAGCTGATGAGGGTAGTGACTCAGAAGGAGGACTAAATGAACAAGATTGGGAGTAGTGTGATGATGAATATGATTATAGGGAGAAAAAGTAGAGATGTTAAATCATTCGAGTGTAGAAGAATTGAAGAAATCCATAAAGAATAACATTGAAATGGAAACCCAAAGCCAAAAATCACATGAGGTGAAAAAAGGAAATGTTACAACTCAACAAATAGTCTTTGCTGATAAAATGGAAACTCTAACCTTCATTATAAAAGCTCCAAATGGTTTGAGAGAGTTAAGGTCTCTATTACATAATTGATCAAATGATTTATAATTAAGGCCATTCATCTTGTTCAAATATGCAATTCTATTAGCCTCGCTGTAGAAAATTGTCATAAGATGCAAGTGTTCTATGGTGTCCTCTTGCAGTATTTTGTTGTTCTTGCAGATGAAAAACCCATAAAATTAAATAAGTTAAATTTACTGGTTCAACCTCTAATGGAGATCAGCTTAGAAATACCATATTATGTAGCCATTTGTGCATGGCAATGTCTCATCAACAATTGGAATTAGATTATTGAGGATCTTAGTATCCGAGATAACAGTAATAACTGGCCATTTGCAAAGACATTATTATTATTGCAAATTTGGTCACTGATATTTCCTTCTTCTAATTTTGACATGTTATTATGACTCTTTCCATTCTATTAATGTCAAAAAGTCTTATGTTGTTCCCCATCAGTTGTGGATGGGAGATTGCTGTTGGCACTTTCTTATGTTCAATGCTCCTATCGGTAACTAGAGAAGCTCAAAAGTTTTGTCCCAAGGCTATCAACTTTTTGCATGCTCTATTGATATCAATAGTAGCTTGTAAAACCCTGGTTAATCCCATGTGGAGAGGAAGCTACACATTGAAGGAGAACAAGGGAGGAGACTTCACATTGATAAAAAAAAAAAGCAAGTCGCAGGCCAAATAAAAGCCACAACAATCAAAGAAAAGACCCACACCAGATGCAGACATGTTAAGCATAAAGATTGATAGTCGCCATCAAAGATAGCAAGGGAAAGACTAACATCAAAAGCATAGAGCAAAGGAATGGCATTGATAAAACATTTATCCCACATTTTCCATGTGGATATACATTTAAATGTTTAAATATCAAATCACAAACATAATGAAATGTCTAAAGAGACATGCATTTTGGGAAGTTGATAGGCTCATGTAGGGACCCCACTTGTGGATGGCGAGCTAGCACGATGGCAAAAATTTTGAATGCCCAAATACATTGATAGAGATTGATGACATCATCCTGACTGCACCCACAAATGAACAAATCCAAAATTGACAAGTGGCAAGAGGTGGCAACTAGTGAGCTCAACACGGATGTTCAAATTTCACCATGTGGTCAGAATCAATGGCTGGCACTTCCCTGCTTTTTGGAGATGCATGGTAGTTAAGAAAAGTGGGGAAGCACTAAGCTACCATGTGGCAGTGGGCCCTAGTCTATGGTGACATGGCGGAGGTAGATCCCAGACTAATAGTAATGTGCCATGTGGCAATTCCATGGTGGGTGCATCTAGAGTGATGATGTGGCAGTCCGATGGTGTTGGGCAGCCAATGAGAAGATGCCACATGGCTCCCAAGTAGGTGGTGATTGTGTGAAGATCAACCAATAGGAGGCTACCATGTGGTAGCCTGGTCAAAGGAAAGTTGACCCAAATGGCATAATAAAGGAAATTTGATGTATAGGGGGTGTATTTTTTCAAAAATACTTTTTGAGAGTTTTTGGTAGGCTAGTATAGGCATATTATATATCGCTAGAACTAGGAGAAGACAAAATTTTTGATTATGGAGTGTATTTTTGCATAGGAAGTCACTGGTTCAAGTTATAGGCAGAAATGTAAATTTTGGGCCTTCTCAATAGAATTGGTAAAAATTTAAAACACAGTTACAAGCTTGGCAAAACATGGTAAAAATGTAGTTAGGGTTGAGTTTGATCACCTTCAAATTAGATAAATCAAGATTTTTATTAGTATATCATGATGTATATCAAATATTTTAGTAACATAATGGTTTTCATCATTGAACAAGATATATTTCAAGTTGATTACAAAATATTAATGAAAACTAAATCAGATCAAATGGGTAGAAAGATGAAAAAGGTTTTGCAACTACAAGGAATGGAATTTCAAGTGGACACATGTCATATTTATATTAGATCTAAGAATTCTCTCCTTCTATATCTTTCTTTCTCTCATCCATTGTAAGGGTTCCAATTTTTGGAAGAAATTACTCACTATTGTGATACCATATGGGTCCCAATCTTGAGTTTCTTAGATCTGTGAGACTAATGGTTCCAGCTTTGATGTATTTTCATCACTATGACACCACATTTTCTTGAGCAATTTCTCTTATATAAACAATAGCAATGAAGATAATACAGCTAGTCATGATCTATTAGGCATTTATATGTTTTAATTTCATGCATATGAACATATAATTTCAAGGAAATGAATACAATTGAGCAGAAATCTCTTTAGTTCCATTTTTATTTTTGTCTCCTTCCTCTATTGTTTGCAATGTTTTGTCTTTCAGAACAAAGAGTGTAAACTCATTTGCAATCCCTTACGGTTGTATGTCTAGATAAATTTGTTGTTGGAACAAAGAGCCAAGTAAATGCTTATTTACCTTGACAGGGTTGTAGGTTTCATCAGGAGGATATTTAGTAAGTAATGAGAATTATTATAAACATAGATGTCTATTTACAAGTTGAATGGATAGATCATATATCTAAATATATGAGTATGTCTTAGGTATCCATATGTATGTATTTGATTCATAGAATTGCCCAATGGATAATAGACTAATCAGTTATAGGATCAATTAGTTCTTACTACTATATATTTGGGGTTTTTGCTAAATTAAACATCATTAATCAAATGTATTTCCCTTTCATGTTGAAGAGCTAAAAAGGATGCCCTCACTCAGCTTGCAAATTTCATAGATTTACAATTTGCTACTACATATCTTTGTTATTGCATAAGTATTAGGAGATATAAGGATTCTATCTACTTTGTTAGATTTAGGAATATGTTTAGCATTGGTACCATATTAATTGAATTTGAGGTCCACCCACCTAGGTTTTGTAGAGCCTAAAGTAGAAGAAGGGTCTAGCCTTATAGTTGGCCTAGTTTCTAAAATGGTATGTTGAAGACGGGAGTTAGCTACCCCTAGATGTATCTTGTTCTCATCGAGGTAATTTGGAACTATGTTGTTTCGAAACATCAACAAAATGGTGACTCTATTGGAGAGTCTATGAAGAAATTCATTGTTAGAAGTACTAGAATCTCTGGTATAAATAGCATTTTTAGAATTTGATAAACCTTGAGAATTTGAAAAGATTCAATATAGTTAGAAGAATTTTCTATAGCAGCAAGGTCATGAAGTGTTTTCCATTTCTTTGCTGAAGATTCATGTCTTCTAATAAGGTTTTATCCATTTGTAGTAGTAGCTTTGAGGTTGAGTGTAAATTATATGTTAAGAGTGTTTATCTTCAACCAATTCAGCTAGATTTTATTTTCAAAGTGCTGTTGAGAAAGTTCAGAGTCAAGAATAGATTTATGAAGTGTATTTTCTTTTCAAGATGTTACTGATTCATAAGTTTCTCCTACATTGAAGGTCTAGTTCAGATTTGTCAAATGACAAAATATATTTTACCTCTCACAAAATGTGAGTGATGACTCTCAATCTTTGTACCAGCTTGTTCTTAGTTGATTTCATTGCAAAATTTTGAAGGACTTTTAGTTGTATGGGCAAATCTGAAACTTTGGATAGTCTCTTCGAAAGGAAGTTTTAAATTCTTGATAAAATTTTGAAGTGTTGTTTGCAATCTACTGTCATAAGAAATTTGAATGTAAGAATGAATCACAATAGTGATTTCATTTGGTTCTCCTCAAGGAGATAGTGGCTCTAAAAAGATTTGATCAATGGTCTAAAGAATTGAAATAAGCACCTATGCCAATCAGCAGATCAATGTTTTCAGCATCAACACTTGAGGTATTTTATTTTTCATGATGTTATTCTTGTCATGAAAGAAAGTGGTATACATATGTGTTCTCTATCAAGTGGTAATTTCAGCAGTAAATAGGAGATTAGTTTGATTTATCTTAACATACTTTATGAAGAATAGATTCAGCAAGTGTTTTGTATTTTGAAGTATGCTTGGAGTTGAAATTGGTAGAAAGAATTTCAGATCTACTACGAATAATGAATTCTGAAAATAATTATGCTGAATAAGTTTTAAGTTTGTGAGAAATGTCAAATTTCCCTTCACTTGGGATGCAGTCCATGGATAAAATTTATAGATCTATTTTTTCTAAGAGATAAATGCCATTAGTTTTCAATGGCATTCAGGTTTTCCAAACTCTATGTCATATAATCTCATAAAGTATTTGCCTAATTTCGGTGGGAACCATAAAAATTCAGCTAGTCATCATGTTCAAATGTTGAGTGAATGATTGGTGATTTTGAAATTGCTCATGAAGACATGCATATGAAGTTGTTTATTCAAACTTTAGAAGGTGATGCTAGGGATTGGTTTTCCTTTCTATCGGCATGTTTAATTTCATCTTGAGATGAATTACTTTTAGCTTTCATGAAGTAGTTTAGGGAAAGAGTAAGCATCTCTGATTATTTTGAGAAGTTATTGAAGATCCAAATTAGGAATGGTGAGTTAGTTCTTGAATTTAATATCAAATTTGCAAAGGGTTTGAATGATATTCTTGAAAAGTGTAAGCTAGATGATCAAGTGTTTTTACTGGTTTATCTTGATGCATTTGATAAAAATATGAGTTATCTGTTAAGAGATAAAGAACCTAAGACTTTGCATCAGGCATTCATGATAGCAATAGATATTAAAAGCAATATAAAGTATGGATTAACTAGGACTCACTTCTCTAAAAATGTTTGTTGGCAAGATGAGGTGCAAAGGACAAATCAATGTCATAAAGAGTGTTTGATTTTAGATCATAAAATAAGTATTGCTACTATTATACATAATACTATTGAAAATTCAGAACTAAAAAACATGTGAACATGAATTTTCTTTGTTGGAAAAAGGAACTGAGTCTATTCTTGCTGAATTAAATGCACATCTTTGTAGTATTACACCGGTAGATGACATAGTTAGTTCACTTGATTAGTTAGATATGCAAGATATAAATTTGGTCATTCTTTCTACCACTAATGATTTACATTATGTTCAAAACATAACAAATCATGAAGTAGAAAGGTGTTCATCATAGTATGAGGACGAAGAAGCTGAAAGTTATGTTTCAAGTGATGAAAGTAAAGTTGCTAATCTGACATATTATGAAGAAGCATCATGTGAAGACAATGATGAGTTGTTACTTGAGTCAAGAAGAGGACAGTGATAGTATATGTTCATCTTCATGTGAATCTGATGCAAATTGGGAAGAAGAGAGCAATGATGGAAGTGAACATTCATATGAAGGTAAAGGTATGAATTCTTTTTTTGAATTTGAAAGAGAAAGTGCATCCTAGTTTTTGCATTATACAATTCAGTTAGTCAATGAAGAATTTGAGAGTGATTTGTCCTCAGGGTATGAAGATAAAGAAATGGTGAATCCACTTGATGCTAATGAATTTGAATATGAAGATTTTAGTGAAGTGTTGTCAAGTGTTCTTACATTGGACAATAAAGTTCTAGCATGTAGTGAGGGGTTTAGGAATGAATCACGGTCTATCCGTAATGGGTATCCTAAACAAAATAATGAAAAGAATGTAATCATGGATACTATATGCTTGGTAGAAGAAATAGAAAATGAGTCTTCATATAGTTCTGATTTTTCTTCATATGCTGAGAGTCTCCATGAAGATGAAATGTGTAGTAAGTTTAAAGTGTATACTACTGCTTTATATGATGAAGATTTTGATGATGATCAGCCAATTTTTTGTCAAAATGTTAAAAAAGGATCATTACATGGAGTTATCAATCCATTGTTTGAAGAAGACATGGAAGTTTTAGATTTAGTTGAGAATGAAGTTAATGATGATACATTGTCTTACTACTATAAGAAATCATATTATTATTTTTCCAGATGTGATAGTGAAAATGATAATGATGTTGCATATCATGATGCAGATAATGAGGTGTTTGACAAAGTTATTAATGAAAATCAGCATGCACCTTGTAATGAGTTTTATGACAAATACTTTAAGGTGACAACTAATCCTTTTGCTGATTTCAAAGGACCATTTGAAGATTTTGGATTAGTTTCAGATGCTGACATTGATGACATGTGTGAGTACATATCTAATTGCTCATGTGAATACTCTCAGGCTATACACAAGGATACACATTTTCAAGGTATGTGTGACATTTTTCCCCATGTTGAATATGAAACTTTCATATTCAAGAGTGATAGTATGCATGATTCAATTATTGAAGAGGATTTTCAGTTTGAGTCTAATATTTTTGAGCATGCTCATTAGAAATTTCATAATGAGCAAGTGGTTGAGAATGAATCTAGTTTTTATATGCATTATGAAAGTCAAGGTGTAGATTCAATTCTGTCAAGTGAGTTGATTCATGATGCTAATTTGATTGCTAAGACTAAAATGAATAATATTTCTATCTTATTTCATGTAAATTTAGATTCAAATTAGATTTATGACAGAGGTAAAAAATTTTGTTGAAGTTTGGTGGCTCGGGGCCATCATGTGTGTGTACATAGTAGGAGTAGTTGTTTCTTGCTTTCAATAAAGCTGTTCAAGAGAAGTTTTTGCTGTTAGGGGTGTTGTATACTTCTTCCAAAGATCTAAATCCTTGCCATGCCTACAAGGGACTTGCATCCCTAGATAGAACCACTATTGGGACTCAAAATCAAAGCCCCAATTTTGAGTACCATTGAAAAAATTAAGCCCTTAAGCACTTTGTAATGCATGTGTACCCAATTGAACTTGTGAGGCCTAAGAGGTGTTTAATGTTTCTAACACCTTGCATTCAATGCATCTATGTGTTCCATGATGATAAATTGCCATTCTGAGCCATTCCGTGAAGTCCCATTTTGAGCAATTTCTATTTCTACTTTTTTGCCCGTGTCAAACAGTGACAGGAGGTTGTGTTTGCAATTAAATATATTTCACCCAATAATGTTTCATGACTCACTACTTTGGGAGTGTTTATTTTTCATATTAAAGAGCCTATTTTTAATATTTTGAGTCATTTTGAATCCATTTTCCTAGGTTTTAAATCCCTCAAAGTTGGTCATTTACTGATGTCATGCTGATGTGAATTGTTCTAAATTTTGGCAGGCCCTATTTGACTGATTATAAATTTGACCTAGTTGACAAAAATGAAAAAATTTCTTTTTCATTGCATTATAGAGGTCAAATACA
Organism: Cupressus sempervirens; assembly: GCA_028749045.1. NCBI lineage: Eukaryota > Viridiplantae > Streptophyta > Pinopsida > Cupressales > Cupressaceae > Cupressus > Cupressus sempervirens. The sequence goes on from CM053792.1 coordinate 600,765,308, forward strand.
TGTTATGTTTCAATTTTGAGCTTATGATGAATCCGTTTGATCTATTTTCAAACGTGATTCCAAATGCAATTTATAACTTTTTACTAGTGTCAAGAAATGCAAAGTTGTTAGAACCCCTATTTGTGATGTTATAACTCCAAATATATGATAGGTGAGATCAAATGGATTATATCACTATATAAAACCCCAAAAATACTTCAAGTGTGCCAATTGTCAAGTCTTGATGAATCCGTCTGCACACTTTTCCAGGTCCATTCCATTTGCAAAAAATGCTTTTTTGCTAGTTTTTCCAATCTGCAAAATCCAAGTAGCCCAGTTTGACCATTCACCAAATGCGTCCTATTAATTTTCATGAGCCCTAATCACAAATTATGTTGCCCTCATGATAGTGAACTAATGCCCCAATTTTTATTCCCCCAAGTGTCAGTCTACTTAGCAAAGCTAAATCCAAATGCATTTTATGGTTTTTTGACATGTTTTCTTGCAAGCAGTTTTGAGAGGGAAACTTTGATAGTCAATATATTTTTACTGAGAATTTTTCATGAGACAAGATTCAATACGGTAAGAATATGTGGAACAAAGAATCAGTGTGTTAGATTTAAGAGCTCGATCAGTTCTTTTGTTTAGTTTTTAAAGTCAGTCAAAGAACCTCCTAGCAAAAATTTGAAAGTTTATAGATTAATGGTAGAATGAGTCTCAATCAATTATTCAATGCTCAAATTTGAACCTAGTCAATACATAATGTTCAATAGGCTAGTTTGAAATGCCAATCATTTGAAAACAATTTCTTTTTTAGTTGGACCCACCATGGGTTCGACTAAATTTTACAGATTGACTAAGCATTGTAGATTGGAATTATGATGCAGTATTATAATGGTTTCTTTTAATCATTATAATTTAATAGAGTGTTAGATAAGGTTGTCTAAGTTTAAATGGGAATGTTGACTTTATTGCAATAAGTAGTAAAGAAAGGAGTTAAGCATCAATGTTTGCACTACTTTGAGTTCCATCTCATTTTATTGTCCTTTCTTCTAAGACATTTCTTAGATGAGAATTGAGTAAAGATTTTATGAGATGATGTTTGATTCCTCTGATACAAAGACAAGGAAGAATATGAAGATCTCAAGGGGAAGTTGGATAAAGATTTTACTGCTTTGACTCAATCTGAGGGATTACTTCCTCTAATACATTCTCATAAGGGTAGGCTAAAAGAATTAATGAAGAAGGATAGTTCCAAGGGGTTCAAAGATGAAAGAATTTTTTCTCTCATAGTGAAAATAGAATCCTTAAAGGAAAAACCTAATGACTATGACAAACTTGTAAGAAAATTGGTTTTAGATATTCGTGGACATGCTTCTAAAAGGATAAAAACTCCTGAAGAAATTGCATAGAATGAGAGAGAAATACTTGAAGCAATAAAGAAAGAGCATAATAAAAGAATGATAGAAAATGAAGATTCTGATGATGATGACAATGATGAGAAAAATAAGAATAACACTACATGAAGAGCACAAAAAATGAGAAAAATGCTATCTGGTGATGATCTTGGAAACTTTTTCTTTTCAGATGAAGAATTGGACAAGAAAGGTTGGGTGGATGAGATTCTTGAAAGAAATGAAGAGGATAGTGAGGAAAATGAATCAAATGATGGTAGTTCTACTTTGAAAGAAGCTGATGAGGGTAGTGACTCAGAAGGAGGACTAAACGAACAAGATTGGGAGCAGTGTGATGATGAGTATGATTATAGGGAGAAAAAAGTAGAGATGTTAAATCATTTGAGTGCAAAAGAATTGAAGAAATGCATAAAGAATAACATTAAAATGGAAACCCAAAGCCAAAAATCACACAAGGTGAAAAAAGGAAATGTCATAGCTCAATAGATAGTCTCTGCTGATAAAATGGATACTCTACCCTTCATTATAAAAGCTCCAAATAGTTTGAGAGAGTTAAGGTCTCTATTGCATAATTGGTCAAATGTTTAGATAATTGAGGCCATTCATTGTGTTTGAGTATGTAATTCTATTAGCCTCGCTATAGAGAATCCTCATAAGATGCAAGTGTTCTATGGTGTCCTCTTGTGGTATTTTGTTTTTCTTGTAGATGAAAAACCTATAAAATTAAATAAGTTAAATTTACTGGTTTAGCCTCTAATGGAGATCAACTTAGAAATACCATATTATGCAACCATTTGTGCACAACAACGTCTCATCCACATTTGGAATTAGATTACTGAGGATCTTAGTAATCAAGATAAGAGCAACCATTGGCCATTTGCAAAGACATTATTATTATTGCAAATTTGGTCACTGATATTTCCTTCTAATTTTTGACATGTTGTTATGACTCCTGCCATTCTATTAGTGTCAGAAAGTCTTATGCGGTGCCCTATTAGTTGTGGATGGGATATTGTTGTTGGCACTTTCTTATGTTGAATGCTCCTATCGATAACTAAAGAAGCTCAAAGGTTTTTTCCTAAGGCTATCAACATTTTGCATGCTCTATTGATATCAAATATAGCTTCTAAAATTATGGTTAATCGCAGGTGGAGAGGAAGCCACATATTGGAGGAGAACAGGGGAGGAGCACCCATATTGATAAAAAAAGAGCAAGTCGCAGGCCAAATAAAAGTCATAGCAATCAAAGAAAAGAACCACACTAGATGCAGAGGTGTTAAGCATACAGACTAAGAGGTGCCATCAAAGACAACAAGGGAAAGACTAACATCAAAAGCACAGAGTAGAGGAAGGGCATTGATAAAACATTTATCCCACATTTGTGACATAGGTATAAGTTTAAATGTTTAAATATCAAATCACAAACATAATGAAATGTCTAAAGAGACATGCCTTTTGGGAAGTTGCTAGGCTCATGTAGGACCCCACCTGTGGATGGCTAGCTAGCATGATGACCAAAATTTTGAATGCCCAAACATGTTGATAGTGATTTATGATATCATGCTAACTTGACCTGCAAATGAACAAATCCAAAATTGACAAGTGGCAAGAGGTGGTCACTAGTGAGCTCAGCATGGATGTTTAGATTTTGCCACGTGGCCAAAATCAATGGTTGGCACTTCCTTGCTTGGTAGAGATGCTCGACAGTTAAGAAAAGTGTGGAGGCACCAAGCTACCATGTGGCAGTGGGCCCCAATTAGTGGTAACATGGTGGGGGTAGATCCTAGACCAATAGTAATGTGCCATGTGGCAGTTACGTGGCAGGTGCATCCAGAGTGATGATGATGTAGTCTAGTGGTAGTTAGGCAACAAATGAGAAGTTATCATGTGGCAGTGCCTAGCGGACCAACTAGAGGGTGCCATGTGGCACCTATGTAGGTGGTGACTATGCAGAGATCAACCAATAGGAAGCTACCATGTAGCAGCCTGGTCAAACAAAAGTTGACTTGAATGACATAATAAAGGCAAAAAATCAAGATGATTTAAAAAATGATTTTTAATCATTTTATCAAAAGATGCACATTCACAAATTTTTAAATTTAAAAGGGTTATATTCTAGAGTATGAACTTTAGAATATTTTAAATTTTTGAAAAATGTAAGTGCAAACTAGAGGCCATGTATAGGGGGTGTATTTTTTCAAAATGAATTTTTGGGAGTTTCTAGTAGGCTAGTTTAGGCATATTATATATTGCCAGAAATTGGAGAAGACAAACTTTTTGCTTATGGAGTTTTTTTTCATAGAGGAAGTCACTGATTCAAGTTATAGGTATAAATGTAAAATTTGGGCCTTCTCAATGGAATTGGTAAAAATTGAAAACATAGTTACAAGCTTGGCAAAACATGGTAAAAATGTAGTTAGGGTCAAGTTTGATCACTTCAAATTAGATAAATCAAGATTTTTATCAGCATATCATGATGCATATCAGATATTTTAGTAACAAAATGGTTTTCATCATTGAACAAGAGATATTTCAAGTTAATTATAGAATATTAATGAAAACTAAATTAGATCAAATGGGTAGAAAGATGAAAAAGGTTTTGCAACTACAAGGAATGAAATTTCAAGTGGACACATGTCGTCTTTAGGTTAGATCCGAGAATTCTCTCCTTCTATATCTTTCTTTCTCTCATCCATTGTAATGGTTCCAATTTTTGGAAGAAATTACTCACTACTATGATACCATATGTGTTCCAATCTTGAGTTTTCTTAAATCTATGAGACCAATGGTTCCAGTTTTGATGTGTTTTCATCATTGTGACACCATATTTTCTTCAATAATTTCTCTTGTATGAACAACAACAATGAAGATAATACAGCTAGTCTTGATCTATTAGGCATTTTTGTGTTTTAATTTCATGCATACGAATGTATAATTTCAAGAAAATTAATACAATTGAGCAAAAATCTCTTTAGTTTCATTCTAATTCTTGTCTCTTTCCTTTATTATCTACAATGTTTTGTTTTTAAGAACAAAGAGCTTAAACTTATTTGCAATCCCTTAAGGTTGTATGTCTGGATAAGTTTTCTATTCGAACAAAGAGCCAAGTAAATGCTTATTTACCTTGACAAGGTTGAAGGTTTCATTAGGAGGATATTTAGTAAGTAATAAGAATTCTTATGAAGATAGATGTCTATTTACAAGGTGAATGGTTAGATTAGATATCTAAATATATGAGTATGTCTTAGGTATCCATATGTATGCATTTGATTCATAGAATTTCCCAATGGATAAGGAACTTATTAGTTATAGGATCAATTAGTTCTTACTACTGCATATTTGGGGTTTTTCTGAATTCAACATCATTAATCAAATGTATTTCACTTTCATGTTGAAGAGCTAAAAAGGATGCCCTCACTTTTTGTGAAGTTCATCGATTTGCAATTTGCTACTGCATATCTTTGTTATTGTACAAGTATTAGGAGATATAAGGGTTCGATCTACTTTGTTAGATTCATGAATATGTTTAACACTGGTACCATATTAATTGAATTTGAGGTCCATCTACCTAGGTTTTGCAGAACCTAAAGTAGAAGAAGGGTGTAGCCTTATAGTTTGCCTAGTGTCTAAAATGGTATGTTGAAGATGGGAGTTAGTTGGCCCTAGATGTATCTTTTTCTCATGGGGGTAATTTGGAACTATGTTGTTTCAAAACACCAACAACTACCTTCATAAAGGTTATGGAAATGAAATTTGAGATTAGCTAAATCCTATTCCTCTCACAACTCAAAATTTGAATTCTCTAAATCTAGAGAATGGGTGAACTATTTCCAACTCTTAAAGGGACTCTAAATAGCCTCTAAACTTATTTACCCAAAATAGAAATAACTCTAATCTTGACTTTAATCCTCCTATGGTCTTCCCACTTGCCCCTATCATAAAGAAAACCTTTTAGAGAAGTGGAAACTTGGGTAACTTCATGAAGATGATCCATTTTCGCACAAAAGAGAAAATGAGATATTTTAGGGGTAATAAATGTTGCTAGGAAGTTCTAAAAGGGTGGAAAAGGTTCCTAACCCATACACATACCATTTGGGCACTTGAATTATATTAAATTTGGCCTCTAGGATCATTTTAGGACCTATACAAGTTTCTTGAAATATTTGATCTTAAAAAACCCTAAGGATGTAACCTTTCATATAAACCCTAATTAATGAGATTATTCTAGGCTACTTAACTAATCAGTCTTAGAGTAATGGATTACTCTACTAACCCTAAATTGACATGTTGACACACATATGCATATAATGAGTGTCAAGTGACACCATAATATTTACTTTTACATAACATTCAACATGTCCCAAAATACAAAATGATACACACGCATTCAAATTATAATACAAATTAAACACTTGATGATGAGGTTCAAATCACTTTATTGGATTCAACCTTAGTCTTATTGTTTATACATAGGGTCAATTATTGATTCTCAGATTAATTCAATGGTTAATTATTCTGCACACTCAATTTGAATATCAATAATTTGATAATGTTACATATATATTTTAACCAAATTTACATAATCACATTGATCAAAACATTAAAACTTTCATTTAAATAACCTGTCTCATTCCTACAGACATATTTAATCATCACTAATAGCATAATCAATATAACATAACATATTCATCAATTCAAATTGAAATACCAAAATAATCATCATAATGTGTACGTATACCCAAAACATCATAAACATCACCAATAAAGCATACTAAACTATCTAAATACGTATATCCTAATAATCAAGGTACATAATTAACATCATCATCATAAGGTGAAACACCTCATATCATTGTTAGTATAGGTTTCTATAATAGATCAAGATAATCACACTACTTTTCCTCTAACAAGGGTACTCTATCCATTTTGAGAACTATCTATTCCACTATGAAAATACATTTGAATTTTCAGCCTAGGGACGTAAGACTTGAAATGGGTTAGCATAGTATGTGCACCAAGTTCCTTTAAGAGTCTTAACACCTATGCTATAGGAAATCAAAATGCATGAAAGGAATCTATAATACTAATACAAAATAGTAAACATACTTAGATTATCAACAAAGAATGTAGAAACTACAGAAAAGGGAATTCAAAACTAGTTAATAGTTCAAATATCCACTATGATAGTTTTCCACAAGTGTTGGAGGAACTTTTAAAACAAATATTTTGTAGGACTAATACAATAAATCTATCTTAAATCAAAAATTGTAAGAAAAAAATCTACTCTACCTAAATCTATTCCACCTCCCAAGTGGCCCCCCTTGGTTGGCTTCAACTAACTAAGAACACAATAGGTAATCCAAAATCACTTTCTCATTAGAATTCTTCTTTTGTTGCATGAATGAACAATTTGTAAAGAACAGAGAAAATAATTTCAGAATCTTTGAATCCTCAAACTAACTCTAACTTTCCATATATATAGAGGATTGGAACTTATTACAAATCATAATATGAAAACTCATGAGAAAACATCATCAATAGAAAAAGGGTAGAATGTTAATGATGACTTTTGGAACATTGATTTAGTAATAGAATAATGGTCCATAGATAATGTAAGAAGTCAGCTTTTGAAATAAATCCTTTTGCAAATGTGGCTTATCACCTAGAACTGACCCATGCTTCTCATGCTATGATCCGTCTTCATTGCTCCTTTAATACGGTGCTTGCCACTCTTCACACCACTTCTACATTTCTTGAAGGGTAGAAATATTCGAATACATAAAACAACATTTCTACTCCCATTCAAATATTAAAACATAGCTTAAAACATTTAGATGAAATACTGCACTTTATATATAATATTAAGCAAGGTATCTCATATTCATTATCCATAGGTTAAATAGTTTCTAGCTACATTCAACATAAGTTCACAAGACTTTTAAAATAATTATTTTGGAAATGTTTTCCTCATGGCTCAAAGAGTAAGTTCAGACTATATAAAAACTATATCTAATTTGAGACATTAATATGCCTCATCATCTACCCCCACTATCCTAATGCTTGTCCTCAAGCATTGTACTTCTTTTCCATTGCTCTAAAATATTCTATTGTCATCTTCTCCTATTTTCCACTTTTGAAGGTGTAGAAATACCCTCTGGATTATCTCCAATGCTCACCCAAGTGTTCTTCAACTAATGGATCTAACCTAGTATCATTGCTTTGATATAGGGGACAGAGAGGGGTAGGAGGTTGGAAGGTTAGTGGCATCCATAATTTTTTCCTTATTTTCCTTCCCAATTGCATTTATTTAGGCACTCTATTCATTGCTACCTTGAAATTAATAGGGTTGAGTGGTTCAACCTTCCTGAAAGATTTTGCTAGTTGACTCCACCTATTTCTAAGCCCTGTAATTTCTCTCTCTTGTGTAAAATTAGGAAGTGTATGATACTCTCTATAAATTTTTTCCCTTTCTTCAAATACTTTCTCTCTAATTTCTAATTTTGTCCTTCCACAAGTTAATTTGAATGAATCTCTCAGGAGGTCATAAGGCTTATGGGATTTAGCCCAGAGTGGCAATGGATTAGATCTTTTGAGGTCTTTATAAGTATCCAACTATCTATCATAATTGGTTTCATTTTGCATCCATGAAATTAGAGCTCTTAAGTGAACATCCCCTATGTAGAGAAAGGGATTCCACTCTATTTCTTGTGGAATTATGAAATCATATAAATAGAGCTCACATAACAAGTTCTTTTGCGATAAGGGAAAAGTTTGATACACATTATAAAAATCTTGAGCATTGTTAAATTCATAATCAATATTTCTTATTGTCATCATCAATTAGACTAATAGAAACTATTCTTTCAAACACATAGAATACACTCTTGGGGGTGGTCTTAGGCTATAGCTTGATCAGCTAGCTTCAAAGCCTTATTCATTTGTTTTTCTTTTTCTTTCCTAGTTGCTCCTTTAATGATTCAATTTCTTCATCTTTTTCAAATATTTCCTTTTGCATCTTCTCTCTCTCTTGCTTCCACAAGGCTTTCTAAAAAACAAATTGATTGTATAAACCAAACAATATTGACTGAATTGTTGATGACGAACATTCTTGACTTTCAGATTTCATCTTTTGTTCTCTGGAAACTTGTTGGAAAAACTGGGTGTACCAAGAAGATTTATAAGGTATAATGGAGACATTTGAATATTCAGAGACTGATGGCGTGACAGGTTGCTCATTGCTGGGTGCTTTTTTTGGAACAATAGTAGGAATTGAATTGCACATTTCTAGATTCTCTTGCAGTCTCTCCTTGATAGACTCAGCCTCATGCGTTTCTATGTTTTGAGGTTCTACTTGCATAGGAGAATCATCTGGGACATTTTCAACTACTGATTCTATTTGAGATTTTAAAATTGGGGCATTTGGTTTTTCAATAGAAGCTGGAGATACTCAACCTCACATGCGAGGGCTTCTACATATAGGAACTTCTTTAGCTTTTACTACTTTATGGGTCTGTTTGGGTTTAGACATGACTGGATCTCTTTCTTTTTGTTACCTTAATAAAGGGATTTTGCACTTCCTTTTCAAGGTTAGGGCTAACCTTACTCTTGCTTTTACCCCTAGAAGAGCTTGGCATATCATCTTCTAAATTAGGCTTAGCAGACTTATCAAGAGAGGGTTCTTTTTCCTTCTCAGCTAGATTTTGAATTGGCTTTGTAGTTTCTTCCTCATTTTCTAAGTTTTGAGGAACAGGGTTAACTTGTGGCTATAAGGTTTTAGATTCAACAAATTCTATCCATGAAATAGGGGAAGAATCCCTAAGAAATATTTCAACTAGAAGTTTAATGAGGGCATAATGGTAAATAGAATTTGGCTTTCCTCAGCATTGATACATAACATATTGTAAAGAAAGTTGGGAATATTAACTTGCATGTTATGCCTTATGCAACTAAGCAATTTAAAATGATGAGCATGTAAGTTCAAAAACCTACCTTCATAGATTAAATATCTGATAATGTGGGTTGCTAGCTCTAGCTATGGAGGTGGAAGAGAAAGTCTCTTACATCCTTGTTTTGTGATGTCCAGTTGAGGGTCACCTTGCTGAGTGAATTGTGCCCTTGAAGATCTAGCATCATGCTCATTTGGATAATGTTCCCTAATTGTTGCTGACTTTGTGACCTTTGCTATCCTTTCCTCAATAGAAACCACTCTTAATCCCCAAATTGAGGCTTCTCCTTCATCAAATATGGTCATGAACTCCATTGTCACTTCCTCATTGAATTCTGTTAATTGTAAGAAATAACAAAGCCATCCACAAGCATCGAATTGTCAAACTGCTTCAATATCTATGAGTAAAATATTATGAATGACTGGTTCACACCTCTTTAGCTATCCTCCCATCTTTAAAATTTCTAGCTTCCAATCTTGTTACTATGAAATTTTTTTTTCCCTCTTATCTCTACAAATTTTCTTTTGCTTTGAGCTTCAAAACTAATTTTAAAAATGTCGTATGTTGTTACCACTTCTATTAATCAAGACCCCTTTATTTCTGACATGTAGAATAATGATGCATTAATGATGGAGTACATTGAGGCTTTAACTAAATTTTTTTCCCATAATAGCTCTTAGTCCTTTCAATCATGGCAAGTACATGATATCTTTTCCCAAAAATTGCAATAAAAGGTACGGTGGATACAGAAAGATTTTTGCAATTAATGAAATGAAAACTATCAAACTGCCACCAAAGTACATTCTTTAATGTAGAAAAAAATAGGATAATGTGGAGGTGACATTTGGAAATTACTAAACTTTCCTGGTCCCCCACTAAAATTTGACAAGTGTCCTCACTTTAAAAAATTTAGCATGGGAAGGAGAAACTAGCTTAAGTCTTATATGATATATATAATGCAGTATTAGATATAAATATTGAAACCTATATTTTAAAAATGAATAAAGAGGAAAAGAAATTGTTGTACTTAAAAATTTGAGATTTTACATCCACATGCAATTTGATGAGGTGGTGAAGGCTGGTGATCACAAAAAGTGCTGACAATTTTGTTTATTGAAAGCAAGAAAAATAGAGTATGGGTGACATGGAATGTGGGTGGATGGTAGCTAAAGAAATGAGATGGGTTGATATGAAGAAAGAGAAAAGTGAATGGAAGAATGGGGCCTCATATTTAAATGAGGTTTTATTATGAAGGTTCCTAAAATTGTATCATTTTATGGTTGCAAGAAGAAGATTTTCATCTTCTACTGAAGGAACTATGTTCAGAAGAGTTGGTGCATTGGTTGGTTGAAATTGATGTAGGAACTATGCTTTAGTCTATGGCTTATGATAGAGATTTAACCTCTGGCCATTTACAAGTAACTTAAATTGAACAGGATCAATGGTTGCGAGTTGCACTATGCCATTGTCAAATACATGCTAAATTTCATAAGGCTCTAACCATCGAGTCTACAATTTCCCTAGATTCTCTTTGAAACAAGAATCATAGAGGAGGGCCCAATATCCTACTTGAAATATTTTATTCTTGATATGTGCATCATGCGACTACTTTTTCTATTGTTGAATAATTTATGTTCCTTCTAAAGCTCTCTTTCATATTTCATCCAACAAATTCAAGTGGAGGAGTCTCTCTTGTTGTGCTGTAGGAAGATTGATGTTTGACTCTAAAGCAGTGCGTAGTGTCTTGTGTTCAAATTCAATGGGTAAAATTGCTACTTTACCATAGAAAAACTCAAATGGAGTGAATCTAGTTGTTGTCTTCCATGTGGTCTAGTATGCCCAAATAGCTTCAATTAATCTACTTGTCCAATCCTTCTTGTGTATATGTATTTTTTTTGTCAGAATGGCTTCAAGTTCTCTATTGGTAACCTCTACTTGCCCATTTTCTTGAGGGTGATAAGGACTAGATTTATGGTGCCTTATGTTGTACTCCTTCATAATCTCAGTGATCAAATTTGATGTAACCTAAGCTTCTTGATCTATAACAATTTCTCTGGGCACTCCATAACAAGTGAATCTTTCTTCATACAAAAACTTAGCTACCTTCTCATCTCTGGAATTTTTCATTGCTCTAACTTCCACCCATTTAATTAAATTATCTATACATACTAAGATGTAGGATTTTCCACTTGATGGTGGGCCAATTGGACCTATGAAATCCATGCCCCACTTATCAAAAGGTGTGACTATAACCTATGGAGTGAGTGACATCTCATCAATTTTGGTTGATGGGCCCATCTTTTAGCATTTGCCACAATTAGCTGTATATGTCATTGCATCCTTATGTAGGGTTGGCTAATAGTATCATGTTGTAAGTATCTTCAATGTTTTTCTTTTCCTTGCAAAATGACCTCCACATGGTTCATCATGACAAGCATGCAATATATCATATGTCTCATCTTTGTTGACACACCTCCTCATGACTTGATCTAGCCCTACATAAAGAGATTCTTATCTATCCAAGAATGTTTAAAAAATTTCTCTACTAACTTACTCTTTTCTTTATAAGAGAAGTGTGGGGGTAGTCTATTTGTAGCAAGATAATTTGCAATTTCTACATACCATGGTGTATGGGTTGCTATATGGAATAAGTGTTCATCTGGAAAGGTGTGTTCAATTAGAGTTGGATCTTCATCAACAATGGTCAATATAGAAAAATAATCTGCAACTATGTTGGACTTTCCTAGCTTATCAATAATGCTAATATCAAATTCTTGTAACAATAAGAGCCATCTTGCCAATCTACCAGTGGCAGTTGGTTTGTTCATTAAATACCTTATAGTTGAGTGATTAGTATGAACAAAAATAGGATATCCAGTCACATAATGTCTGAATTTGTTCAATGTATAGATTATGGCTAAAAGCTCTTTTTCTATTACTGTGTAATTCAACTCAATTCCATGAAGGCTTTTACTAATATAGTAGATGACATTCTCAAGATTACCAGGCTTTTGTCCTAATATAGCTCCTATGACATAGTCTGATGCATCAGTATGAATATGAAATGGAATCGACCAATCTGGTCCTTGTAAAACTAGTTCCATGGTGAGAAGTTTCTTAAGCTATAGGAAGACTTCATTACATTTGGGTGTCCAAATAAATTCAACTTCTTTGGTCAAAAATGTGTACAAAGGAATAGCTATTTGGCTGAAGTCTTTTGTGAAACACCTATAATATCTAGCATGACCTAAAAAATATCTTACATGTTTTAGTTTTGTAGGTATGGGAAATGTTAGAATTACCTCTATCTTAGCTAGATCCACTTGTATTTCTGCAGCTGATATGAAATGACCAATTACCACTCCTTCCTGCATAAACATGAAACATTTTTTGCTATTAAGTGACAGATTATGTTCTTTACATCTAAAAAGAACCTTTTCAAGATTCATCATGACTTCTTCAAAGGTGAGTCCAAATGTTGTGAAATCATCCATATATATTTCCATACAATCATGTGATATATCAGCAAAAATGTTGATGACAACTCATTGGAATGTTGCAGGAGCATTACATAGGCCAAATGGAAAAATGGAATATGAAAAAGTACCCCATGGGCATGTAAATGTGGTTTCATCTTAGGAGAAATAATTATTTGATTATAACCACTGTACCCATCAAGAAAAGAGAAATACTTCTTTCCATCCAGAGTGTCCAGAACTTGATCTATGAATGGTAAAGAAAAGTGATCCTTTTTTGTTTCTTTATTTAATTCTCTATAATCTACACAAATCTGCCATTTCCCTCCCATTTTAGGCACTATGACTAGGGGTGACACCCATCTACTATAAGATATAGGATAAATAAAACTAGCATCAAGCAATTTTTGCAATCCAATTTTAACTATTTCTCTAAGAGCTAGATTGATCCTTCTCTGGGGTTGACAGAGTGATAGACACCCTTCATTGATGTATATTCTATGGAAACATAATGTAGGACTCAACCCTTTCACATTCCCATAGTCACATGCAAAAGCCTTTTCATGTTTTTGAAGTAGCTCTATTAACTATTTCATCTATGAGGAAGATAATTTAGAATTGACATGAAGATTATGACCTTTTGATAGCTCAATAGTAGTGGTAGACTCAATTATAACAACTTTAGAGATTGGACTTGTATCTAATTCACATGGTAAGAGTTGATGAATAGTGTTTGGTTCTTTGAGAAAAATACAATTCTCATTACATTCCTCATATGTTATTAAATCTAACACAGAACTATCAGATACATCTTTTTCTACCATACAAGTGTTAGTAAGGATACTTTGAATTGCTAAATCGTCTTCCTATAACTTTTGGAAAGATTGTCTATGTAACATCATAAGTTGTGCTATACAGTTTAACTCTTCTTCTTCATCCCCTAAATCTAGCCAAACAGATGTCCTTAAATCTATTTGTGGTTGTGCTAGAGGATATAAATCAAATTTCTTTGTTGCTTGACCATTAATATGATCATATTCCTCGACCTAGAACTTATATTTGCATCAGCTATAGCTAACCATGGTCATCCTAGAATGTTAGGGTAACTAGATAAATTAACTATATTTTCTATCATCCCATTAGGAGTGACAGTAGAACTATCTACAAGTTGTAGAATTGTTGGAGTAGCTCTTAAGCCTTCTATTTTCAACTTCTTCATAGTATCCTTGGTCATGACATTTATAGCAGCACCAAGATCAATTAAATAATTTTAAATAGACTGGCCATTTATAATCACATCCACAACTAGACTACCTAAATCAGAATATATAGGAGTGATCAATTTTACTAACATAATGTTAGCCAATTGTCCTACAACATGGATTGTAGTTGGGTCCTTTTTCTTTCTCCTAGGCTTCTTTAGGCAGGCTTCTCAAATGGATTTTCCATAGATGGTAACATATTTAATAGCTTGGAATAGGGGTATTTGGACATGCATGTTCTTTAACTAATCAATAATATCAAAAGACTATTCCTCTGTTTGGATAGGTTTACTTTGTACGAGCTTCTAGAAAAGGAGGTTCAACCGCTAGCTGGGCTTGAGCTGAAATAGTGATATTAGTTGGGTCAACCTCTTTAAAAAATAGTGGTTCTGATGCTATAGGAGTATTTATTATTTCAATTATAAGAGGCAATATAGGCACTAGTATGGTTGTATAGGATCTCAAATGTATATTTACAACATTCAAAGTGTAAGCAAGATATTTCTGAGCATCAACATATTACATGGGTTGTTGTGACTACTGGATATTTGGATTTGGTTGAGGTTGTGCAGGTAACTGGGTCTACTTTTGAGGTCTAGTACTTGTATGTGGTGGCATTAGTGCAAGTTGTTGGAATGAGGGTGGTAATTATGGAGTACTGGTATTTTGGTTAGGCCACTATTGAGGTCCTCTCCATTGATTTGTAGACTGCCAATTCCCTTGGGGTGGTTGTGATTAGTTTTTTTGGTTTTGCCATTGATTATTCTATTGGTTTAGCTAGGAAGGTTAGGAATTTTGAGGCCATTGGGGCTATTGTGGATTATTTTGCCAAGCATTATTCTAATTAGGTTGACTATATTGTGGAGGATCGTGGGTATTGCAATTTTTCCATTGATTGCCATATAGATTTGAATTTTGCAAATGGTCCTAAGGCATAACTTGACATTGGGCCCATGGCCGACATTGAGAAACAAAGAACACTTGGTCATCATCTCCATCTATCTTGATGTACTTAGTTGGATGATGCTGGTTTTCCACACTAGCGACCAATTTGCATTGGCAATCTTTCTTCTGCTTCTAACAGTGGGGGCAATACTTAGCTAGTTGTACTTTAGCTTCTGCGTGTTACTTTAGCTTTTGTGAATCCTTAGACAACACATGCTAAGGGTTCTTCTACATTGTATTCAAGAAATGTGAAACATAGTCTTCCAATGTTTCTTCCTCCTTTTGTGATATTCTAAAAATATCATCTCCTCTTGAATCATTTTCTTTGCAATACTCTTTGTATTTTTCTAGAAATAGAGTTTGCATTTCATCCCAAGTACCTACTGCATTGGCTCCTAAACCCATAAACCATCGTAAAGATGACTCTTTTATTGTTTCTGGAAATAATTTGAGCTTATGGGCATTAATGTTGTAGTCAAAGCTACAACGAAGTATGTCAAACTCAAACAAAAAAGTATCAGGATCTTTAGTTGCGAGGCCATAAAACTTTGGAAGAGTATTTGGAGGTATATTTTTTAGATTAGCATTGGTTAGAAGACTTGGGAAAGGAAATGGAAAAGTAGGTTATGCCATTATTGGAGTTATTTGATTATGAGGTTGCTACTAAAAAGGGATATTGAGCACTAGATTGTTAACAATTGGTGGATTTGGAGCAGTACTATCAAGAAAATTGGCCAAAATTTAAGCAAAAGGTTGAAGGCCACTTGTATCCAAAGGTTCTACCCTTGAGGATGATTCTATAGGAAAAATAGAGCTTGTGTCTAAAAAAGGCAACTCAACTTCTTCAATTTCTTCATTCAAAGGCAATGCAATTGAATTGGTGACTTGTGAATCGAGCACTTAATCTTATGGTTCCTAACTAACACACTAATCTAAAAATAGAGGACTTGTGAAGGTTCATATTTTGACACCATCCTTGGAAACAATGCCAAAAATGTAGGTTTTCATAATAGATCAAGAGAATCACGCTACTTTTCATCTAACAAGGGTACTCCATCCATTTTGAGAACTATCTATTCCACTATGAAAATACATTTGAATTGTCAACCCATGGACATAGGATTTGAAATGTGTTAGCACAATATGTGCACCAAGTTCCTTTAAGAGTCTTAACACCTATGCTGTAGGAAAGTAAAATGCATGAAAGAAATGTATACTACTGATATAGAATAGTAAACATATTTAGATTATCAATAGAGAAATGTAGAAACTATAGAAAAGGGAACTCTAAACTAGTTAATAGTTCAAATCTCCACTTTGACAGTTTTTCACAAGTGTTGCAAGAAATTTCATAGTAACTATGTTGCAGGATTAATATAGTAAATCTATCTTAAATAGGAAATTTCAAGAAACAAATCTACTCTACCTAAATCTATTCCACCTCCTAAGTGGTCCCCCTTGGTTGGCTTCAACTAACTAAGAACACAACAGGTAATCCAAAATCACTTTCTCATTAGAATTCTTCTTTTGTTACATGACTGAACAATTTGTAAAGAATAGAGAAAATAATTTTAGAAACTTTGAATCCTAAAACTAACTCTAACTTTCCATATATCTAGAGGATTGGAACTTATTATAAAATATAACAAAAAAACTCATGAGAAAACATCATTAGTAGAAAAAGGGTGGGATGTCAACCATGACTTTTAAAAAATTGACTGAGTAACAAAATAATGTTCCATAGATAATGTAACAAGTTAGCTTTTGATAAATAACTCCTTTCGCAGATGCGACTTATCACCTAAAACTAACCCACACTTCTCATGCTATGACTGGTCTTCATTACTCCTTTAATATGGTGCTTGCCACTTCTACATTTCCTAAATATTAGCAACATTTGAATACATACAACAAAATTTCTACTCTCATTCAAATATTAAAACATAGCTTTAAACATTTATATTAAATACTACACTTTATATATAATATTAAGCAAGGTGCATCATATCCAATATCCATAGGTTAAATAGGTTCTAGTTACATTCAACATAAGTTCACAAGACATTTGAAAAAAGTATTTTTGAAATGTTTTTCTCATGGCTCAAAGAGTAAGTTTAGACTAAATAAAAACTATATCAAATTTGAGACATTAATATGCCTCATCAGTTAGTACACAACAATGTTTAAATAGTCAAACAATGCAGTAAGTCTCGAATCATGGAGTATCAAAACATGAATTTAACAACTGATATCAATTTCCATTAGGACACCTCAACCATAAAATGTTAATTCATATCCATCATCATAATTATTATTTATAAGATAGCCATAATTTATCATGATGTCCTCTACATGGTTTCTAGCAAGAAAAACAATATGTCCCATACCATTTCCTTGTCATTCTCATATAACCATTCAAATCTCCTATAAAGGATTTAACAAAAAAAATCATATTTAAATAAGTACATACAAGGAGGGGACTTATAGTCCCAAAATGTTCAAAAACTTTTATAAAACTTGGCCTTTGCAAAATTTACAAAACTAAAAAATTGTGGATCATTACCTTTATAACCATCTTTCCTTATATCTCCTCTTACAATACTTTGAATAAGTACTACTTCCCATTTCTACATACATCATGTTCTTATTCAACTATTATGTTACTGAATCTTACATTATACTTTATACAATTTTCCTATATTACTCCCCCTTTGACATCAATGAAAAAGGTGTCAAAATTTATATGCAAGTCAAAATTTGTTACATCCTCTAAAGCTTAATTTGAGATTGTAGACAAACAATCTACACAAATTGTCTTTAGTAGCTCAAATTCCTTCTTCCATGTATCTCTTACTACCTATATTGTGTTGAGTAGTGCACATAATCTATAGGAGGCTACTTCAACTACATTTAGATGTATATATGCATTTTTTTAATAGGAAGCTTTAGCTCCAAGATATTCTTCCAGCTTCTTTTACACATTACTGACCTTTAATTTTAGGTGTTCTCTGAGTAGAGAGAACCTTTTGATCACCCTTTCTTTCTTAAGTTAAATGATTATGGTGTCATCATGAACTTTTGATATTGTGGCCTCAAGATCTTCAATAATTGGGTCTGAATGCTATAATGTTGATATCAGTGTCTAAAGTTCATTTAACTTTGAATTGATTTTTTCATTCATATCTTTTAGATAATTGTATGACATAGTGCATTGTCCATACAATCTCCTTCCTTCTTGTAGACACCTTCTCAATTCCTTGATGCTAGTATCAATGGTCTACAAATCATTAATAGTAGAAAATAATTGTGTATTATCTTCTCTTCTTCTTTCTTACTCTTTTACTCATCTTCTTTTTGTCTTCCTTTTTTCTACCTTCTTTCATTTCTCCTCTTCCTTCTTCTTTTTCTCCTCTTCATTCTTTATTGTCTCTTCTTCCTCACTCTTTATTTTCTCCTATTCTTCATTTTCTTCCTCTTCTGAACTAGAGTAGCTAGTGATATTTCCAACAATGTTTGTGCCATAATCCTTAAAAGGATCTTATGTATCATCAATTTTTATCTATGCACTGTCCACTTAAATGGTATCAATACCAATTCTAAATTGCAGTGATGATCTTGATATCACAATGTCCTTGGTTGTCTCTTCTATTGATGTAGGTGCACTCTTCTCTTCTAACATAGTGTGAGGCCTCACCCCGACCCATCCTAGCATCGATGATACATTATTCTTTTGATACTCATGACTCGATATGTTAGAACATTATTTGATGCACTGAACATTATTATGCTATTTTACGATGTGTGATGCTTTACTTCAGTTATTTGGTTTTGTCATTTAATGCTTTATGAACATGTATAATAATGAAATAAATGAATGCAAAACTAACACATTGATTATGCAATTCTAAAGGTTGGAAATATAAGTAGAATTAGATAAACAAATTGATTATTAGAAAATGGATGCCTTAAATTATATGATTTTTTTGTTATGTAATTTACATAATGCATGTGATTTCTTGATCTACTAATGTGTGCAATGAGTGTGCAGGAAATTTAGCCAGGAAAGCACATAACTAAACCACTTGTTAATTTTGTGCTATCTTTGTATTGTAATTCTTTGAAGGTTGTTATTTGGTCATACTATTTTCCCTAGCATTTGTTTGTTCTTATTAAGTCTTAAAGGATTAAAAGCATCAAATTTAGGTACCCTAGGGGTAAGGGTATGGGTTGGGGGCACTTTCCAACCCCTTAATCTCCTTGGTTGACTTTTAGGGTCACTCAAAAACCCTACTTTTGGTTGATTGCGAAAATGGATTGTCAGTTTACTTGAGTTGGTGATTCAAACTCCATCTTGAATTTACTTGAAGTCTAGTTGAGTTAAGGGTCATACATAGAGGCATTTTTGGAGTAGTTTTTTTTGGTTACCCAATCTCTAGTTTTTGGAGAAGTTTGAAGATTGAAGGAAGAAAAGGGAAAAGCTCTTCTCAAACAACCATTTGTCATAACTCTTTTATGAAGGTAGGAGTTCTTCACTCCTTGAAATTGTTTCTTCACATGTTCATGTTTGAATCTTACTTGAATCATGCATAAGGCATTGTGTAGTCTTGTATTTCTTGCTTGTGTGTTGGGGTTGATTTGGGAGGGATCTTAATTTGTCTTTCTTTTGATGTCATTCTCATGATTGCCTTGATGTGTTGTGTTTTGAGGGGATTTCATGGGGATTGTCTTGGCATCACTCACCCTTGGATAGGGAAGAAGTGGCCATGTTTGGGGGAAGGGCCTTAGTTGGACCTCAATAGTGTAGAGTCTCCTCTCATGGTGAGAGGGGGGAAAGAGGGTAGGGTGTATGGGCCCCTACTTGTCATCCCATACTTTGTTGTTATTGAGAATTCTTGAATATGGAAAGGAATGAAAAACCTTGTGGAAATAGCCTCGAAAGGGCCTTGTAAAAGAATGGAAGTTCTTGAAGTTTTAGCCTCGAAAGGGCTATGTTATAGTATGGTGATTGACATCTCCTATTGATAAAATCCACCTCCCACCTATTTTGTTCATTGCTGAACCTATTGTCCAAAATTGGGTTGGGAATGCATGCTTGAATTGTTCTCCTTGTTATGTTGTTTACCTCCATGATTGGTTCTTGTCTCTCCCATGGTTCCCTTGATGCATTGAAGACATTGGAAAAGTTCTCTTATGAAAGCCCTTGAAGAAAATTTATTTGAATTGCAATATTATGTAAAATGTATTTGAATTTTGATGTACTGGCAAAGACATCGACTTTTCTTATTGGTTCTTTCCCGATGGAGCCTTGAACCAGGATGAATAATAGAGAAAGAAAAAGCTTATGAAAAATCTCCTTGTATTGCTCTTATGTGATTTTAGATTTTGCATATGTATGTGAGGAAATAGCTCATTGGATAATTCCTTTGAATTATGAATGTTCAAGTTTTCAATTATGTTAATGAGAAGCTATTTGATATGTTGAAGTTTCCAATTTGATGTTAAACATTAAGATGAAATGAAATTCCTAAATTGTAATCACTAAGTTCTCTCTCTCCTTGTTAAGTTTCATAATTGCCAAAATTAATTTGATCAAGAGTTATGCATCACCTTGAATTTTGAATATAAAAGAACATACACCTTGTTGTAAGATGATTGATAAAACATGAATAGTAGGAGGAAAGAAAGAAATAACCCTACTCAAATCCTTGTATTAGTACATTGTTCATAGAGAAATCTGTGCTATCATTGGTTAGATGTTCACACAAAAAATATACACACCCAAGAGCAAAATTGCTCTCTATAAATTGTATGAGGAAGCAAATTTAATTCATGGAGTCAACAGAGCATATTCTCTCTCTGATTCCCCATTAAAATAATCCTTATTCACAGTTTATTCATATATATATATAAAATTGTTGAGAGTAATAATATATCTTAGGATTACCCTTTTTCGAAACCCCCACCAAATTAACTTTTTTGCAATAACTATTTTCCCCTCCATTTTCAACTTGTTTGATCTTCCCATTTAAGGCTAGACATGGCAAGGGGGTTCAGTGGTCAATCATCCCACTAAAGACATGCCATGTCAATGGGGAGAGGAAGGTAAGTTCTTTAAAACAATATATATATATATATAAACCCCTCCCATATCACCCACCCTCATCTTGCTTATTTCATGCGCTGACCTTGGGCAATCCCAACCACTTGCCTATGGGTATCGTGCCACTGACGACCCTATCACATAGAATGAGGGGGCAAAGAAGTTAAAAAAAAAAAAGAAACAACATTTTCTCTCACCTTTCACCTACCCCCTCCATACCCTTACCCTCTCATGTGCATGCTCCTTAGTTGAATCCTTAAC
Source organism: Cupressus sempervirens (assembly GCA_028749045.1). Lineage (NCBI taxonomy): Eukaryota > Viridiplantae > Streptophyta > Pinopsida > Cupressales > Cupressaceae > Cupressus > Cupressus sempervirens. Next base: position 600,786,692 of record CM053792.1, read on the forward strand.
TCACGCAAGGATGGGGAAAGTCTGCAGTGCCCTGCCTTGGGCAGTGGGGTGGGGTATATCCTAGGACTAGGGAGGGAGGGGTACTAGTGTTGTTAGGTTATTTTTGTTGTTGTTGAATGTTAGTATTAGTTGTGTAGTATAAAGAGGGGGAAAAGAAGTTAAAAAAAAAAAGAAACAACATTTGCTCTCACCTTTCACCTACCCCCTCCATACCCTTACCCTCTCATGTGCATGCTCCTTAGTTGAATCCTTAACTCATGTAAGGATGAGGATAGTCTGCAGTGCCCTTCCTTGGGTAGTAAGGTGGGGTAGATCCTAGGACTAGGGAGGGAGGGGTACTAGTGTTGTTAGGTTATTTTTTTTGTTGTTGAATGTTAGTATTAGTTGTGTAGTATAGGGTAGTTAGTTTATAAGATGTGTAGTTAGATTTTTTCATAATTAGTTAGTGTTAGATTTGATTCAGTTGTATAGTGTAGTTGTTTTATTTTATTTATGTTATGTGATTTTGTTTTAATGTTAGTGTAAGTTGTAAAGTAGATAGTATGTAGTTTTAGGATAGTTTATTAAATGTTAGTTAGGATTTATATTTATAATTAATTTTTGAATATGAGTAGTATTAAAACTTAGTTAGAATGGTAGATATTAGATAATATTAGGAGAGATATAATGTTTTTATGTGGGTATGGATGTTAGTATATAATAGTGTGTAGATGTTAGAATATTAAATTAGTTTAATTTAAAAGCTTTAACTTGGAAATTAGAATATCTTAATTAGAATAATTTTAATGTTTTATTAATCAGCTAAATACTATGGTGAGCTTTGTTAGATTAAATTTTTTATATGGACCTTATTAATGTTGAACTTAAAACCTATAATAGTTTTAAATAGAGTTTAGATTTAACTTATAGATTATTGAATTGATTTTTAGTCTTCAATTTTAAATCGTAAAAGATAAATTAATGAATAAAATTGTTATGGGTATGTTGGGGAGAATTATAAAATTAAAATGTAGATAGTATCATCGATAATAATGTTATCTCTATGGTATGTTATTAAAGGCTAGTTAAATTTTTTATTAATGTGGTAAGTGTAGTTAGCATGGTAGAATAGTTAAATTTTATTGAACTTCTAGAGTTTTCAGAGTCTCTTAATGTTCAATGAATTCATTGTCTAAATTAAATAAATTGATTTACTAAGAAACTTTAAGTTCATCCAAAACATCTATTTTATGTTATGTTTCTAACCAAGTTGTCACCTCTGCATAATAATGTGAACTTGCTTCTATCTTCTAGTACCTTCGGTTATCTGAATTTCAAACTACTTGATCAATTAGTTCCATTATAGATAATCATCTAAACCTTTTTCGACCTTATTATCATAATTAATTTAAAAAAAAAATTGTGTGTGTGTGTTTTGCCCCTTATATTTTGGGCATGACACATAGGGATTACTCCCCCTAAATCCTTTCTTTTTTTAGCAACAATAGGTATAGAGGTCATGATTTAATTATTGTTTTCTTTGTCTCCTCATTCAATTCCTCACAATTTCCACCCATCAAAAAAAATTCTTCTTTTGTTCCTCACAAAGGACTCAATAGCCTTCATTATCCTTTTCATATCTTCATCTTTATTAACTTAAAAGAGTTTCATTATCTAATTTTCCCATATTCCTCTATCCTCTTCTACTACTCTACTAATTCTGTTAATTAACCTATTATAAAAGTCCTAAGGTATGTCTTTCTAAATATCCTCAAATCTCTTATTTTCTAAAATTATATATCTAACAATTGCATTCTCTAGTTGCATTTTGTCCATGTTACTATACAAATGATAGTACTTTTTTAACTGCACAAAGCTTTTATTATCAATAACATGAACATTTAGATTTTCTACCTTTAGTTTTCAAGGTTTCTAACCTAAGGTTTTCATGGATTCAATCACAACCTTATCAATAGGTCAATCCTCTGATTGTTCTTGAGATTCATCTGATCAAATCATCTACAAACTTTTCCTTCTCTTTCTTGGTCCACTAGATAGTTTCTTTGTTCTTTTCTTTAAAGGTGACTCTATTGCCTCTTGCTTTACCTTAGTGAGCATTTTATATTTTCTTATGCTTGGAGGGGTTATTTTTTGTTCACCAATTATCTTTACCTCCTCTTCATCCATCTTCTTTTGAACAGGTTCTACAAAAGTAGGTTGTACCTATGCTACTGTAGCATAGGGTGCACTTGATATTTGTATGGATGGTCCTGATATAGTTACTCCTTCTACTATTCTCACAATTATGAAAGGTGTAGCTACCAAGACTTTAGTCTATCCACTAGCTCTCATTTCCATAGCAATTCCCATAGCCTCTTTATATTCTTCTCCTCTCGTTCCTATTTCCTTAAGAATAGTATCAATCTTCTTCTTAACTTTCTTCCAAATATCTTTGTTGTAAAGTTCACTATGAGCTTCTTTGAATTTCTCTTCATATGTCCCCCATCTAGGATATTCCTTATCTTTCTCTATCTCCAAGATAATCTTCATATAGCCCTCAATTAACTCTTCACCTATTTCATATGCCATGGGTTCTATGAACTTTACTCTAAGCTCTACTACTTTCTCACATGTGACATCAATTTCAACTATGAAACACATGTCATTCTTATATTTTTTCACTAGAGTAGGTGGAATTATGAATCTTTTCTTCATTTCAGATTGGAAACCTTTCATCATTCTTGATATATCTATTGTTATTCTTTCCTCTAATATTTTCCTATAATACTAAGTTATCAATCTCATAGTGCACTAATCACTATCCCATTCTTGGTTTGGAATACTAGGGAATTGTTTAACCACTTGAAAGAATAGGTGTGTTAGAAGGGATTCAAGTCTAAACACCACATTCTTTGTTATCTTTAATTTCTCAATATCGTCCAAAAACTACTAATTCACAATCTTGTGCATATTTACTTTTTTCCTTCTTCTTTGTTATCAAATATGCTGCATAGATAAATCCAATAGGTACTGAGTTCACTCTGGAATTTTGATTCATTTTACAGCCAATGATCATATTGATAATCCTAACATTAGTTTGTGTTATCAGGTCAATACTCATATTTCTTCCATCTAATTTTATCTTTAGGTTTGTTTTCACCAACTTCTTCACATTCTTCTCATTGACTGGGTTACTACCTTCATTTCTCAAACTAGTGAGATTATGGATCATGTTGTTATCAATCATCATAGGGATGTCTCCTACCCAAAACATTACTTCATGAATTCTTCTTAAGATGATTCTACTCAAATCATGATTGTCAAAATCCATGTAGAACATATGCTTAACAATGTTCAAATCATTTAGGTATGAAAACTCTTGCTTTAGTGATAGGTCACCATTACACACTAGTTCTAGGTCTTTATGCATATCTTTTTCACCGATACTCTCAAACTTGCAATGTATATATGCTCTAATGTCTTCTACATGTAATACATTATCTAGAACCTGTGAAAATGATCCTAGAAAATCATATTCCAATGACACATAAGGATGCTTCTTGAACTTATACCTTGGTCTTTCACTTACATCAAAAACTATAAGGTTCTCCATTTTACTAATTCAAAATCTTTGAAATACAACTATAAATTTCAAAAATACCTAAATTCTATGTAACTAGGACTCCTTTCAAATCACACTTGAAAAAACTTCAATTCACCTTCAATTCATTTTCAAATATCTCTTAACTCTTGTTATCTCTTCACATGATCAAATGATACACTTAATATTGCTCACATGGCTTATATCTCACCAAAATGATCTTTGCATTAATTGCACAACCACTCAACCCATAAAAAGTTATTCATATTAACCAATCAACTTTTTTACTTTTGTATAACTTCATGTGATATCCAAATTATCTACACTCTTAACTATAGCTTCTATGCATCAACTTCTACCTCATATTAACTTTGTAACTCTTAACTCAATCTCTAACCTTAGTTATATCTCTCTAGTACTTGATCTTTAATAAATAGGTGCTTAATTGAAATAAGAATAAATAACACACAATAGATGATTTAAATCCTTCATTAGATGCATCAAAATATTGTTCTTCTAATACTACATGTGAGCTTGATGACTCTTTTGCTTTGATAAATACCTCTTTGAATTCATGCACATGTTCTCTTAAGTCATCTTTCTAACTATTTTTGCTGCTATCATTCCTTTTGAAATTTCTATTATTGTTCCTTTTGAGATTTTGCTTCCTATTGATGTTTCTCATGTCCATTCTACAAAATCTTTGTATATGACCAAAATTGATGCATAGTTCACATTTTGGTGCATTTCTTCTCTAATTAGGTCTAGACTAGTTAGCTGGTGCTATGCATTTATGTCAATGTGTCCAAAGTTATTACACTTGTAACACATAATATGATTCCTTCCACCATTATGTATTTCTCCTCCATTATATGTCCTTTCACTAGATCTCCTTGCCTCATTACTTGTAGGGTTAGTATCTCTAAATATTGTACTATTGCTATTATTACTATCAAATCTAGGTTTCTTACAATCAACTACTTTATGACCAAAACCATGACTATTATAACAATAAAAGGTAGTAATATGTTTGAATGACTTACCTATACATTCTATCTTTATATGACCAACTTCATTACATATAAAGCATCTACTTTTAAATGCATGCCTTACCTCTTTAGGTGATTCAACTTGCTCTATTTACTTAGCTTCATCACTTTTCTTAGTTTGACTTGCTTGTTCAAATTATTTTGGCACATCTTTAGATTGAGTAGATTCAATCTCATTTTTATCTCTCTTCTTTGGTTCAAGATGCTTAATAATTGGATCTAGTTCCTTTCTTTCTTAGATTTATTTGTTGACTATTCAATAATAAAATATCCAAGACTAGTCTTATCATAGGTAGGTCTCTAAAAATATAGTTTCTCATCAATTCTCTTACTACTGGAATATAATTTTTTTAATTGATGCTTAGCCTAGGTTAATTCTCCTTTCACAATAGTATTGTACTTCTCAAGTTTTGCATGCTCTATCTTGATAGATTAAAGTTTAGATGTTACTTCAGTAAGATGAGACCTTAGATCTACATTCTTAGATTTTAGATATGATTCAATCTTTCTATCATATTTTTTAAATCTTAGCTTTAGTTCAATTATCTTCAACTCATGTTTTAGAATCTCATTTTATTTCTTCAACTTAGATACTTCATCATTGTCTTTAGTTTGATCTTTAGGATTTTTTTTGATTTGAGATGATCAATCTTGTCTTTTAATTTCCCAATGTAATTGTAGTGCCTCTCCTATTTGATTTCTGTAAGTCATCCCGATGGATGCAACTTTGATGATCTTTCCCTGGGAAGTGATCATGATTGGGACCCAGAGTGGCCTACACACTTCATGTGATTAGATTTATGTTACTGTATCAATTGCTTTGATTATACTTATGGATGATTTATGAGATTATGATGTGTTAGATGGTTCACTAAGGTTTTTCCTAGTGGTTACTAGGATTGATGTGGTATTATGATGTTGTATCGTGATTACCCTGAGATGTGTACATATATTGCACTGTGTATTATTATCCTGCTACACTGCACTAAGTTCCTATAGTAGTGGTTAGTCATGTATATGACCATGGTCGCTTATGTATTTTAAGTGCCTTTTAATGCTATTTAAATAACCATTATTAAATTCTTAAAGAATTAGAAATGAATTGTCCATGTTGGATTCATTGGGTATGTGTTGCATTTACCTTGCTCATTTTGGTAATTTATGAAAAATGGGTGTTTAAATAGATGATTTTAGTGTGATTGAATGAATGGTTGATTATTGTGATTTAATGAATTTATAAATTTAGTTGTATTATTACATGCAATTGCACTTGATCATGTTGTTTAGTGTGCAAGATTTATGTCCCTGGCACTGACACATGAAGTTAGTGATTCAACTATTCATATTGAACTAATGTCATCCCTGTATAGTTGATGTATCCTATTTAATTGTTTAAATTAAACCCTCTAGTGATTTAATAAATCTAGACTCATTTGCATTATGTGATTAGACCCATGAGTGTGTCTATGCATTTAGATGTTCGCAATTGTTGCAAAAGTAATTAAGGAATTTTGTGATTTTGGTTTAAGGGGGATTTTGGGCTTTACCTTATTTAATTTAATTAACAATAGCTTTGTTGTAGTTGAATTCCAATTACTTGAAATAGTCTATTTTCATTTGGGTTTAATTAGGGCTTAACTACATGAGCTATTTATTCATCCTAATTGATTATTCACTTGAAAAGTGAATATGTATCCAAAAAGGAATTTTATTCCTCACTTCTCACTTTTGAATTAGAAAGTTTGAGAGTTAAACCCAAAATCCTCTTCATGAGGAATAAATTTTCTATTCATTTAGGGGCTATGAGCATGGGATCATCATGAGATAGGTCTTGTTGGATCTAGCTTGGGAAGACCTTGGTTTGCTACAACTTTCAACAACTTCTGTGAGATATTTATTTTATTTGGTCATTTTCCATTTTATCCCTTTTGGCTACAAGGTAGGGTTGTCTCCTTTTAATATTTTAGCTCTATTTCTACTTCTTTTTTTGGTAGTTATTTGTTAAGAGGCTAAGAACTAGTGTTCCCCTCCATTTTTGAGTGCTAGCTCTACCCGGTTGGGAGGGTATGAGCATTTCCCTATTTTTTGGGATTGGGTTTTGGAGTTTTGCACCATTATGATGGTCAATTTTGCATATGGAATCCAAATCCAGATTTTATTGAATTTGTGTGGCTTTTGTTCCCTAAGACCAAATGGGTTTTAATTTTAAAGTTTTTAAGTTTTGAGGTTTTTGCCTTAATTTGCATGCCGTCCAGTTTTCTCTAGTTTTCTTGGCATGGTGTTGGTCGTGGATTTAGATTATCTATAACATGTCAATCTAACCATTTTTGTATCTTTATGTTTGTATTTGGATGCATACAACATCTGTACTATAGATGTTGTTTTCGATTGAGTGATTTTTACCTTTTATTATTTCTTTTGAACCCTTGTTATTATTTTGTGGACAATAGGATTCATGTAGAATCCATACTCCTAGATTGAGGCTAGTTGAGTGAGTTTATGATGTTTGGGTTTGTTGCATCATTGGGATTCATATAGAATCCATACTCCCAAATTAAGGCCGATTGAGTGAGTTCATTTTAGTGTTCATTGGGATTTGTGTAAATTCTATACTTCTAAGCTTGTGTTTGGTTGAGTGTTATTTTTCTTGTGTTCTCATCTAGACCTTTTGTTATGATCTTAGTGATGTTGGTGTGCTACACATGAGCACACATGTGTGCATTTTTTTGGGTGATTTGCAAGGCCTGAACTCCTTGTTGTATTTTGGTGGAGTTATGTTCATTGGGTTGGGTTGGGAATATGCATGCCTCTAGGAACTCATCATGTGATGAGCATGGGGTATGCAGGGTAGGTAGTGGAGGGGCTTCTCTCATAACCTTAGTGACTATTTCATAGGTTAGCATGAAGAAGTTTTCTAAACAAGTGATAACTAAAGAAATAAATTGAGTAATAAAATGTGATGTCTTTCAATTTGATTCTGAGGACAATCAATGATGGCATCCAAGGGAGTACATTGAGAGTGTTTCTACACTAGTGTGATGACATCCAAGGGAGTACCTTAAGAGTGTTTCTACACTAGTTTTAGCTTGGGAGTAATAGGCACATTACTCTCCACTATAGCCCCTACATAGTTACACATTGAGTGTTTGACCAGGACCTATTGTATTTGTATTGTCTCATGATCTTATTTTCAGTCATCTTTACTATCTAGCGTGAGTGTTAGCCATGGATGTTTGGTGTATGTGTGTTTGTGGTTGGATTATTATCTCCATTATGTGTGTTTTTGGTTGGATCATTATCTCCATTAACACAATAAGAGTGGATCTATGGGTTCCATGCGATTGGGAGGCATAGCTACCTATACCACTACTGGGGACTAGTGTATAGGAATGATCTATTTTCTAGTTGAGACTGATTCTTGATGTTCACTTGGTATTTTGGGTTTCCAAAGTACGTTTCCTTTTGATTTATGCTTTCATTAGAATGTATGGATATCATGTTTAGATGATGTTAGTTTCATTGGTGCATTCCTTTATTATGATGTTGTAGTATATGTTTAAATAATGTGATTCACTACTAGTTGGAGGATCTATGCTTTAATGGTTAGCATGATAGATTTTCTTGTTCTTATGATGTTATTACATTTTAGTAGTGATGCCCTCATAAGACAACTCTAACTATCTAGTTGGCAGTTTGGGACATACATGTGGGGGATGGCTAGGGCCTTTGAGGTCTCATGATACTATTATGGTTGGGAATAATCACACAAGAGTTTTAGTTGTTATGGTGCTTGGATGCTTATGCTTTCCTTCATATGATGTTTGGATTATGAACCATGTAAGTACATTGCAATGTTGATTTTCACATTTTCTTTCATATGTTGCTATGGATTAGATAAATAGATGTTTTCTCCTTCCTATTGAGTGAAGTATTGTCTCTTATGCTCTCAAGTGATCATTCCTTTATTTATGTGGATCTAGTACTTCCTAGTGTGGAAGTTTTATGGTTTTATGCATTTTTTTCTTATGTCATTGTTACATTGTTGGCAATCCTCACATGGGAAAGGTACTTCCTTGTGCAAGAATGTATTGTATTGCACAAACATACTTTCTTCCTCATGCAAGAATGTACTTCCTCGCATGGAGTATGTACTTCATCATACAATGTGAGAGGAATCCTCACATGGAGTAATGCTCTTCCTTACATGGAGTATTGCACTTCCTTGTGTGTAGTTATGCAATTCCTCATGCAAAACTAGAGATTAGTGCACTTCTTTGCACGAGAAACAAGGGGTATTCAAATTTGACTAAGGAAAGTTTGAAAGTTGGTTTTGGACACCTTGTTGGATTTCACATCTTTCTAGTTCAAAATAGTCTTCCTATGGGGTTTAAAATATATTATTTAAGTATATTTAATTCCTTATTTATAAGGAATAAAAATAAGGAATTAGATATACATCAACTTATACTTAAGATATATTTTAATAAATGCAACAATTCATTTGAGATAGGTTCTAGACCTCTCTGAGTTAAGATAAAGATTCTAGGAAATTTCAAGGCTTTAGGATTTTAGTCTTAGCCAAATTTCAAAAGTTAACTTTATCTTTCAGCATGGTATTTAGTAGATGAGTAGTTTTACTTTGAGCCCTCGTATTTTGCATGACTTTTGTTGGTCTTTGCTTGTGATTCTTGATTATGGTATGATTAGTGGATATGGACTTGTATGTCTAACCATGCTAGGATCTTTTACTTTGGGATTGGACAAGAACATCCCCTTGGTATATTCTCATGATTCATGTGGTATTTGGTTTGTGTGTCATGGTTTTGAGCTTCAAGATCTTTGGAAGTAGTTGTAAGAGTTTTGCTGGTATAGGTGAACATGTGAGTCTTGCCATGTTCCCTATTCTCATCACTCTTACACTTGGTTACTTTATGCCATTGTTTAATAACTTATCTTAAGAAAAAAATTATTCAATTCATATTTTATCCTTGTGTTCCAAGGATCTTTGGGTGCGGCATTACAGTAATCTTTTGCATCTTCATATCTTTCCTCCAAGTTATCTCTTTCTTTAGTAAGAAGATCAATCTTCTCAAGAGATTTTTCAAGATTCTTTTGCATTTATTCCATATACATAGGGATCTTACTCAAGATTTTAAGCCTCTTAAGAGTAATTGGGCTCTTATACCAATTGTTATAAATAAGGAATACTGAGAGAGGGGAGAGGGGTTGAATCAATATTCTACAGACTTTTGGCCAAAATTGAATATTGTTAATTACTTTATAATATGCATATGAAAATAAACTAACAATGATGAATAATAAACATACCCATGCAATACAAAAACTCATAATATCATTTTTTTAAAACTATGGAAACCTTGGCCAAGGGAAAACCCTAGTGGGGATGGTACCCACAAAATGATCCACTAAACAAAAGTATCTATTTAAGGATGTTGACACTGTTAGGAGTCTATTACATACATATAGTATCTCAATCCTTATTAGAGGAATAGGCCATGTTAAAATCTTCAACCCTATTAGGATTTGATATATACAATTACAAAATGTATGCAAGATTAGCCCACTGCCCAAACATCAATTATACAATGTAGTTCCTTTCTACAAAAGAGATAGATACAAAAACATATTTACTACTGATATTTTAAATACCTAATCTTTCCCTTTTTTCTCTTTGCATACCTTTGATAATGCATCATATATAGCTCACATATGAGTTCACATATCACTTATAACTTGCACACAACTTCACATATCATTATCTTTCCTTTATACCCTTACATTTTACAAAACTATCTAGTCAAACTTTAAGCATTCACATGCTTGGAAAAATGAAAAACCAATTCTTTCTCTTAGGGTTAACATCTTTGATGCCATCCCTAATTAGTCAAGTAATTATTTCATAAAAAATAATTCCTTAACACATAATTCACACTTTTTTGTTATACTTTGTTCTACCTATACACTGTGTTTACTAGTATTTAATTTATAACTTATTATATACTGGCTATACTAATTTGTGCACTTACATATGCATCTTGAAACTTTGTACTATCCATACCCAACAGTGCACATTCCAATAATATCTTTGACATCCATACACATCAAAAATGTCCTTATTCTCTTGGATAACTATCTGATGCTTAGACAATTTTTCATGTATAACTATGGGATCTATATCTGTTCATAGTATCTTCTTTACACAAGGTATATGTTGCCATAAATGAAAAATCTAATACTATTTCAAATTACCCTACTTAGCGATATTGCCAAAAATCTCCCCCATTGGCATTGATGGCAACATATGGAAAAATTGGCTAAGTCCCACAATATTATTCAAAAACTTCTAGAAAACTTGGCCTATGGAAAATTTACAAAACTTCAAAAATTGTGGATCATTAGCTTTATAAACATCTTTCCTTATATCACATATTATAATACTTTACATAAGCACTACTCCCCCTTTCTACATACATCATCCTCTTATTCAACTATTCTGTTATTGCCTCTTACATTATACTTTATATAATTTTCTTAAATTACTCCCCCTTTGATATCAATGACAAAGGTGGTAAAATTTATATACAATTCAATTTTTTTAACCTCTTTCGAAGCTTAATTTGAGATTTTAGACAAACAATTTGCAAAATTTGTCTTTAGTAGCTGAAATTCTTTCTGTCATATATCTCTTACTACCTCTGTTGTCTTGAGAAGTGCACATAATCCATAGGAGGCTGCTTGAATTGCATTTAGATCTATCTATTCAAATTTTTCATAGGAAGCTTTAGCTCCAAGACATTCTTTCAGTTTCTTTTACACATTGCTGACCTTTAATGTTAGGTGTTCTCTGAGTAGAGAGAACTATTTGATCACCCTTGTTTTCCTAAGTTCAATTGTTATGATGTCATCATGACATTTTGATATTGGGGACTCAAGATATTTAATAATTATGCTCGACTACTACAATGTTGATGTCAGTTTCTAAAGTTCATTTACCTTTGAACTAATTTCATCATTCATATCTTTCAGATAATTGTATGACATAGTGCATTGTCCATACAATGTTCTTCCTTCTTCTAGACATCTTCTCAATTCCTTGATGCTAGTATGAGGGGTCTGCAAATCATTTCTCACATTTTTGCATACACTAGCAAATAAATGTGTAACATGACTGATCTAGGCTTGAACTGATGCAATATCTAATAGAATAGTGTAGTCCTTATCAAAGAATTTCACTAAATATTTTTCCTTTAATTGTATGTCTTGCTTCACCCTGGTCATGAGTATTCTTTATAGTTTCTCAACAACCTTTTCCAAGGTCTTCTCAAGATCTTTACCTTTTGTCCTTCTCCAAAATTTACTCACTGATGATATAAGTCATTTTTTATCATCATCATTATCTGATTCAATGGATAGCATTATTATCATAGAAGAATTTCCTTTCTCAATTCTTGGCAATAGAATATCAACATCATGCTGGAACTCAACTTTATAAAATTTTGTTGTTATAACATGCTTGAAATGAAATTGGATTGTTGATTCATGCATCACAACCTTCTAGTTGTGCTTTAATCTTTCATCTTTTTCTTTCATTGATTTTCTCTTCATTTCTCTTTTCTCTTCTTCTTTCTTTTCCTTTTCTTCTTCTTCCTTCTTCTTTTTCTCTTCATCTTCATTCTTTTTCTTTTTATATTCTTTCTTTTGTTGGAATATTCAAATGTGGAAAGAGTACTTATGAGGGGGGGTGAATCAGAAGTACTAAAATTTGTCCTATAAAACTTTTATGTGGAAATAAATTGCATGCATGTAAATACATTAAGTAAACATGAAACTAACACATGCATCAATAACACATAACACCTAAAATTGGTAACCCATAAACCCTCTAGGAATAAGAAGGTAAAACTGGGGTGGGGATGATACCCACAAAAATTACTGCAGCAATATTGTTTAACCACTTCTGATGGTTTGCCCTGTTAAAGGCTTTACACTGTGTCAATAGTGACCTGGTTAGAGAATTTACAAACACTTAACATGAAGTGTCACCCTGTTAAAGGATTTAATCACCTATCTCTAGGATCAATGAAATAGTTGTTAAGCTAACCTATCACCATAGGATTTCCATGCTAATACAATGGCTAGAAAGTATTAGGTAAAATGAACCTGATAGTTTACAATCCTTGATTGCTGAATGCTGGCTTTGTTCTGCTTCGTCTGATCTTGATCCTTTGTGATCTGATATCTTTCACTTCTAAAAATAGTATATCAACCACTCTATATCTTCTCCTCTATATCATCATCTTCATCATCTCCTTCTCTATCATATCTTCTCTATGAGATATCGTCTTCCTTATAAAGACATTCAAGGATTTAGGGTTAGGTCTGGATCTACGATCCATATTAAATCTTCATTTTCACTTAATACTTATCTTTTTCTGATTGGTTGCATGCCTTTATCATTTTTCTTATTGGCTGTATGCAAATTACATAGGAAATATAAAAGATTCGATCTGATCATTAAATCCTTCGAGATTTCCTTATGTCGGCTGTAAAGACTATTTTCATCATAGTTTGTGCGATTCCAAACTCTTATGCTGATATCCTGGATTAGTCGGCTCCTGAAATATTTCTATTGCTCGATACATGCTGTTCTACTAAGTTACTCGGCACTTACACAAAACTGTGTTACTTGGCATCTAAACTTTACTCGGCACCTGATCTTCACTCGGCATTTACACTTTACTCGACACCTACACTTTACTCGGCATTTACACTTTACTCGGCACCTACACTTTACTCAGCACCTGAAGATTACTTAGCATCTATTGCACTCGACACCTATTCTTGATCTTGGTTAAGTGTATTGACACTCAGTTGTCAAATTTATTCTTTAAGCTAACATCTTCTTCTTTTCCTCATCTTCTTTTCTCTTCCTTTCTTCTTCCTTCTTCCTTTTCTCCTATTCCTTCTTATTTTTTTGCTCCTCATCCTTCATTTTCTCTTCTTCCTCACTCTTTATTTTCTCCTCTTCTTCATCTACTTCTTCTTCTAAATTGGAATACCTAGTGATATTGCCAACAATGCTTATGCCATAATACTTAAAAGGATCTTCCTTATCATCAATTATTATCTATGTACTATCCACTTGAATGGTATCAATATTAATTGTAATATGTGGTGATGATCCTAACATTATAGTGTCCTTGGTTACCTCTTGTTTAGCAAAAGGATAAACTAGTTGAAGATAGTTCACGGATAACACACGCTGAGTTGGATATTTATGATTCAGGTCAAAATATTAGTGTTTCCTAATGTGGACATCAAAATCTTTACTTATCCCAGGTATGTGATGCAGGAGCATCTTGGGTCAACAAGCCATCTTGTATCAACCAAAAATATTGCTTTTTTTTTCACACTAGCCTGTTGTTTGTGAAGTAGTCATTGTTTCTTTTAGTTTTGAGTTGGGTGTGATTAACATTATGTTGAAGACCTATTTTGGATCCTTACCCTAAGAGTGCATAATATTTTGTGCCTTATGCTTTTTGTTTTATTTTTTTTTCTTTGGTCTTTGTTTCCTATGATTTCATCTAGTGTGGCATGTTATTTCTGTTGTCACAATTTCCTATGATGTTGTGATGTCTTGTGCATTTGGGAGCTGACTCCTTTCTTGTATGTGGATCTATCTTTAAGTGCAAGTGAAAAATTGATGCCCATTGGTTGGTTATGGTTTACACCTCTAAGGTAGGACCAATATTGTAATTAAATGCCTAAGTGGCCAACTTGTGGTCTAGCTAGCTCTATAAGAACTTGGATTTGATGTAGGAAAGAAGCATGCTAGATAGAGGAAGGGGATAAGATAGTAGAAGCACCTAGATGATGAAATTGGGACTCTGATGATATAATTCATTAGTTGTAATTTAGAAGGCCTCACAATTGGAAATGTTAGATGTTGTTAGATATAGTTTATCATGCAAGTTTTGTAATCAATCAATAAATCTATGAATTATATTGTCCATTTTCTAAAATTTTGTGTTTTCTTCTATGTGTACTCTTGGAAAGTTGTTAGGTGATTGAATTTGATATCTAGTTGGCTTCCTTTCTCTACCAATCTTGCTTCATTTGAAAAGGGTTTTGGTGTTGAGACTATAAAAAGTGTAAATAGATTTTGTACACTTCATTTTTGTTAGTGCAATTCAATATTATTAATTACACTTTACTTTACTTAGGAAAATGCATTTTCATATTAGTCATTCAATAGATACATAGGATTTTTCACTTTGCTTGAGCACATGTCATCTAGCACATATCTTTGTGTTATACACCTTTGTGTTCTTATCCTTTCATTTTTGCACATACTTTCATGCACGATGGAGGATGATCAACCTTTGGATGACATGTTATTAGTTATTAAGCTTAGTACTTTCATCACTCATAGTTATCATGCATTACCTAATTTTTTAATTTTTTGGGTTTCCATTATCATTTTTTAGGTCTACAATTTATTTTCTTTTTGGACATTATTTTTGGGCCAAATTTAAATGCAAGAGCCCTCTATCATTTATTAGAGTACAAGAATTCAATAATGGGCACATATGTTTTGGCATCACTTTTTTGTTAACATTTTGTAGAATATTTATAGTGTTATGGCTTCATAGCACAGGATATGTGGGGATAAAATTCAACACCTTCCACCCTCATTTCATTTGGTGAGCCCAACCACACCCATTAGGTCCTCCACAAGACCAGTTTGAATTAACTCCAAATCAGACTACGTAGTTGAGATTTAGAAGATTCAAGCTCCTATAGTGATTCAACTCCCAAGATTATTGAGTAGTAGACACACAAGCCCAATATGATCAAATTGTACCTACCCAACTCTCTGCAAACAAAATCAACTTGACTTTGACATTCTTACACACATGATAGACTATCGAGTTGCTTCATTTCCCAATATGGCCAATGAACCTTGCATTGGTGGTGGCCTTTAGGCCATAGAGGTACTAACAACTTTGAGGAGATTCATCAGATACACAAATTGATCACCTATTGTTTTGAGCTCCCATTTGATAGTGGAATTGACATCTACATGGCTCATGAGATCAGTTCCTTGTGGCATTTACTAGTGTCTACAAAATCTACAGTGATTGGCCACCCTTAAACATCACATACTAATGGAAAAATTAATCTTGCAAATATAATTCAACTATAACTATTTAACACTTTTAGCCTAGGAATGCAGTCTTATTGTGTGGTGTTTAAGTCATCCAATAGTGGATAGTTGATCTCTCCTCCCACTATGAAATATTTTTTGACCATGAGCATAGGATATTTCACACCTCTAATATAATCTAACATCCAAGCCAATGCAACTCCCTTTCACAATTAATGTGATCACAAAAGGTCATTAGTAAGTATTGTGGATCTAATCATCCAATTTGGTCACTCTATAAATTTTATTCTTCAAATCATATCAAATCAACATTCCTCACATTGTCAGTGGATTAAATACTACTCAACACAACCCCTTGCATGTTCTACTAAGTATAGAGCACCTTTTTGATCCATTCTTCTTGTTGCAAACAATGACATTGCCATAGAATGATATTTTTCATTAAAAAATATTGTCTTTTGTGACATATTTAATTGGCTTAAAATTAATGCTTATTTGGATATCACATGAAATTTAATTTCTTTGGCTATGAAATGTTAAAGAAATAATCAAATTTAATTTTATCTTTGTATCAACATTATGTTGGAACTAATTTGGCTTCCTTATATAGGCATCAAAACTGAGTAGTTTTTATTTATAGTGATGGCAATTTGACCATTAATTTTATCCTCAATGTTGTGATGATTTTAATGGTTGTTTGAGTTTTGATCCCCTCTCCATATGAAATTTTTATTTTCTTGTTTTACTTTGGAAGGCCATAACTTTTTCATCCAAGATCCATATGTTACTCGCATAACTATTATGTTGCCAATTAGTATAAAAAAGATAGTATTGGTTTTCAAAATTGTTGGTTGAAAACCTACACACCTTTCCTGCTTGATGCTAGGAAATCAACACAATTTTGGTCGACAAAAAATGTTGAAACACAATATCCCAACCTCCACACTTCATGCTCTACAAGACCTAGGTGGTTGTACCTTATATCTCAACTTTCATAGAGGAGAAAAATTGCCAATGTAGACTTGAAATTGATACTCTTGAGTGGGTGAGCACTTGCTCAAGGAGAAATCAAGTTGTAATTATTTGATAGTAAAATTTGAAATATGGTACAAAATATGCATGTGAAAAGAGTAAGACAAATAATATCACCTTATCCACAAAATTGAAGTTTTTCTTAGAATAAATAAAGGACTAGTCATGTTCAAGTGGAAGGATAGAATCAATAATAATGTTTGTCACAATCATCAAGTTACTTGGAGACAAGTGTACTTCTATCAGTTGTTGGATAGAGAACTTGAAGTTGTGAAACCTTATTTAATTGAATTTAACTTCAAAGGAGATGAAGATCAATTACAAAAAAAACTGTGTGAGTTTTGTTCATCAAGAATTCACTTCAATTTCAATCCATCAAAAACAATATATATCCAAGAAGACAACTTGAAAATATCGATTATTGTGATCACTTCCCAAACTTTAGAAGAGAAACATAGTATTCTTATTAATTGTGAAAATAAGTAAAATTGGGTTGTGATTGGTTGTAATGTATACCCTATGTTACATATTTTTATTAGTGATTTTTATATCTATATTCTTATATGTCTATCTTCTTATATCTTATAAGGTCCCAATACCCTTATAGAAAATGAAAAGATGCAAAAACCTTTAGACCTTTACAAAAAAGAAACTAACTAATAACTAATTGCAAAAATTCATGGGATATTACAATGATATAGTTTTAAGAAGATTTAAAACAAAATTACAATTCTCAAATTATCTCAAGAATTTCTTCAAAATGTTGGTTTCCATGAAGGCCTTCAAATTTAGCCAGGATACCATAGAGCTCGACCTTTCCATCCTCAAGCTCTAGCTAATGAGCATCACTGACATAGCTTCATGTAGCTCATTTGTAGTTCCCAGGTGGCCACATACATGATGTTACAAACATCTAACTAGTCCTCTTCTACTAGTGTCAAATTTGGTTACATAACTGGCCTTAGATCATCCTACTCATTAAAAACTTGAATGGGTAGTCCCATGGTGAAGAAGTCTTCAAAACCAACACCATCATATAACAACAAAAATCTTGCAATCCAAGGAAAATCCAAGTTAATTAATATAATAATGTCCCTTTTGAGAAATGGTCAATAAATGCATTAAGTTTTAACAAACAATTTGCATGCTCAATCATAGGAAAATTATCACATCTATTTCTGCACTAATTAAAGAAAAGATGAAAATAAACTTAGATTTTAATGCATAGTTCTTTTCATTGGTTCTAAAAATATTTCTTCAAAATGTAAATCTTTGGAAGCTTGGGCTTAGTACATGATTCCTAATGCATAATCATGAATTAAAATTATCTAAAATCTCAATTTGTGAATTGGCAATATCAAACATAAAAAATCATACTTGATGTGGAATTGAGAAGTTAGAATCAACAAAATCATCATAGAGTGAAATTGTGAAATTGGAAAAGGCTCATTATCCCATTCTTGAAATTAAAAAATTAGAGGTGTAAATTTGTCCTTTTCTTGAAATTACAAAATCAGAGAAGTGACTTTTGCCTCTTGGCAAAATCCTAAAATTAGAAGAGTCTTGTTACCCTTCTTTTGAAATGGAAATTTTGAAGCTTTGAATAGGAAAATTAGGAATAGTCTTTTGAAGGAAAGAAGATTTTTAAAGCTCTATTAGTGGCTCTTTCTGGCGACGTATATTCACATGAATATGAAAAGAATCTAGCTATCTCTACAATCAAACAACAAGAAGAAAAACAAAGAGATCAAAAGTAAAAGAAAAACTCTACTCTAATAATATACATATTGACATGGATGCTTATGAGAAAAAGGGTTTAAGATATTGATCATGAATAGGAAATTCCTGTATATTTCCATCTGTATCCTACATAAATAATGAATGGTTTATTTCCTTTTCAAATATCACAAAAGGTCCTAACCAAAGATAATCAAATTTCCCATGCTTTCCTTTTTATTGATCCTTAACATTTCATTTCAAAACCCAATCACCTATATTGAAAGTTACTTCTAATGATTTTTTTGCATGAAGGTGCTTTACCCTTTTCTGTCTCTCAATGTTATGCTCTAATGTTATCCCTCTTTTATTATCTATATTTTCTTAAGCACTTATCCTTTCATCCATAAAGTCTATGTGTTCTATCTATTCATTGCTGATAAACTTGTAAACTGGTAACAAATTGTTTTTTGAAAGCCTAAACTATTTTTCATACACAAGTTCAAATGGTAAAAACCTGGTAGCTTTCTTTTTTGTGACCTAGTTTACCCATACTACAAGATTTATCTTAGAATCCCAAGCTTTCTTGTTATTACCTAACATCCTCTTGATAATTTTGAGTATGTTGTTATTGAATTCAACTTGGCCATTCCATTGAGGGTGGTAAGAAGAGTATGAGACATGAATTCCATATTTACTACAGAATTTTTATAATTCCTTTGATCTAAAACACATGTTTGTGGTCAACAACAATTTTTTAAGGAACTCCAAATCTAGCCAGGATATTGTTCATAAAAAATTAGTGACAACTATGCTGGTGGAATATTTTGTTGAAATTACTTCTATCCATTTAGTAAAGTAATCAGTAGCAACAAGAATCTAGTTATGTCCATTACTTGATTAATTTTTGATCTAACCTATGAAGTCAATCCCCCATATTTGAAATGGTTCTTCAGTTGCAAGTTTCTTAAAGGAAAAGATCCATCATACTTAAGCTTTCCTAAAAGCTTCTGGAATGCTTCACATTTTCTAACATAAGCAATATTGTCTTTAAAAAGATAGGGCCAATAATATCCAACCCATAAGATCTTATGAGTTGTGGTTTCTATGGAGAAATGTCCCCCACAAACTCCCTCATGTATCTCTCTAAGAATTGTAGGATCTTGACCCATGTCTAAGCAAAAATGTAAAACACCAGCTCTATTTTTCCAATAAAGATCACCTTGAATGAGAATATATTTATCTTCTTATAGTTTTATAGTTATCTTATGATTCTTACTTAGGTCATCATGATATTTTATACACCTCAAATAGTAGATAGCATTAGAATACCATGGACACATTTAAATACTTGCTTGAGGATATTCTTCTTCTACTTGATTAATTTTGGATGCCACCAAATTTGACTCAGCCATAAGTTTTGCTAACCCTTGACCTCTCACTAATTTGGTTATATGGATATTTATATTAAATTATTGAATTTGATTAATCCATCTACATCTTCTCCCTGTAGTCTCAGTTTGTCTAAAAATATCCCTAATGCGATATTTCAAGGCTCTAGTAAATACCTTTTCTAGATGCATGGAATGTTCTTCTTTCTTATTTGAATATGCTTTTAGATCACCCTGATATACCACTAAAAACTTATCTATGATGTCTTCTAAAGACCACATCCATATCTCTTTGAAACATCGCACTGACATTGGTCAAGCCAAATGGCATCCTATTCTAAACATATGTCCCCCAAGGTGTTCTAAAGGTAGTTTTGCATTGTTCTAATTCTTTTACAACCACTTGATTATATATAGAGAAGCCATCCATTATTGACATTAACTCTAATCCAGTGACTCTCTACAACATGGCCTCCATATTTGGAAAACCATAATTGTCTTTCAATGAAGAAATATTCAAATTTATGAAATCAACACATAGCCTTATGTCTCCATTATTCTTTCTAACAAGAACTAAGTTAGACACCCAAGAAGAATGTCTTATTTGCTTCATGATTCTAGTATCCCTTAATTTATTTGGTTCTTCCTACATTTTTGGTGCCAAAGTGGGATTAATAGGCCTTTATTTTTGTTTGAAAGGATTTTCTCCTTCTTTTAATGGAACTTCATGTTGGAACGAATCTTCTCTATAAGCTTTTGGGTCATCATAAGACTAGGAAAATACATGCCTATACTTTTTCAACAAATAAATTAATGTCCTTATCATAGGGGACAATTTCTTACCAATATATACCTTCTTAGGTGCATCCTTAGTCCCAAGAATTACCTCTTCCAAATCTTTTGCATCTTGATCCTTAATGTTCAGTCTAGATCTACCCTAGTTGTCAAAAGTAATTTCATAAACAACCAACCGCATTGGGATTTTTTAGTCTTGATTTGAACAACTTCCTTTCCAAAATGGTATCCTTATCTTCCACTATCTTGACCAATGCTGCACAATCAATCTCCTAACCAAAGAATTTATCTTCACAATTTAGGAATCTTATAATATCACTATCATTTTCAAAAACTTACCAATTCTAGATATTATTAGGTATAGATGGTCTAGTCTATGCTTCTACCTTTTTTACACCAAAAAATGTTATATTGTTAGGTTTTATAGCAATATTTTCTAATAGATGGCCATCTTTTTATTTCTTCTTTCCATCCAAGCTATACCAAATGCATCAAAACCCTCTAACATATCCCATATAACATTCCTATACTACTTAAACCTTTTATTTTTAGAGGTATACACTAGTTTCACTTGGAAAGCTACCAAATTAAAATCACCAATCACATATAAACACTTAATTCCATGCTTATAGGCTAATCTCAAACCTAGTAACAATACCTCATAGTCTGCAATATTATTAGTACATGAAAAACTCAGAGTAAAAGAAAACTTATGAGTAATTCCTTTAGGAGATATTAGGAGAATACCTACATCATATCCATCCTTGCAACATGATCCATCAAAATTCATAGTCCATGCATCTCCCTTTTTTGATTTTGAATCATCTTCTACCACAATAAATGGTTTGACAGATTGTTTTTCTAAAACCAAGACTTCTACCTTGAAAGCATTGATGTTGGTATCCATAATGCATGTCATATCATCATCAACCTTTTTTCAAATCATGTAGAATTTTTTTAGTTTTTTATTAATCTTAACCAATTTTACATCAATGTGAAAAGTTGCATGGGACAAATCACATTGCAAGCTTCCACCCATAGCTGCATTCCATTTCCTAGACAACAACATGCCATATTGTAGGGGAATATCAACCACTAAAACACTCATTGTCAAATTTTTATCGAGGTAAGAAAATAATCTATAAGGTAGTGCACTTATTATCCCTACAATAGAAACTTCCCTTTGATCCATTCTACAACATCTACCTTGTGTAGTATCTACTTTTAGCCCTAGTCCTTTCATAACTTTAAGAGACATTACTATATTTTATGCACCTAGATCTATCATACATTTCTTCAAGATTTTCCCATTTATTGTAATTCTTAAAAAGAATGGGTCAATATTTCCTAAGCATTGATTCACTAATTCATCCAAATACATAGGTAGGATTGGAGATACAAATCCCTCCATTTCTACTGACTCTTTCCTTTCTTTGATGAATCGTTTGAATTACAATTTAGGTCAATATTCTCTTTAACATTCCCAACCCATGCCATAGCTTTATCCTTATGTTTTGGGATCTTTAATAATTTTGAGAGTGGAAATTTAACTATAATTTTTGATAGCATAGACAACATATCAACTAGAGGGGGGAAAGAAATATGTATTTGCATACCTTTTGTCCCTTTTGTGTCTATCAGACATAATAACAACAACATGATTTTTCTACTTTTATTCTCAATAGCATTAGATAACTTTTCTCCCTCTTTTTTTCCATCTTTAGTTTAAGCCTTGGGAATATTTGAGGCATCTTATTTCTTAGGTTCTTATTTTTTTCTCGCATTCTTAATCTTAATATCATATCCATCCTTAGGTTTACTTGCTTTAGACTCTTTAGGATCTATCTTGTTGACAAAAGTATTGGTTACTTTGCCCCCTTCAATCCTAGATATCATACCTTTTGTTTGCACTTGCACAACCATATTGGTAGTAATCTTGTCAATCTCTTCTTTGGTAGATATCCTCAAAATTTCTTCATCCTTAATGCCATCATATTTCAAGTTGTATCATTAGCTTCCTTTTCATCTAAAAATATCTACTAATGTATTACATCATGAATTTGCCTCTTCTCATACATGTCACTATCAACATCCTCACAAAAAAATACATCATCATAATAATATTCAATCATATTACATCCTACATCATTAGTATTATCTTCATGATCATACTTTTTTTCATTTTCACTCAAACATGTGGAAAAAGACATTGCAAAAACACAATGTTGTGATGAATGGGGTAATTGACTCACCATACAACATTGAGAATCATGTATCATGTTGACAAAAACATTTTGTACAGGATCAGGGGTGGTCTTCTCATTTTTATTTTTGGAAGGAGGGACAATAAGTTTTCCATCTTTCCATTAAGTATCATAAGGATAATTCTACAACCTACTTTGTCTATTGAAATTCCCTTGGAATTGAAACCTATTTGCAGTTTGACCATTATCATTTCTATTCATGGGAATCTTAAGGTCTTTGATGGCACTAAGGACCTAATCTATCTTATCAAATTATTTCTTCTTGTTTTCTAGAGGCTTATGATCATCCTTCTTATTATTTCTTCCCTTAAACAATCTAGGGTCATCTCTTTAACCCCCCATCTTACCATATATCCTCATTGTTTTTAATGTTTACTACAATCCTAAAAGCATCTCTAAGAGTCCTTGTTTCTTTATCTCTTAATTGATACCTCATATTACCCTAAAAGCATTGAAATAAGTAGTAAGATAAAACTTATTATCAAGTCTCATAACCTAATACAATTTATACATACCTTTATGAAATCTAGCATTAAACTCTGGGATAGATTCATTTTGGAGTTTTTTGATATTGTTAAATTTATTTAATATATAGCTAGCATTTTTTTTGTCACCATATTGTTCCTTAAAAAAATGCTCTAAATCCTTCCATGAAGATATAGATCCTTCAGGTAATCTCTTAAAACATTATCTAGCATCCTCAGTAATAACTGCACAAATAATTTCATAACCACATCTTCATGCTCAACCTCATAGTCATGTATAAAGTCCAAGCAAGATCTTAAATGATCTTTAGAATAAATAACATTATTTCTAGAAAAAATTACCAATTTATTTCTCAATTCTTGCATAATAGTATTTGAATACCCAGGGATCCAATTAAAACATAGTTGCTTATATCCTTCTAATTGGATTGGCCTCCTTTGTGATCCTACCCACACTGACCACTAGAGCTAGATGTGTTATTTGTACTAGTTTTAAAACCATCTTAACATCAGATGCCTTTTTCTAAGAAGATGAAGGAGGGATATTAAAAGTAACATTCTTATTAGTACTAGTGTTTAGCAATGAGCTAGAAGATATACATATTTTAAGAGTGACTAATGTTTGAATATTGAAAGTACTATTGATAAAGTGGATTCTCCTTTTGAAATCTTTGATAGCAGCATCATTCTCCACTCTTTCTGGCTCTTTTTCCAAATATTCACTCTCTTTTATTTTCTTTTCTAACTCTATATTAGATGCTAACATGGTAGCTTGAACTGCTATTACTCTTACTAGTTCTCTTATTGTAATACTAGTCATCTTCTACTTTCCTTTGTCCTTCTCAATTATAGAGGGTTCTTTATTTTTGTCTTCATGAGGCTCAACTACTATAGGTTTGTAACTTTGCACTTTTCTAACAATAGTGCCTTCCTTTTTTAATTCTTGTTTTTTCAACAAATTGTCTCACTCCTTTCTCAAGTTAGCAACACCATCCAACATTGTGGGTTGCCAAGGAGCACAAAATATCTTGTTCTTTTCTTTCAAAGTAGCAATACTTTTAAGTAGATTTTCTCTTTCTTCTATTTCCTTTTTGATTTCTCCCTCTCTCTCTTTTTGAAAACATTTCTCTATCTCAAGTTGCTTAACCAACTACATCCTTAATATTCCTAAATCATCAAGATGAATCATAACATCTTTAGAGCCAGAGGTCATGTCTATATCCATAAGATTTTCATGAGCTACATCAGGATGTCTTATTTCCATATAAGGGAAATTTGAAAGAAAAGGACCTTGGTTGGAATGGAAAAAATTATTACTTCTCCTTTGTTCCTCATTTGATGGATTTTGATAAATAATATTTTCTAAAACTATTCCTTCTGGGGTATTATAGAAATTATCATCAGAGCACTCGCTAATTGACTTGTAACTCTTATAAGATGATTCCTTCTCAAAATATTAAGTCACCTATCACCCAATGTATAGGGCTAACTTTACTAAATAATACTCATAAAATAAATACTTGGACATATAAAATTTCTATATCACCATTATGAAAAGGAACTAACAAATACTATGATAAATTGAAAATTATCTAATAGTACTCCCCAATAGAGTCACCATTTTTTTGGAATTATAATGTAACTAAAGATGACAAATAATATGATACCTAGGGTTTAGCTACTTCCCATGACTAGCACATGTTACTCGGGTCTAGACCAACTAACATGGAAATGATGCCTTCTACACTTTAGATTTTGCTAACCAAGGTAGGTTAACATAGGGATTTTCAACCATTTCTAAACATTATCACACTACAAATTCCTTACAAAAAACTTAGTCTTTAAAACTTATTGAAATTCCAAATTGACAACAGGCTCATAGTAGCCAACTAAAACTTGTTAAACTTTTGCAATTAGTGATGACCAACATTGGATCTCGTTTCCATAAACATTGTAAATTGATTTTGATTTTAAATATGAATCATTTAATGTAGATTATGATTGTCTTGCTTAGTTCTCAAATCTTCACCAATGCCTTAATCCATTGCTACAATAAAGCTATACCAATGAAATAGATCTATTTGATTGACTTGCAATAAATGTATCAGTTGTCAAACCCTAAATCCCATATTTATAATATCCCTTCCATACATCAATAACCCTATCACTTCATAGAAGCATTTACTTAACTCATTGAATTAAAAGAAGCAATGAAGTAATACACAATTCATTCAAATTGCATTCAAATAAAATGAATTTTTAAATCTATTTTCAAAGTCATAGACAGATGGAATGGAGATATAATTTAGAATGCACAAATATCTTGCAACTTCTCTTTTTATTGATCTTCTTGAGAATGATACATATCTCTGATATAAGATTTTAAAATATAATACAGAACTAGAACCAGTCATTCATTCAACTTCATAAATTCTAAGAACACAAGCTAGAACATCAAAATTAAGCATAAACCATGGACTGACTCAAAATGACATTATCATAAAAAATGATTCAAAATTCAGACCCTCACTCCACATCTTGGAAATCCTTTTATAGAATAAGCATTGTAACAATCTTTAGATAGGAGGACATGTCTAAAATTAATTGCAACAATGTTGTTTTATGTAGGAAAAATCAATTACATTTGAGAATGTTGGAGATAGCAAAAAATGAACAATTATCATTCTAGATGTTCGTGATCAACTTCATTGTTTATAACATGAGACTACCCACAACAAGTAAATTGGAAAGATAAGGTATCTCATTGAAATAGTTGTCCTTCCTCTTCTTGTTATTTCAATTTATTCTAGCTTGTTCAATCGCTATCTCCAAATGACATTGCCTTGATGTTAGCCACAACCTCCCAAATAGTAATATTAGTGTCCACATCTAGCCAATGGCTTTTCTAACATCATTTAGTTAATTTAAACACATGTTACATTTTTCATCTATTATGGATCAAACCTCTACAAATATTTTGTGTATGTCTGCTTCAGTCTTATACATAACATCAATCATATAAAAAGTTGTAGCAATATCAATTTCACCATTACAATAGGTAATAAATGTCTCATGCTTCAAAATATTACCAAAGGAGCTAGACCATTCTTTCCATTTCCTTAAGTTATTCTCATCATCAATAATTCTTGGAATGAAGCTAGGTATTCCATGAGAAATGGTCTTCATCTTATTATTTATCATTTGCATCTTTCCTAAAAGAAACCATTTATCTCCTTGAATTTATTTATCATCTTCCTTGTGGAAATGCTAACCTCCTTTGGTAATTCTTTCTTTTGTGAAAAAATTGGAACAAGCCTATCAAAGAATGGTATATACATGCCCCACTTGGTAAGTAATGGAGAAAGCAAAGACAATGCTTTTGAGCCTTGGTATTATGCACCTTGTAACGAAATGAAACTATTATGGAAATTTTGCGAAGCCTCCTTTAGGATGTTTATCTTATGTGACAACATGCTCTCCATCATCCTTATTTATATCCTCTTATCTATTTCCAATTCTTCCACTTCCATTTGTTGATTTGCATCCATGTTTTCTGTATCAATATTTGTTTTGGTTTCCTTGGCTTCTACCTCAATGACAAGCCTTGTAATAGTTCTCACCATTTTGACCTCATTGTCTAGAGAAGTCATTCTTTGTTCTAGCACATATTTTTTCTTCATCTCTTATTCATATTGCTTCCTTACTTCAATGTACCTGTTGTAAGTTTGATATAGTCATTCTTCTAACATGTCCATCTTGCTCTTCCACATGAGTAAAATTATGTTCATCATGTTGTAAATCTAGTCACTAGATGTTGTACTAACATTCCAAAATATTACATTTCCTTTGGAGAATCTCTAACCTCCATCAATGTTGGCTTGTCAGATTCAAGAGCTAAACTCCAAACTACCATTTTTTGAGCATCAACATTAAAACCATATGCATTCCCCTATGACTTTCTAGTGATATTAACCTCCTCAAATAAGATGAATTTGTCCTATCTTCTTGTTTGATCCAACAGAAAAGATGAACTCATATCCCAACCATAAAATAAGAACATTCCACTTCTTTTTACAAGCTCTCTAGCTTCATCCATGGTAAGTGTTTCTCTATTTGGATAATATTCTTAAAACTTCTTTACCAATTCTACTACCTTTTCAGTTGAATCCCCTAGTTGTAATTGCAAGGATAATTGATTCTATTTTATTTTGAAAAGGAAACCTTTAAATTCTATAGAATTAATGAAATCATCATCCTTCATAAAATCATGAGCTTGTATGATCCTATCATCTATCATTTTAGCCTCAAGCTCAATTTTATTTGGGATTCTTTCATTTTTAGTGGCTTGCTTCATAAAAAAAATTGTACCTCATGTCAACAAAACATTTTCTTCCTCTTGGATAAATCTAGAGGGCCTATTCTCTTTCTTTATTTGGTATTTCAATTAACTTTTTCCTTTTTCTACCACATTGAGCCCAAGATAAGCTTTCTTGTTGTTCTTCATCTTCACCAATTTTGATCATAATATCTTTCTCAAGAGGTTTAGGCCCTAATCTATTTCTAATTTTTTGGGGAACCTAAGACATTATGTCTTGATAATTTTGGATACATTTATTATATATATTTAGATATGTCTCCTCATGATAAAAACTCTTGAAAGAAGGATCTATTATCTTCATTTCCTCTTCAATGCTCATTATCTCCTTCCACTTCAAGGTTCTATCTCTGTATTCTTAGTTTC
Source organism: Cupressus sempervirens (assembly GCA_028749045.1). Classification (NCBI taxonomy): domain Eukaryota; kingdom Viridiplantae; phylum Streptophyta; class Pinopsida; order Cupressales; family Cupressaceae; genus Cupressus; species Cupressus sempervirens. The sequence goes on from CM053792.1 coordinate 600,814,933, forward strand.
TAAGCAATATGTGATCACATCTTCCTCCCAAACCAATTTTCTATTGGGAAAAATATATTTTCTCATCTTCCTTAGAGAATGCCTGATAACATCATTGGGATCATAAGTTCTAGTAGGAGTAGAAGGCAATAGAAATTCCCTCATGAATTTATCTAATTCCTCTATTGCATCTTTAGCTATGTTGAAATCCCTCACCTTGACATTTCTACATACAAAAGATCCCTTTTTGATGGTTGGTTAATTCCCATTCTTTTTGGTATGTGTTTGGGTAGAAGATGAGGTGGATGAGGGCACCCATAAACCCTAATTATGGAATAATAATCAAAATAATCATCTTTCTAACACCCCTTGGGATCCTCTCAATAGTATCTCCTAACATGTTTCAAATTGGATATTCAAAATCATTTGTAAAAACATAAAGAATTAGCATAAGGGTAGAATCTTTGCTATACCCTGGTCCATCATTGAACTAGCAAGATTTCTCCCATCACCTCTATTCCTTCAATGAAATCAAGATTAATATATCCTATATTCTTATATAAGATTATGTGCATTAACAATGAATAATGGTGGAATTTGAAATTTCCCAATTCCCCTTTTTGTGCAGCCATGATCTCATTATGGATAAAATTGATTATGTGGGTAAAAAAATCATACCCTACATTGGTGTGTAAATCATGTATATTTAAAGCCATGATGTATATATTACCAAGATCATTCATGGTTCCATCCACCCCTATCACCTTGTCTAGTCCAAAGACAATATAATGAAAGAATCTTTTGAAAAATTCTAGGGGCATAAGATCTCCTATTTTTTTGGGAATTTCACCCTTCTCCTTTTTGGACTTAGGAATTTGTTCATAACTTTTCCAATAAAGAAACGAGATTGTCTTATTCAATATCTCCAGTCATAGGTCCTCCCAAGTCAAAGACTTCTATGAATGTCTCCCTATCCAATGTACACAAGACACTTCTATCCTTTCTATGGAATCCATGAGTCACATGATTATATGCTCTAATCAAGGCTTTCACTAGGTCTACATCCACAATGACTTCTGCCATAATCAACTTAGCTAAATTTCTATTCCACAGATTCAAAATGGGAGACTCACATAATCTATTGTTATAGAAAACCCAAAATAACTCATTTTCATTTATCTTAGTTACCTTTGCATCCCTGCAAAATTTTGTAAGGATCTCCTAAGATGTGCAAATTGGCAAACTAGGCATTTGATGACCTTGGAAAAAAAAAAACCCCACTCATCATCAAACACACTCAATATCTTTGGTTTTCCCTATTCAACACTAAGAGGAGCTTCCTCACTATTCACCTGAGAAATTAGCTTCCCTTCTTCCTATGCCATATCTTCTTAATTCCAAGTTTCAAATACTTTTTTACAAATCAAGTTTTTAATCAATTCTCTGCACAATCCTCTCCTTAGCAATGAACTCTATGGATGTTGGTGCCAAGAATCCTATTACACCACCCTTTTAATAGTGTTTGAGTTGGAAATAATATTAATGGTGTTTAAGGTAAACATGCATGAAATAATTCAAATTTTTAGAAAATTATCCAATTCATTTTTTATGGCACCCATACTGCCAGTCCAACACTTAAAATTTTACCCTTTTGCCATACAATATTTTGCGTTTTAGGAAACTACAAAATAATAGTAGTGATTTTCTTTCTTTATCTCTAGTTCTTATTAGTTATCAGTAGTCATTCACTTTAATCCACGATGATGTGAACCCTTGACAAATTGAGCTATTTGCAATATTGCAAGGTTTGGCACCTAACCACCTTACTATCCTATGATGGTGTGAAACCTCTATCTCTATTTCATGACCCTTCTTTACACTTAACATTTTGACCAAACGAAGTGGAAAGCATTGTTAGCATCACTCACTACTACTTCATGGCCATTTCCTTGCTCTACATTCCTAGCTACAAGATTAGGCATCAAAAATAGCATTACTGTCATTTAACCTCATTGTTGGTTATCAACTACTTGTTCTAATCGCATTCTCAACAATGCAAAGTGAAAATGACCTTTGATCTCTTGTTCTCCACTCAGTGGTAGCATTAGTATTTTCAACTTGTGAAGGGTCATTACAATTTAATGCTTATGTTTTTTCTTTTTTCCACTTTATTTTCATACCATCAAAACAATTAGTGAAATGGTGAACATAGATAGCTTATGCTTGATCTCTTCTTTGTGACTATTATTTCACTTCATATTTTTAACTGTGAGATCTAGCATTAACTAGACCTTTACACTATATTGATTTTTTTGCTAGTTTAAAACTATTTATTTAAAGTATAACATTAACCATATGAACTTGCAATCAAGGTTAGTCTCTACATCTCTCTGCAACACTAACACTTAGAGCTTTAAGCCGCAAAGTAGCGTGAAGGTTTTCTCTAGAATTGATCTCTACTTTGCCACTTATTCATTCCTATTGCATCATAATGTGCTATCTCAAAATGCTCCATATGGAATGTTTATGAGATATTATGATACTGGAGATCTAGCATGAGAAAAAAATTCGCACCATCATTGATCAAGCCATGCCATTACACTTAACCTAGAGACACCACAAAAACTATCTAGTTAGCAGTGTCACACTTTCACTGCTCGAAAAGATTCTCTTAATTAACTACAAAGAACTTGAAAATTATTTACAATAAATAACATCAAATCATCACAACTTAAAAAGGACTAAAGCTTAACAAGTCAGAGATGCAGTGATAAAGGTATAGTCATACCATCTGTAACGCCCCGCTCGGGAACCCAAGAGTGATAATTAAATTATTAATAATACTTATTGATCCATCAATATAATAATCTACGTTTTTCATTAATTTGGTATTATAATAATTTAATTATCTTTAATTTAAACCACTTCCTTTACTCAATTAAATCAAATTTTAATTAAACCAATTATTATTATTTTTCATAAGAATCTATATTATATTTACAAATAATTTATTTAATTACAAAATTATTAATAAATGATAATACAAATTCAATATAATTAAAACTTAATATATTTAAGTTTAATAATTTAAAATTTTAATATAATTAAAATATAATAAAAACTAAATTATAATTAAAAAATTTAATGCATATATCAAGAAACGTTTATAGCTCGCCGGCTAACAGTACTGGCCACAGCCCTTAGTGCGGCAGCGTTGCCGTAGCAGGCTGCTGCCGCAGCAGTCACTGCTGCGACAGTGGCTGACCACCGTGCGAGGAGGACAAGGGGACAAGGGGTGGGTAAAACCTGCCCCTCCCCATATTTATTTATTTATTTATTTTTATATAATATTTAAAACACCCACGTCTTTTTAAATAATTTAAAAAAAAAAAAAAATAAAAAAATTTAAGAATTGTTTTATTATTTGATAAATTTTTATTTCATTAAAATTTATGATTTTCATTTCAAACAAATTCTACAATAAAAATTATTTTAAATATATATATATATATATATATTTAATAATCTTTACATTATTAGTTTGATAGGAAAAAGACTAAGTTTGACCATTCAAATTTCTAATTTTAAATCTTTCTTTTCCTTCAAACCCTACGTGATTTAATTAATTTCCTCTATGATTCTTCTGTATAAACAATGAGACACCAATTTTAACCAATCAGATCTTGAAAACAATCGAGATGATAAACATAATTTCAATCACCCAACAATCACGAAGCAAACAGATATTTCCAATTAAAATTGCATTCACGGGATTTCAAAACTCTACCTCGTACTGATGCTAAAACTCTAACAGCTGGATGAAAATTTCTACTGCAAGCAATATCCTTCAAGCTACGAAAAAATTCCTTCTTTTCCAAACCCTCTGAATTGCTCTCCAAACCTGTGTGTGCCCTTGACACTTGTGTATGTCTTGAAAACCTGTGTGTGCAATAATGACTCAAAAACCCTCTAATATAGAATCTAATTACCTTTTAGGGTTTCTATCACCACCAGTCTAAAATTATAATTATTTTATTTAATTAATTCTTTCATGCACAATTAATTTCCTTTTTAAATTAAAATATTCTTTTTATTATACCTTCATGCACTTTAAGTGAATTATTAAATTTACTTTATTTAATTTTCCACTAGACTTCGCTTTATTTGATTTATTAATTTTTAAATCACATGCACACTTTATTAAATATCTTTGTTAAGTTCACATAATTTATCTTTTTAATTAATTTCCTATATATTAAAAGGAGAAAGATATTAAATTATGAAAAAGATTTAAGTTCACATGAATCCATCAATATAATAATCTACGTTTTTCATTAAAATTTGGTATTATTAATAATTTAATTATCACTCTTGGGGACTTAACTTGAAATCATTTGGATATAGGGACAAGATATTTTTGCAAGGGTAAACTATGGGAATTATCTGATTAAAACATACGTTCAACTGGAAATGGGAACTAATCATTAACTCAACAATATATTGTCAATCAAGTTCATACTTTGAAACAAGAATTGAAACTTTACTTTTGACTTTATTGTGTATTATCAAATCAAACCAAACTATGAAACTGTGGTGTTGCTTGTATTATTTATGCCTTTGGATTTTGGAGTCGAGTAGGTGTTGACCAGTCTAGGATGTACACCAGAGGTTTTGTGAGATTTCTTGTATACTATTTATGGGACTAGATGTTGTGATGTGTTTTGTGATTCATATTGAGATTATGTTTATGAGGTTTACTCTATGGAACATTTATGTGTACTTGGGTTTGGAGAACCAATTTGCTTTCGGGTTGCCTGTTAAGGAACCAAGTTTGATCTTTATGGGTGTTGTGGTATGGGACACAACTGTGTTTTTATGTGCTTAGGAGAGGTTGTCTAGGTACATGACTTGGGAGTGGCTTGCATAGGGGTCCGGGACCCAAAGTGGTTAGTGCCAGGGTAACCTAATGCAAATTATGTATTAAGTGATAATCTAGTAATTAAAACTTTTGGGGGGAAAAAACACTAAAAAGATAAGTTAGAGATTTTTGATCTACCCATATCTTGAGTGCTTGCATAGACTAAGGATGGGAATGAGATGAGTGCCTCGTATTCTTGAGAGGGCTTTCTAGTTCTCCATATGTGTGATGTTGAGGGTCCGGGGTTCAGAGAAACTAGTCCAGGGTAACTCAACACTTGAGGGTCCGGGGTCTATTAAGAGATCAGTCCAGGGTAACTCAAGCAGCCATCTGATGACACTCCCTAGTATGTAGCCTGAGTCTCCTCTGTAGATTTTGTGTATCTCTGGTGGTGTACTTATTATTGATTGTGTTTATTGTGGTTATTACTTTCATTGAGGATGATTGGTGATTCATGGATGATGTACTTTTGACATGTGGCTTTTGAGTTGAGGTGATTGTCTTTTGTTGACTTTATCTTATGACCTTGGTATTTGGTTTATACTTGGTTCATTATGATGTTGGTTATGTAGTGTCAGTATTGGATTGAGTGTTCTTACTTTTGGATTATTTTATCATCTTGAGTAGTATGTGTTACCTTTGAGATAGTTTTGGCTAGTACGTATTCCATGCCTAGGAATGTTTAATGTTTGATTTGTCGTATGTGGATCATTCATTATCTTCCCTATACAGTGGAAGTGGAAGCATGACTAGGTAACCACGCGGTCGGAGGTAGTGTCTTCTTACCATTTGGGTTCCTCTTCACATTGCTAGTTGTTGGATGTTCGTTGCAGAAGATGTACCTTTATCATTCTTATTTCTTATCTCAGAGACTTCTTTTCAGATGATGTATTTATGTTATCATGTATTCTGATGTATTGTATCTATTCTCACATACCCTGTGATATGTGCAGTGGATGTTATTAATTGGATGTACTTTCATTTTATTGTTTATACTTATGCATTTGCTTATGCGATTATGTATCTATTATTCCTTGAGATATTGTACTTGAAACTTAAACTAATTAATTTAAAATTATTAAATGTGACTCAACGTAAAGGAACTCTTGAGGAATTGAAACTATATTTGTAATTGATTATGTGTATTTGATGTGTATGTTCATGTTGCTTCCACATTAATGTTATCTTGATGTTGTTTAAACTTCAAAAAAAAAAATAGTTTAGTAAACATTGTAACATGTTAGGTTTATTTCTCTTGGGTTCCCGAGCGGGGCGTTACAACATCATCGCTTAATATTTCAATGTTTCCTTTAAAGTGCAAAAACCCTTAGCACATTTATTTAAATCAAAATATTTAAGACATGAAAATGTATATGAACATGAAATTAGAGATCTTCTAACAAGGTCTCTATAACAGGAAAATACAAACCCTAATTTCAACAATTCAACTTAAATTTTCATAGTAGATTTTCAAAATTTTAGACTGGTGAAAATGCAGACCATCACCTTCTCCATCATCAATGTTCTTACATAATCCATAATAGATATGTTCCTTCTCTTAGTTATACCATTTTATGGTGGTGTCCTTGGTGCACTCATTTTCCTTTTGATTCCTTTGTCATTGCAAAATAGTTTGAACTCATTTGAAATGAATTTACCACCTCTATCTAATCTCAAAAAATTTAGACTCCTTTCTCAACTCTAGCAAGATACCACTTAAATATCAGAAATGCATCATATTTTTCCTTAAGAAACATCACAATCATCATTCTTGAAAAATTATCAAAAAACAAAATAAAGTATTTATCAACACAATACCTATGTATTCCAATAGGACCACATAAGTTAGTATAAACCAACTCCAAAACTTCATCAGAAGAATATTTCTCGCTCTTGAAACTAGACTTCTTTATTTTACACATTTTAAATTATTTTCATGTCACTTTATTAGGTTTCATTAATCTTGGAAATCCTTCAAATCTTTTCATTTTACTTATCTATACCAAGTTGTCAAAGTTCATATGACATAGCCTTGTATGCCATAATCTTCACATTGTGTCACTACTACATTTGGGGTTAAATTACAATGATAAATTGTGATGGTAGTGTAATTTGTGTGTGACTTTTGTGTTTTTTTTGCAAGTATCCCTGATGCCATCATAATAATGATGATACCATCATTATTACAACACTCATGTGATTACAAACAAAAGAAAAAGAAAAACATTTCTCATTTTTCCCAAATGCTATGAAGTGCAAATAGAACTTGGGCATAGTGCAAATAAAGCTAGGGTAAACAAGCTAGGAGGAATTCATCAACAAAAGATCAGTGCTACAAATTGTGTTGTGCAAATCTGAAGTGGATTATTGTTTTTTTAGGAATTGACCATGTTTTTGTGTGTTTCAAATGGTACTTTTTATAAGTCTTTTTATATGTTCTCTTGCCTTTCTTATGATTTCATTCCCCTTCTTCCTTTTGATCTTGATGCCTTAGGTATACTATAATCCTTATCGTAGAAATGGAAAGATGCATCCATCTACAATTGTCTTTTAATTGGGGTGTGGTGCATGTTTATTGCATTGCCATTTCATGAGTAATTAGATCACTTCTCAAGTAGTGTTTTTAATATGTAGTTTCTCTCTGGCAAGTGATACCTCCTATTAGGATCGTTGCATTATTGTTAGGTTATTTTTTTTATATATGGGCATTTTTTAGTTTGTACAAAATCTAGATCATTGTTCTTCAAGTATATGCATCAATGCTCTTCAATTAATGTAATGATGGGTTTGTTGTTGGATGAATGTGTTATGAAAAAACATGAAGCCTTGTAAATAAGATGTTTTATAAGAAATGCCATTAGCTTTCTTGTGTTTGGATGATAAAACTACTTGTTCTACATCCTTTCTTATGATTCAATTGGCCCTCTATCATTTGATGTCTTAGGTATACTTATAAACCTCATCTTGTAAATGGAAAAACATGTCTCCTTCTACAATTTCATATGTTTGTAGAGTTGTGCATGTTCATTGTATTAGTATTTCCTAACTAAATAGATTGTTCCTTGTAAATGATGTTTGTTACATGTGCTCCCCCTTTACGAATGATTTCTCTTAATAATACCACTTCATTATTATCAGATCATTGGTTTTGGCTCTAAGCACTACTGAAATTATACAGATTGTTGTTACTCTTATCATTGATTTCTAATTATTATTCATGTGCTAGAATAAATTGATTATCTCTAGAGTTTTTTTCCTCATATCTTAGTCATATCAAGTTATCGAATATTGCATATTATATTGGCCTCTCTAATGATGTGGTTTTTCTCTGAGATTTCTTCTATTATAGCATATTAGAAAACAAGAAAAAAGAAGGATATTTTAACTATTGCACCCAATGCTTACCAATAGATTTAATATTGGACCTCTTGACTAATTCTTCATTGTAAATTTATGTAATCAATTCTTAGTTTAGAATAGTGGATCCCATTCTATCACCTAAAAAATTTGTTAAAAAATAGACTTGTGTTATAGGTTTCAAAACCTAAATTTGTTTTGCATATTATATTTTCTTTGAAAATTTGTGTGCTATAGTCAAAGTATGATTTACTTTTTGTTTTTTTGTACATAATATATAGCTACTAAAAGATTGGAAATGAAGAAAAAATACACTATAAGTGATTTTAAAATGGTTAATGACAATTTTGTAACCATTATTTCAATTTGAAAAGCTCATATCAAATTTTCTATTGGTGATTTTTCTTGAGCCTCTAAAAACATCTAGTGATGTTCTTTTTTTCTTGGGTTCATCATTATCTTCATTAATTTCAACTTATAATGATTTTATAAGGCCTTTCAAATCTATATAGATTCATTGTAAGTGCAAATAAAGTATCAAGTAGATTGAAACAATGGTAATGGGAGCTAATATGGTGAGAATACTTGTAGTTATAATAGTTTAAGACTATAATATAAGCCAAGGTAGGGAGATTATGAAATAGTTGTAACTTGTCTTAGGGACAGTAATGTTGTCTTGAGAGTTCTTGTGATAACTTAAGAGTAAGAAACCAAACATGTTTCTCATTGGAATAACAAAATCATTATGCACTCACATATTTGAAATTTTTTTATTTGAGGTGGGATTTTCACAGACATCTTAACATCTACTCTAGTATTTTATCTCTCTTCTTATCATTATTTATGATATTTGTTGTGGTCTCACAACGCATGCCCCATTTCTATCAGAAATGGGGACCCCCTACTTTATTTTTCTGCTTCTAAGGTCCAAGTCCTTTTTGAGGTTTTATCTAGTGTCTTAGTTCACATCCAGGTCTTGACTGGAAAACCTAGTGGTCAAAAATAAAAAATATCAGGAGAGATAAGTCATTTTGCAATGCAAAATGGTGCACTAGTGCACCTCCCCAAGTGTGCTAGTGTTTCAAAGTTCATCAAAGGAGACATTTCACCTTTGATGATTCACAGATGCATAGCTATGCACCTGCACAACACCAGAGTTTCCCAGGGCCTATAAACCCCCCCAACACTCTTCTCCTTACCATCTTCCTCCATGTGTCTTCTCTAAGATCTCCATAGCCACAAAACCACAACACAAGAGGTTCACATTACACTCACCATATCCCCTCCTACAAATAAAGAACACATTAATATCAACACCCAACAAAAAGTAGGTGCGCATTAGCACACCTACCTAGGTGCACTAATGTGCACCTATCTTTTGTTTTAAAAACTTTAAAACTAACAAAAAAAAAGTCTAAAATCTAATTGAGGTGCACAATAGCATACCTAATTAGGTGCACTACTATACATCCTTTGGACATAATAAATTCCCAAGTGAAAAATGAGGTGCACATTAGCACACCCCATGAGGTGTGCTAATATACACTTGATAATATGAATTTTTCTTTTATAAGGAGGGTGCACCAAGCACACCTGTCAAGTGCACCCATTTTTTTTGCAATTTAGTGTTAAATAGGGTTCTAATGTGTTTTCAAGAATTTAGGGTTTTGGTTGAGTTAGTTTTAGGGTGTCGTTAATCCATTTTTCTTCAATTCTGAGCTAATGGACATACTTTTTGTGTAGATTAAATGGCATCTTCATAATCCTCCTTTGTTGAGAAAATGACACAAAAACTAGTAATATTCAAGTTGTAGGGCATTCCTACAAAATCATAGTTTCAAGATGAGTACTCAAAGATTTGAGACATAGATTTGTGTGAGTTCTTAAAACTGTGCAACAAACCAACTAAGAGGTCTCATATGATATCTGCATTGATCTGGTTAGGGCTTATTAGTACAACATCACACTTAGTGTCAGTATAGTCCTCAAAATTAATCATGATACTCGTAGAGCATTTTGTTCCTAAAGAAAGGTTAGTCAAGAGTGTTATGGGAGAGATCATTCTTGATCTTCAACCCAAGAACATTGAAAAAGTGTTCCATCTCCCAAGGGTGGATCAGTTCATTATACTAAGCTATGAGAAAGTAGAGAGATGGTATAGGGAACATATTGATGAGGATTTTGAGATCATCTAATCTTCATACCTTATAGAGAAGACTCGTCTAGGAAAGAAAGTGGGAAAAGTAGACATGGCAAGAGGATACATGAAGGAGGATATTGGATATTCAATTATACTCTTGAGTAGAGTTATGGGTTTGCCAGTAGTCGAACATCTGAATATTTTTATGGTGCATTTTATTAAGACAATAAAGAAATTAGAGATGCCAACAGATTGGGCTTCTACTCTCAATGAGAATTTGGGTGAGAAACTAGTGGTGGTGAAGAAAAATAGGAAATTCTACATGACATCATACTTGTGTACTTGTTAGTCACAAGAGTGACAGATTATCTAGGGCTCTATAAGAGGGGTAGCATGTAGGATAAAAATGCATGGTTGTATATAGTATATCCTTAGCTAGTGAAGAAGAGGATTTTAGAGCAAAGAAAAGAGTATAGAATTGTAAATGATTGTTTCATATTTGCAATAATTTGGTTCATAGAAGGGGATTATGTGAAGAGAATATTAGAGGAGGTAGTTGCATATATGAAATGTCCCTTTTCTGATTTTATATGATATTTCTAACCTCTAATCAGATCTTTAAGATCAAACAACTAATATCACAAAGATCCACCAAATTTCTCAAGAAACCCCAAATCGGGTATGCTGAAAATAGTGCCAAAAGCTTCACAACTTCACAAATTATTAATAAATCTGAAAATGCACATTTTTACAGAAATTTCAGCAGTATAAAAGCCTACACAATGAAATTTCCAGATCTATATAGCCTTTACACAACAGTTCACAAATGTAGGATAAAAACTATGCTCATCGGGCTCCCGAAATTAACACAAAAATGCCCGAAAACACCACAAAAACACTAATAATCTATCTCAAAAGTTTAATCATGTCCCAATACATATATTTAGATCTATTTTAACATCTTAAAGTCTGAAATATAGCAGAAACCCAAAATGATATGAAATACTCAACTGAAAACACCAAACTCATACAAAAAACACACCCGAAAACTCACAAATCTGCACTGTTCAGCACAAAGGCAAACTCTATATGAGCATGCACATGGAATGGCTTCAAACTCCCATCCTTAGCATTCTTGGAAACCTGCAAACTCCCATTCTTGGGTCTCCCTGGAAACCTGCAAACTCCCGTTCTTGGGTCTCCTTCTCCACAGGTTTGGCAGCCTCTGAAGAATAACAAAGAATGAGCAAAAATCAAATTCTGGCATCCCCCCAAAATGCCTCCAAACCCCTTAAAAGAGGGAATAATTGTAACTCACGTCCAAGAGAGGTTAATGAAACATATTTTAATAATAATTTTCATTTATTAGTCCAACGGTTTCCAAAGATTAACCCCCTTTTTCTGAAACTTCACTTTCTTGGGCCTGCCTGCCATAGCAAAGATTATTATTTTTTAATTATTTGAAAAGGGGACATGACAAGTCCTCCCCTCCCAAAAATTGCTTGTCCTCAAGCAATGGTTGAACAATAAACCAATCAATCCACCTGGATCCCAAATGTAGTCATGAACTATATTACTACTAATTAACATAGGCTCTTGGAATATCCTCTGCAATATGACCAAGAGGAATCCATAATCAAACTGACAATTATAGCTCAACCAAACTCCAAAATCACCACTCCATAGTCAAAAACCCATGAGACACAAACTCTTAGAACATCAAAACCCAAGTAAAGTGGACAAATCAAACTACCAACATAGTAAATACCATCAATGCATCCCACTGGCCTATACGGAATGTACAATCCAACTCTGCAACAATGGTGAACGCTCTCGAATGAAATTGTACCAAGTATGGAGAATCCACACACTGTACAATTCTTGCAGTCAACACAACTTTGCAAATCATCGACCACTATCTCATAACCATAACTCCCATGCACTGCTGATGGTGAAAAGACATTTAAAGATAACGAGTAAGAAATGGAATCCAAACCAAATTTTCCTGCCATCAACTCCTCAAAACAAGGATTAAATGCTAACTGATGTACATACCCTGCAATATAATGTTGATTAAAAAAACCAACCTCAGTCAACAGCTCACCATGAACAAGTGATACAACCCACTATGACTGATCACTAGCTAAGTCAGGAGATGTCATAGCCAAAGGAGTAGAATCAATAACAACACCCACTGAAGCATCACTCCCAAACTCCTGCTCTAAGTCACATATTATCAAGCTGTCAACTGCAAAACCTATCACCATGTCATGCCCATCACAACTCTCATCTTGAGGCATCAAACTTTCCCATAATTGATGATAAGCACTAGGAACCAAAGTACATCTCTGTATCATCATCTCATCAACATGGTCATCAAAGGTAAATTGATGAGTGTACCTCATAGTGTAATGCCAATAGAATGCGCCAATCTCAATCAGTTCCTCAGACTGTAATCTAGATGAAACTAATTGCAATTGATCATTACCCATGTTGGAACTGGATACTACCTCTGAAGATATCACCAAGGGAGTAGTATTACTAGCAGGAACCATGCCAACTGCCGACTCATCAACATCACACATGATCTTTGATACATCTCTAGTCTTCATGCCATTAGTGCTAGAGGTCACCACCATGTTAGGCATACCACAAAAATCTGCTACAACACCCAACTCAACTGAACCTGACTCTAGTGGGAATGAACTTGATATGCCAATGTTAGTATCAAGGATGGATGCATCCCCATCTCCACTGTCTCTAACAATCTCAGCCATGGACATCCTCAGATCACCAAACACCACAGCTTGTGACTGTATAGAATCAGGTAAAGACTGTAGTCACTCTAACTCCATGGTCACCTTAGCCAAATTAAACTGTGACTCCTTGAAAGCCAACTGTTTACTCTCAAGAATCTCAGAAGTCACCTCAAGCTGCTCAGTAAGCTCACTCACCTCATCTTCCTTGGCCAACAATGCATCATATGCTGTACTGCCCCACTCCATAAGATAATCTTTGTCGGCTACCAATTGCATATAATTCTGTCTCAAAATATGAATAGCCTCCCATAAAGAGTGGATCTCTATTAAGGAAAGATATCTGCCTTCCTACTCATCACTAGTAGGAGAACCCCATCCATAAACTGCTAACAACTGACGAGCAACATCGAAATGCTGGCAAGTGATAGCAATGTCTCGGTCACTAATTCTCAACTGATTAAACACATGATGGCACTAGCTTGACTGTCTCCTACAAACCTCCTCTGATGCACTATCTAAAGGAGTATCCTCAAAGTTACTAGTCTCTAGAGTATTACCATCCATGTCCTGTGAATCAACTCTAAAGCTCATATCAACATACGGAGTATCAAAAACTATAGCACTGCTATCCAACTCCTCTGTACCCAAAGAAACTAAGTCTTCAAAACTGCCCACTACATCCTCCTGGATGTCATCAATGCCAATATGATCCTGGGACTCATCTTTACACACTACCAAATATGAAAGATCATCAACACATTCCAGCAAGTATGGTCAACTGGATATATGAACAAAGCCCAACACCGGTGTATAAAAACTAATACCAACATCGAACAAGCTACTAGCACAAGAAAAGACAACACCGTGCAATCTGCTAATGAAATCCATGATAGCACCCAAACAAACACTACTACCAAAAAGTGTTAAAGATCTCCTATCAACTGAATCCCAAATGCCAATATAACAATCTTGAGTCCATATCTGTAAACTAGAATCAGCTGGTAACTCAAGCAAAATCCCCACTTGAGTAATATGACCAATACCAACTAACTCCACATACCTTTCATGATGAGATAATGAAGTCACAATATTGTCTTCACTCACCTTCAACTGGCTAGACAAATCATGTGAAGTACTACCAACCTCAACCTCATGTGATGAAGCATCTAACTGTGCCTGGTACTCTTTCTCAACAAAGTCATGAATGCTCAATGTCTGCTCATCTCTACTAGGTATCTCACCATCCTGCACAACAACATCCTCATAATCATCATCTGAACCCACTACACTATAGTCACTACCTGTTGTAACTATACCATCCTGAATACCTATGGCATCACCCTTTAATGACCTATATACAATTGTCTCAATTTGAGTATCAAGTTGACCATTACTATCAATCTGTGTAATATCTTTTCTCACTACCTCCTGTGGCGGAGTAGAATCTGAGACCTCTACCTGGCTATAAGCTAGTTTCTCAGACTCCTCATGTAAGTTCTTGGGAATTGTGTCATCTGTCCTGTGAGAAAATCTGCCAAATAGAAATCCAGTCAACTTATCCACCTTAGCTGGGTCAGACAACATGTCATTCATTATACGGTGGTGCTCAACCAATTGTTCAGACATGTCATGGCTTATTTTCATAAGTTTATCTCGAATGTCTAAATAACCATCCTTTCTACAGTTTTGACTCTGGATATCAATTGTCCAAGATCGTGTCCTCTGAGACTCTGTACTATACCTGTCCATTCTGGATAAATTAGAGTGTAACCCCAATAGGATATAACTTCTTCAAACACCAAGAACTAACATGAAAATGATTAGAAGTAGCATGCAACCATAGATTTTGACATGCAACTGATTAGAAGCAACATGCAACCACCAAATTATGACATGCAAGATCTGGGTAGTTGTCAAAACTGACATGCAAGATCTGGGTAGTTGTCAAAACTGACATGCAAACTTCTACAACCACCAAATTCACCAAGAACTAACATGCAAATGATTAGAAGTAGCATGAAACCATAGATTTTGACATGCAACCGATTAGAAGCAACATGCAACCACCAAATTATGACATGCAAGATCTGGGTAGTTGTCAAAACTGACATGCAAGATCTGGGTAGTTGTCAAAATTGACATGCAAGATCTAGGTAGTTGTCAAAACTGACATGCAAACTTCTACAACCACCAAATTCACTAAGAACTAACATGAAAATGATTAGAAGTAGCATGCAACCATAAATTTTTACATGCAGCTGATTAGAAGCTACATGCAATCATAAATTATGACATGCAATATCTGGGTAGTTGTCAAAACTAACATGCAAGATCTAGGTAGTTGTCAAAACTGACATGCAAGCTTCTACAAACCCTCAAGCTGGCAAGATCATGGCTCTAATACCACTGAAATGTCCCTTTTCTGATTTTATATGATATTTCTAACCTCTAATCAGATCTTTAAGATCAAACAACTAATATCACAAAGATCCACCAAATTTCTCAAGAAACCCCAAATCGGATATGCTGAAAATAGTGCCAAAAGCTTCACAACTTCACAAATTATTAATAAATCTGAAAATGGAAATTTTTACAGAAATTTCAATAGCATAACAGCCTATGAAATTACATTTCTAGATCCGTATAGCCTTTACACAACAGTTCACAAATGTAGGATAAAAACTATGCTCATCGGGCTCCCGAAATTAACACAAAAATGCCTGGAAACACCACAAAAACACTAATAATCTATCTTAGAAGTTTAATCACATAATAATACATATATTCAGATCTATTTTAACATCTTAAAGTCTTAAATATAGCAGCAACCCAAACTGATATGAAATGCTCAACTGAAAACACCAAACTCATACAAGAAACACACCCGAAAACTCACAAATCTGCACTGTTCAACACAAAGGCAAACTATGTATGAGCATGCACATGGAATGGCTTCAAACTCCCATCCTTAGCCTTCCTAGAAACCTGCAAACTCCCATTCTTGGGTCTCCCTGGAAACCTGTAAACTCCCGTTCTTGGGTCTCCTTCTCCACAGGTTTGGCATCCTTTGAAGAATAACAAAGAATGAGCAAAAATCAAGTTCTGGCATCCCCCCAAAATGCCTCCAAACCCCTTAAAAGAGGGCATAATTGTAACTCATGTCCAAGAGAGGTTAATGAAACATATTTTAATAATAATTTTCATTTATTAGTCCAACAATTTCCAAAGATTAACCCCCTTTTTCTGAAACTTCACTTTCTTGGGCCTGCCTGCCTTAGCAAAGATTATTATTTTTTAATTATTTGAAAAGGGGACATGACAATATATATCACTAGTCGGAGCCTATTATATCTAGTTCTAGACATTTACATATTTGAGGTTAGTAAGTACAACTATTAACCCTAAGAAGCTCCCCAGGTATCTCTGTGATAGACTTATTCTCCTGGAGATCCCCTAACAACTCTTGTCTGCATATGATAGAGTTAGAAAGTAACACAAAACAGATTGGATGTGGCCTATGACTATAGGACCTTTTCAGGTGGATTGAAGGAAATATATTCCTTCTTTTGAGTTGAATGGGATCAATATCCCTTGGATGAATATAATTCTCCTCAGCCATATTTTGACAACATTGGTAGAGTACAATACTTAGCTAGTAAAACATTTCAGCATGAAGATGCCCTTGAAGATCACTGGATGAATGCAACAAATGACTACAATGTCTACATAAGGGATTATTGTAGGATGACTTTGTATCTAGAAGAGTAGGTTTTGAAGATAAATATTCCATTGAATATAGTGCAACAAGACATGGATTTTCTTGATCCATTGTTCACCAAGGATAAGATTGGTGAACAACCTATCATGAATGCCAAGATTGATAAAGAAGAGAACTTAGATATTAATCACAGGGCAAGGTACATCATCAAGTTGACAAATGATTAGATCAAGAGACCTTTCAAAATTGATCCAATTCCTAAGACAATGATCTTCGATGCAAAAGCCTATCCAACTAGAGGTAGAGGAGCAAAGGTCACAGTGCCTACATTTAGAGCCCAATCACTAATAAGACTAGAAATAGTGCACCAACTTGATAGACTAGTTGGGTATTATCAAGATCAAAAGGGTAAAGGTAAGGGAAAAATGAAGAGGAATTCTCCCCACTAAGCTGAAACAAAAGAGGGAGAAATTCAAGCACCTACACAAACTAGAGAAGAAAATGTGCAAGGATTAAAAAATGTAGAAGCTTCACAAGCTTAAGGTGATCCCCAAGCATCACCAGTTAAAAAGGGTCAAGGGGAAGTAGAAATTAAAGTACAAGAGGTTTCCCTACCTCAATAAGTAGAGAAAGCCTCCCCCTCTACACTTAAAAGAAGAAAAATCAAGACTCTAATAAAGAGAAGGCAAAAGGTGATCAAGAAAGTGGTTCCTTTCCCATCAGTTCTTGAGCCAATCCCTAAAGAAGTAGAAGAAGAGTTTGATGAGGATGAAGAGGATAACCTAACTTTGAACTAGAGAAATCATCTGGCAATATCTATAGAGTCAAAAAGGAGAAGAATCTCTAACATCACACCTCCATCTATTCCAGAGCAACCCATTCAAACAACCACATGAGAAGATGAGATGCAACAATGGATAGATGAGTAGGATGTGGAAGACACTGATGTCTTCAACATATTAGATTTTGATTTCATGTCAGTGGGTATCAAGTTGGTAGGAGATAAGATTAGGGATACTCCAACCAATCAACCTCAAAAGGAAGATTGGAGTTAGATGCCACCCTAATGACAAGGGCTTGAGGTAGTGCCATCATCCCAAGTGCAAGTTACATTTTTTGTTAATATGGGATCTACTCCTCCCTTTTCTCCAAAAAATGAAGAACAAGTTCGAGTAGAATAAGAGGAAGAGGTGGAAAAAGTATCTATCGAGGAAGTGTTAGAAGGAGGGCAGATAAGTGAACAACCTCAACAAACTTCCCAAGACATAGACATGAGAACTATGGGCTCCACAGATACAAAGACTCTTGGTGCAAATCTCTTGCAAAAGGAGAGGACTCTAGAAAGGGGAGATAAGGGAAAGGGCATTGCAAAATAGACTCCTTCATCCTCAAAAAGAAAATCTCTATTAAAATGTATCCCAAGGTGGCTGAGAAAAGAGGTAATAAGAAATAAAAAGAAGCAATTCATTGTAGAGGAGGAAGATAGGATGGAATTGGTTGAAGTCTTGAGGAAACCTAATTCACCTCCAAAAGATGCACATGCATTAGCCTTCATTATGAGTGATCAGATTTAGAACTTGTTTTCTCATGTGGCTATCCCTCCTCCTCATTTGAATGTTGAAGAATTGGCTCCACAAGATTATTAGATCACTGAGGTCATGCTTGGAAGCATACCTTGGATACTGCAAAACTAATGGTTACAACAAGAATGAAGGAGGCATTTAGGAGCTTGGAGCATGATGGGGTGGAATTGATAACACTTCAGAGGAAAAATGAAATCATAAAGGGATATCTAAGTGAATTTTTTGGTCCCTTGGATCCTAAGCATCTGGAGGAGACTTTGAATACAACAATTGAGAGAAGAGACTTGGGTACAACCCAATTAGATCCATTTTTGAGAGCTTGTCAATAGTGGAGGGAAAGTTTTGAGGAGAAAGGTGTAATGGTTATACAAGGAAATATGAAGCTATTACACATCATGAAAGATAATGTAGATAGGCTAGTAGCTATTTTGAATTAGGATTTTGGTCTAATGGATGAAGTGCATACCTAGGGAAAAGACTTGCAAGCATTACAATCTATTAAAGGACAAAGGTATCGAATGCTGATGGATGTATATACAGCTAAGGAATTAGATAAAATAGATGATTGGATAGAGAAGATTGTAGATGAAAATAAAGTAATGGATAATTTACATGTAGAGATTCATAGGCTCAAGGACTAAGCCCAAGAGAAATTTTTTGAAGCTAAGAAACATTATAGTGATACATGTCTAGACATTTTTGAAGATGATACACAAGAGAAGCTAGTACTAGTAGAGGTAGTAGTTGAGAAATTTTGGAAGACATTTGAAGAAGCTTCTAATGATGAAGATATTAGGTAGGCATTAAAAATAGAAGAAGTTTTATTAGAGCTTGATGTAAAACTCAGAGATTTTGCAAAAACTTGTATAGAAGTGGGCAACTACAAGAAAAAAGTAAAAGATAAATATAACACATTAGATTTTCCATATGTGGCTCAAGTCACTAAGATAATGAAGAAATTCAAGGGAAAATATCTAGACATAGCTCTAATATAAAGGGGAACAAAACCTAGATGCTAGAATTTCAATTTTGACACTTAGTGAAATTTTACATTTTGGAGCCTGCTTCCAAGGTGCATTTCTATGCTAGGTGTGTTGGTGCGTAGGTGCACTTTTTTAGTAGTGTTTTGGAAGATTTTAAAGAACTTAAAGGTGCACCAACAATTAACTACCAGTTCTAAAATTAGAGCTTTCCATGCATAAAAAATGCATTGTGATGGCAGTTTAATTCCTACGAATGCCTAGTAAAGATGGAGCTTCTATTTTTGCCACTTCCAGTCACTTCTACATCAATTGAAGGCTTTCTCTTTCTTATTCTTTCATGCTTTCTTTTTTTTATAACATATAAAGGCTCATACATCCAATTAATGATATAAAAATGGATGGAGTCCTACTTAGCACCAATTAGATAGATAGTTTGTACATAAATAGATTTGTTTTAATAGTTTAGAAGCATATGATTGCATAAAGATATCTCTCACTCTTAGCACAAATTAAGGAGAATATTTCTTATAAATTTAGGATTGTAATATGTAATTAGGGCCATTGTTATTTAAAAATTTAATATGCTTTTTGTGCTCACATTTGGAGTGTAGTGATTCTTGCCTAAGTGTGTTATATTTTGTGAATGTATGTTCATGGGATGTAATTGAGCCAAAAGTTTACTGTGTTATTTATGGTTGTGCAATCTTTTAATTCTTGTATTTGCTATGGGTTCACAAATTCTATTGATGTACCTAGTTCAAGAAGAAATCATCATATTCTTCTTGTAAATCTTTTCATCTCACATGAGCGCACTTTCCGTGGCCTTATATTCTAATAAAAAGTGAAACATCTTATGGTTATTGAATTCTCCATCAATGATTGCATCAGTGGAATTAAGGAAGCACTGCTCCTATTTTCATTGGTTACCCATAGATCTTTTTGAAAGCTTAACTCACAGAAGTGTTGTTTTTGTGGCTTATGTTGATTAGGATTTACTTTTCATGTTATTTTCTTAAACTTCTTGTCACCTTATCTTTTTTATTTTCTTTACTAACCCTGTGTTAAATTAGGAATTCATATAGTTGCATTGTTAGATTGCATTCATTAAAAAATTAAAAAATACAAAAGTATAGTTCTTTTTGTGTGTGTTTTATTCTTTTGATAGTAAGTAGATTCTACATCTTATCTAAAGTTTTCAAACCAGAAAAGGCCTCCTTGTGAACATTCACATTTATCTTCAACTAAGTGGATTCCAGTAGGTTGCAAGATCACTCAAAACCTTAGAGTTGATCCTCGGATTAGCTTTTCAAGAGAGGAGTTTGAAATGATTCTTTTCGTTAAGCATCATGCAAAATGACAGCTCAATAATATTTTAACTTTATTTAAAATTATTTCAACTATCACTATTAGTTTACATAAATAATAATAATTTATTGTCTTTATTAATTACTTCTTTTCTACTCAACCTATGTTTTTTGAATTAAAAAATGACATGAACCTTATTACTTCTAACTATTATGACTATTGCAAATCCTCTTCAACCTTCAAACCTCAAAAAGTTCTATGGTGCATTCCTATCAAGTCCCTATAATTCCTTGCCTCAACATTAGTTAATGTTTTTTAATCATGACCATCTTTAGTAGGGATAAGTTTTCTATAGTCCATATAGTACATGCAAAGTGCTTTTGGACCAACTATGTTATATGTAAATATTGATTTAAAAATATACATTGTTTATCTCAAACTACTTGGCATGTGACCCTCTTTCTTCTTCATTATCATGCTACAATGGTAAAAACACTATCACCAAGTTCTCCTATCCATGAATCTACCTATGAGAAGACCATCAATCACTACTTAACCATTTACCTTCATTCCTTGCTTATCCAACACTTCAATTACTAACTTCACAAAAACCAAAAAATAATAATTAAGAGCTCATTAAAAAATATATCATGTACAAATAGCTACCCACTTGTACCACTAGTTAAAAAAATTGAATGAATGTTGGATATTTATACAAGTTTTAATAATTTGTAAATAATTATTAGCACATTTGCGTATAACTATTGATGAATTTTGAGATGGTTACAATACACAATTATTGCAATCACTGCCTTTTTTATCCTTACATCTATAACATATATATTTATATATGTCTTTACCATAAAGAAACTAAAACAATAAAAATGAACAATGGTTGAATTATATATAGAAATTATATCAAAATCCAATGTACTATTGAAAATTATGTCTGTGTAAAATTAGCTTTAAAAAAATATTGTTATGCATCTACTATCTTATGTTGAGTTCTATCTAAAGAAGGTAGATTTTTTATTAGTAGACAAGGAGAAAAGATAGGTTAAAGTGGTCTTTTGATCAGATTTTTAATGGATAGATTGAATTGAAGAAAAAATGTAAATGAAAGGTTGGATTTTTGGGTCAATTCTTGAATGGAAAAAGGGGAAAATGAAAACAAAGACTGGACATTTGATCACCTTGAATGGGCAGAAGACATTGAAAACTTTAGAAATCTTCCCTAGTTTCTTGCACTTTCTAGTGTTTCTCCCAAGCTCATTTGCTAGGAAATGCCACGACTAACTGGTGCTTGAGCATGACTGACACTTGTGAGTTTCACATCAAATTTTTTTATTAACCCTACTACCTTAAAGTGATCATGCTAATCATTCACTCAAAATGAAACCAAGGAAATAATTCATACTAGTTTCTATGTCGAATACATTATATTTTAATGTAGATTGAAATGCGCCTATGATCTTTGGCATTTTTCTATGAAAACTTAATATATGCTAGTTTGATAAGAAGAATTTGAGTCATTTGAGGCATAACTATTACTAAAGCTACCCCAAACAAATATGAGTCATGAACCCTCTGTGTACTCAAACTCCTTGACATGCTCATCTGTAGTGGTGCTTTTCCTACACATGCATACAAATAGTTTTTACTAGCAACAAAATTCATTTTTTTTTATTCAGACACCTCTTCTAATTAACATAGAACTCATTCACAACTCCAGGCATATGGTTTCACAAAGGAAAAATAGGTCAAGAGTCTTCTTAGTAACCATTATTCTTTCCAATTCTTCTTCAGGCCTTGTTAATATTTGACTTTGTGAATGATCCTCAATTCCTATCATTCTAGAATTTTGAAAATCTTATGGGATTCCTACCACAAACCCTTAAGTCTCACTATTGAATGTTATGGTGATATCTAGAAGAAAATTTATATTATTCAATGATATTTGTTTGATCTTCCTTTCTAGTTTCCTTATTTTGATCACAAATTCTACCTTACTAAAATTCTAGTTTTACATACCAACTTTCTTTTTCTATTGTATTTTTCAATGATTAAAGAAACTTTACCTTTGGATCAATTTTAATTAATATCTCTACCTCTGTTAGAATTTTTGTTACATATTTGGCTTTACATTTAGAAAAGACCCTTGAGAGTTACGAATGATCTCTATGGTTTCAAAGTGAAGGTATTATGTTAGAAGTTGTCCCATCTTTACCCATTTTGGGAATTTTACTAGTTCATATGTTTTTGTATTAAAATTTGGTTGCCACTCTATTCAATGGAAACTATATGCTTTATAAATTGGTGGTTTCCCATACAAAATTCCTTTCTTGATGTTCTCATTTTTTCAATCAATCAACAAAAAATTTCTAGCTAGGGTTAGTTTTGTTAGTGTTTTGAACCAGAATGCAAGAATGTAGTAAATTGACACTCAATACAAAATGACATAGTATGTTGTCTTAGGAAAACCCTTCACTTAAGCTTGAAAAACCTAGCCCCCAAAAGATAGATCCTTTATTGAATTCTCAAAAAAAATATAATGTTCTCTTGCTTATGATTGAAGAATATAAACAATCAATCAATACTCTTTTTAGACAACATGTTGAATATACAAAATTATAAGTATCACACAATGCTTCTCATAATAGATATGTCTTAAAACAATCAATCATTCAAACACTAATCAAATATTCAAAGACCATGCTTCTTTAGAGCATATATTGAACCCTTAAGAAGAATGTGCTTTTGACATTTGAAATTACACAAAGAACTTACAACACAAAAATATCTGATGATTCTATGAATGATTTGAACATTGAAAATCTCCACACATAGTTCATACAACAACATATTCAAATAGGATCTTATTTAGGAATGCAAGAAGGAACCAAATAGTTTATTTTTTCAAATGATCAAATGTGTGAGAGGATATGAATGGGAGAATGATATTCCAAATAAATAATCAATATGAAATGGGAGTTGTGTTGATGTGGTAGATGGAGATATAAATGGAGCATATTTATGGGGTTGAGATGGGATCATTAAGTGGAATTGTGAAAAAGAAAGAGTGATAAAAATACATAATTCTTTGTGTTTGATCACACTCTATGATTAGGAAGAAAGAGTGTTGAAGAAGAAGAAAAATGATAACTTTGAAGTATATCAAGTATAATTACAAGACCCAAATGGAACAAAAACCTTATTATGAGCAGACACCCTATATTCCTATTATTGAGTGGGAGAATCTTAAAAAGGATGCCACTGAGAAAAGCACAAGACATGGTGGAGAAATAGTACCACCTGAGGAAAGAAGGTATTGTTGAGTAGTCATTTTTCATGATGCTTTAGTGATAGGAATTCTTTCAAACTTCTCTCTTGAAAAGCTTATCTGGGAACAACTCCATGGTTCTAAGTGATCTTGCAACATACTAAAATTACCTCAATAGAAGATAAATGTGAGTGTTCACAAGGAGGCCTTTGTTGGTTCTAACCAATTTTGGATAAGATGTTGAATCTGCTTGCTATCTCAAAAAAGCAATCACAAAAATAAATATATTTTTATATTTCTTGGTTTATGATGAACGTAGTTTAACAATGCAACTATATGAATTCCTAAATTAACCAAGTGTTTGTAAAAGAAAATAACAAAAATAAAGTAATGAGATGTTTAAAGAAAATGACTTGAAAAATAAATCCCTAACGGAGATAAGCCACAAAAATAACACATCTATGAGTTAAATCTTTGGAAAGATCAGTAACAAATGAAAAAAGGAATAACACTTTCTTAATTCCATTGATGCAATTATCGGTTGGAATTTAGTAACTGTGAGATATTTCACTTCTCATCAAATCACAAGGCTATAGAAAGTATGCTTATGTGAGACAAAAAGCTATGTATGAATAGTAAGTGATATCATCTCCAACTAAGTACATCAGGGGCATTTGTAAACATGTGGAAAACACAAGAATTAAAAGATCACTCAATCAAAATAACACAACAAAACTATTGGCTCCATTACACTCCATGAACATACATCCACAAAATATAACACACTATGGCAAGAATAACTACACTTAGAATGAGAGCACCAATAACATATATTATTGCATCAAAATAATGGCTTGGAATACATATTTAATAAGTCAATTTATAGGCAATCATCTCCTCAATTTGTGTTCAGAATGATAGATTCCTTAATGCAAATATATGCTTTAGACTAATAAAATAAATCTAATTATGTACAAACTAACTCTCTAAAAAGTGCTAAGTAGAACTCCACCCTTATGTATATTAATTAATGGGTGCATGAGCCTTTACATGACTTAAAAATAAATAAATAAGTACATAAGAAGAAGGAAGCTATAAGAAGATTTGAGAGTTTCTAGAGATGTTAAAAATAGAAGCTCAACCTTCTATAGGCTTTTCTAGGAGTTAAACTATCATAAAAATGTGTTTTTGGTGCATGGAAAGCTCTAAATTTGGAACTGACAGTTAACTATCGACACACCTCCGACTTCTTCAAAAACTTCTGATCCACCTTTGGAGAAGCAAACCTTGCGTACCTTAGTAACAAGTCCAAAAATCCAAAATTTTCCCCAAGTGTCAAAACTAAAATTCTAGCTTTTAGGTTTTCTTCCCCTTTATATAAGAGGTATGTCTAGATGTTTGCTCTTGAATTTCTCTATGATCTCCATCACTTGCGTCATATCTAGAAAATCCAAAGCATCATACTTATTCTTTATTATTTGTTGATAGTTGCTAACGTCTATGTGAGTCTTTGAAAAGTCTTCTAGTTTTACATCCAATTCTAGTAATTCCTCCTCTATCTTAAATGCTTGTCTAATGTCTTCATCAGTCGAAGATTCTTCAAAAGTCTTCCAAAATTGTTCGACAACTACTTGCATAGAAATGAGTTTATCCCTTGAATCATCTTCAAAAATTTCAAGGAAAGCATCGTTGTAATACTTCTCAACTTACAAAATTTTCTCTTTGTTTTGATCCTTGACCTTATGAATATCCACATGTAACATCTCTATTACTTTATTACCAATAATAATCTTCTCAATCTAGTTATCTATCTTAGCCAATTCTTCCCCTATATATACATCCATAAGAATGTGATACCTCTGACCCTTTATTCATCATAATACTTGAAGGTCTTTACCCCAAGTATATACCTCATCCATCAATCCAAAATCATGGTTTAGTATAGTAACCAACTTGTCTGCATAAATTTTCATATGGTGTAATAGTTTAAGGTTTCCCTGTATTATCTACACACCTTTTTCCTCAAAAATTTCCCACCATTGCTAACACACATTAAAAAATGAATCCAATTGTACACCTTCCCTCTGCTTCCTATCAAGTGTCACACCTAGAGTTGCCTCGAGATAATCAGGGTCCAAAGACCAACCACTTCATGCAAATAGCCTCTTAGAAGCTCATTCTATTTTTGGCGCCTTAGCAATTCAGAATCATCTTGTTGTAGGTGGCTAAATAATAGTTTGATTCTTATGGTGACCAACAATTTTACAGCATCCACAATGGGCTTTCCTAGCAAGAGTCTTTAGTCTAATAATCTTTTAGGGTTAGATCTTCAATGTCTACATGTAGAGGAGGGATCAAAATATGAGTGAACAAGTCCTGATTTTGGTTCTTCATGATGAAGGCCAATGTTTTCCCATCACCCATAGGTGGCTCAAGTTTCTTGAGGGCTTCAACTAATTCTTTCTTTCCCTCATCCACTCTATAATATAGTTGTCTTTTCTAATTAACCATCACCTCCCTCTTCAACTAGCTTGGAGTAGTTCACATTAGAGACATATACTTTGTTGAAGATGTGGTTTGTACCACTAGAACCTTTCTCGTATTGCTCATCTCTAGAGCCTTCTCTTTTTGTGAGAGATCTACATCAGGCATCCATGTGTCTATTGAGTCCACAGTCCTCACCTCTATATCTTGAGATATTTTATGAGGTTCTTCATATATTTTCCCCTCTTTTGATGCTTCATTAGAGGATATTTTGTGTGCCTCCTCTTCTGATACTTCACTAGTGGGTCTATGTTATGGCTTCTCTTCCTAAATAGCTTGTACATGCTCTTCATTAATATGAGAGAGAGGAGTGGCTGAACCTTTATCCAAGAAAAAAAATCTTGACTTAGTGATGGTGGGATACTTAGAGGTCCTTGTGGAAAAGGTTGTAATTGACTCCA
Organism: Cupressus sempervirens; assembly: GCA_028749045.1. Classification (NCBI taxonomy): domain Eukaryota; kingdom Viridiplantae; phylum Streptophyta; class Pinopsida; order Cupressales; family Cupressaceae; genus Cupressus; species Cupressus sempervirens. The sequence goes on from CM053792.1 coordinate 600,841,900, forward strand.
ATAATCTCCCAAAGATTGATTCGTTGGCATTTCCCTTTATCTTATCACCTACAAGTTTAGCACCCATAAGCATGAAATAAAAATCTAACATGATAAAGACATCAGTAGCTTGGCCATCTTGTTCATCAACCCACTATGGTTGCTCATCCTCCGAAGTTGTAACCTAAATAGGTTGTGTGGGAATAGATAGCAACATTACTATGGAACTCCTTTTCTATTTTTCCTCAGTAGCCCTAGCCAGATGAGTTCTCTAACTCAAGGGAAAATTATTCTCTTTATCTTCTTCATCATCTTCAAGAATCGTTTCTAGGACTAAAGGAATAGGAATAACCTGCACTTTTTATCTTCTAGTCCTTTTCATTGGAGTTTTAGTATTAGCTCTCTTAGGAGCTAATGGAGAGGCTTCTTCCTCTTGAACATGTGGGGTCACCTCTTGTGCTTCTTCTTTAGGTCCTTGTCCCTATTCCAGTAGTTACACTTGTGGATTATCCTAAGTTTTAGCAGCTTCTACAATTTTGGGCTCTTGGTTCTTAGGTGCTTGAGTTTCCTTCGAAGCTTGGGTCCCTTCAACTTTGGGCTCAACTAGCTGAAGATAATGTCTTTTTCTTTTCCAACTTCCCTACTATACTGATACACCATTTTTGGCCTAATTAGATATTGGTTTCTGAATGTTGGTATTTTAACTTTCACTCATCTTCCCTTTACTAGGCAGTCTGTGGCCTGGAAGAATACTATTTGAGAAACCAAGTCCAACTTGAATGGCCTCTTAATCCATTCCTTGGTCAATTAGATTAATTTCCTTGCCCTATAATTGATATCTACATTTTCTTCTCTATTAATTTCTACATTCATGATTGGCCAATCACACATCTTATCTCAATTATAAAGAGGATCCAAGACATATGAACTATCTTGTTGAAAAACCTTCAATGGGACCTTTATTTTCAAGGCACTACCTCCCAAATAAAGAGTCATCTTACAACAAGCCCTTATTTGAATATTGTACTCATCTACTACATTCATTCAATGATCCAATATGACATCTTCATGCTCAAATTGTTTTCCTGCCAAATATTGAACTCTGCCAATATTGTCAAAACATGGATGAGGGGAGTTATAGTCCTCCAAGGGATACTAATCCTATTCTAATTTAAAATTCATGATATCATACTTTTTCTTGACTCCAAATGGACCTATGGTGATGGGTTGTACCCAAGTCTTCTTATGTTGTTTCCTTACTCTATCATATGTAGATGAGAGTTGTCTCACAATCTCCAATAGAATGAGCCTATCCGATGGATATCTTGGGAGTTTATTTGGATTCATAGTTGTGCCTACTATGCTTAAGTAGTTAAATGTCTTAAACTAGATATAGTAGGTGCCTATTTGTGCAATTCTTGTTGTTGCCTCTTTGGCATTCTTTCTGCATAATCTCCCTCAATGAACTGGATGATTACAAAAATTAAAGCTTCCTTCACTATTTTGTATTCTTTTATTTTATATGAGAACTTCTTCTTTACTAGCTCAAGGTATACCAGATAAGGCCATCCATTAACATCTTGCATGCTTCCCCTCTTAAATAATCCTAGATAATCCATCGTCCTTCCTACTAAGAGATACACCAAATAAGATGTCATGTAAAACCTTGGATAGGCTTTAACCATCACTACCTATTCATCTAAATTCACACTAAGAATTGTGGCCCAATCAATTGGCATTTTAGCCATTCTGATGGTCTTTATGAAATGTACCATTTAGATGTTCAAATACCCTACTATTGGTAGACCCATAATTCTACTCAAAAGTACACTAGGGTATCCAATATCATCTTTCATGTATCTTTTGGTCACATCAACTTTTCCAGCTCTTCACCCCATAGGTGTCCTATCAATCAAATATGATGAGTGAATGATTTCTATAGCTTTCTAATCATTATCCCTATACCACCTCTCTACTTGATGATAAGTTAATCTTACATATTGGTATGCCCTTGGGAGATGGAAAACTTTTTTGATATTCTTTGGTCTTAAGTCTTATACTATCTCCCCTGTTATGCTCTTTACCACTCTCTCCTCTAACACATAATTCTCTACCAAGGCCATAACAAGCTCTAAAGACTTCATCGATGTAGGATGTGAGGCCGCATTAATTAGCCCTAATCTGGTAAGTGTTGAGACCATTGAGGACCTCTCATTTAGTTTGTTGCAAAATACAAAGAATGCATTCCAATCAATATGACCTAGTTCAGTATCCCAGATCTTTGAATGTGCATCTTGGAAGCATGATTTCATTTGTACACCTTGAAACTTAAAGACAACTACTTTTGGAGAAATCTTTACTATGAGTGATGATGAGGAGGAAGCCATTTTATTTGCTCAAAATATGAACACATTAGTCTAAAAGGTTGAAATTTAAACCCTAAACAAAAACCTAATTACTAAAGAATCAAACCCAGAATGCTAAATCACCTAAACACTCAAAATTCCCATTTTAGACTTTGATAGGTAGTTTTGAGCACATCTTGTGCACCTTGAGGGTGTGTTTTTCTCCTTAGCAAGCTTTAACAATCAAGGGTGTGCACTTGCATACCTTGTGCACACCCTTATTGTGCAATAAGTTTTAAGTGTTATCAATATGGTGTGAAAGGACTTAAGTGTTAACAATAGTGTGCATGTGCTCACTATGGGAAGATGCACAGTTGTGCACCATCATTCTAGAGCTTCTTTTTAAATATTATGTAAGGTGTGCATATGTGCACCTTACCCTCAGGTGAAGTTTTTAGTCATTTTTTATGTTTGTTAATTAAAAGGTGTGCACCTATGCATCTTATAACTTAGTGTTTGGTGTGTGTAGGAAAGAATAAGGTGCACCTCTATGAGTACGGAGGTGTACTCTTCTATAGCTCAAGGAGACAAAATTAATAGAGAGAAGGGAGGGGTCTTGAGCTTTTATAGGCCCTAGATGGAGTGCACCCTTTGGGGGTGCACACTTGCATATGTGTGTAGGTGTACACTTCCAAAGGGAAGTGCTCCCACACTAGCATAGTTAGCACACTAGTGCACCTTGAGTGGTGTGCTAGGTGATCTAGGTGCTCTAGTGTGCCCCTTTACCTTACAAAATCATATTTTATCTAAAATTCCCAATTTCCAACATCTGGGTTTTTCAGGCAGAGGGCAGGGAAAGACCTAGATTCTAGATAGAACCTTAAATATGACTCAGACCCTAGACTAGGGGTCTGGGAAATAAAAATATTTACTATGGGATCCCCATCTCTTAGGAGAAATGGGGTGTGAGTTGTAAAACCACAACAAATATCCCCAACAAAAAGGAACAAATGACAAAAGGCAGTTCTTCACCAACAAACATCCCTATAAAATGTATCAATTAACAAGTGAGTTTGAACACTTCAAATAGCTTTCAAGTCTCTTGGTAGTCAAAACTTTAGAATCTCAAATCTTCATGCTCAATGAGCGCTCAGTGTATTCATTCCCTTCAAAGTTTCAAGGTGCAAAATTGTCATCAGTCTTTAGCAACTTAGAAACAATCTTCCACTCCACTGATCCATCCATCTAGAATCTTCATAGATCATGTGTATCAATCACTACCTGACTAGATGAGAGAATTTGTTAATGAGGGATCTTAATGGGTTATCCCTTTATGAATTTCAAGTTCTAAATAATCTTTTAAGTTTTGCTTCACAGAGCTCGCATGTTTCCATTTGATTCTTCCATGAAGAGATTGAATAGACATTAGATAGCCATTTTGAAGTGTATATCTCTATTTTTCAAATTGCTTTTGTTAGACTATTTTAGAATCTTTTGTTCTTAACACCATATTTCTTCTTTTGTTTTCTTTATGTACCATGACCATGCGTAGACTATGTGTCCAAGGCATTGGTGTCATTTCTTAGACTCTCTTTTAATTTGATAACCACTTGCATTCCTCTCTAAAGAACTTTGTGAAGACTCTCATGCCAAACAAAAACCTTAGCAATTAGTTGAAAAGACCCTTTTTTTTGAAGTAGTAAGTTTCAAATTGTCCCTTGCTACTATCAACCTTTATTTGAAAGCACCAAGATAGTCAATTCTTTTAAATTTTCAAAGTGATGAGAACTATTGATTTATAAATTGATTTTAAGACTATAAGTCCTTTATGACTATAAGTAACATTCACCTCTATTTGGTAGAAGATACATATCATCTAAATGCTTTCACAAAGAAATACCTATTCCTAAAAGTTGAAACCACAAGAAAAATGGTTTATGAAATATATCAAGATAAAATCTTGATTGCACCTAACCCTTAGACTAATAGAACTTTGAAAAAAAAACTAAAAGTAAATACACTTACAAAAATAAACACACATGCAAAAAGAAAACACGCTTGCAGAAATAAACACATGACTAAAAGATTTTTTTTTTCACTTTTAGGCCTCAAAGTAATGTTTCAAGGACTACCCATTAACTAGAAATGGAACCAATTCCCCTTGTAAGGAACTCAGCCTAAAATTATTCTCTCCCAAAATTTATATGATTTGATAAGGGCCAATCCACAAGAACAAGATCAAATATTCTAAAAGATTTAATTGTGGCCCTTTTGTCAAACCATCTTTCAACAATAAGTTGATGTTTTTCCATATGTTTTAAAGAAGTTGTCCATTTTTCATCCATTTTTAAGAGATTAATTAGTCTAATCTGAACCCTATTAGCATCTTTGGCATACCCACTCATGAATTTCAAGATAGGAATCTTGAGGTTAAGTGGAAAAACTAGCTCTTTTCTATAGATGAGAAGATATGAGGATGTCCACAAAGCATTTTTGACCTTGACTTGGTCTGTCCATAAGGCATATTTGAGCTGAGTATGTCAATCTCTAGGATTTTCCTTCAACAAACATTTTATTACTATGATCAAGTTTTTATTGATGGATTTTGCTACACCATTCCCTTGGGGATAGTAATTCAAAGAGAACTTGATTATAACTTGATTTTCCAATGCCCACTGTGTAAGGAATATTGATGCAAAGTCTGACTCATTATCACAAATAAGGAAGAATGGCATCCAAAAACTAGTAATAATATGTTCTTCCAAGAAATATATGACTATTTTAGCAGTGCAATTTTTGAAAGTTTTTGATTTTGTCTAGCACATGCAATAATCAGTAGCTGTGAGAACAAAATTGTGTCCAATTGACAATGGTGGGTTTACTAGACTAATAAAGTCCACACCCCACTTTGTAAAGGGGTGTACCTCGAACACTAGTTGTAGTAGCATTGCAGGATGTCTTTTTTGATTAGCACTACTCTAACAAATTTGGCAAGTACCCACATGTTCAAAAGTATCCTTGAAGATTGTGGGCAAAAAATAACCTGATCTTAAAATCATATGGGTCATGGTCTTTGCTGAACCATGTCATGTACCATACTTATCATGAAATTGTTCCAACACTTCTTTTACTTCTTCTCATCCCAGACACTTTAGATAAATTCCTTCATAGTTCCTTTTGTGTAATTTTCTATCTTGCAATGTGTACAATTTACACTTCATTTTGAGTCCCCTATGCTATGAACTATTCATCTAATTGGGGTACTAATTTTGTAAAATATAGTAAACAATATCTTGGTACCAAATATCTATTATTATACCTTGATCAATATCAACTTGAGATACTATAATTTTCTTTTGATCTTTCACATTAGTTTCATCATCAAATCAAGATTTCTTCTCATCCTCAATCTAGTTATTGACGATCATTTTTTATAATCCTGGTCCTTTTACCAACTTCATTGGTTGAATTTATAAATCAAACTCTTGTAGTATTTCCATCCATTTTCCTTTCCTTACACCTAATTCATTTTACATCAGCAATGACTTAATCACAAGATTAGGGACAATTGCATATAACTTGCTCCTGAGTATATAATGGAAAAATTTCTTAACCACTTTTCTCAAAGAAAAATACTATTTATCAAGATTAGAATAGTTTAGCTTAGCATTTTTTATAGGAAAACTCATAAAAGAAATGGGCCTTTCATCCTCTTTATCTTTCTTCTATGTAAGAATCCCAACACATAAATGTTCTAAAGAAAAAGAGTTTATTTTGAAAGGCAATCCATAATTTGGACTCATAAGTACTAGGATCATGGAAATAGCCACTTTGATATCCTCAAATGATTTCTTAATTCCTAGAACCCATTTTGTCTTTGCTCCCTTTTTGAGAAAATCATTAAGGGGGTGAACTATCTCTGCAAATCCACTTATAAAATTCCATAAAAAAATTATCTTCCCAAAGAAAGACTTGAGTTCTTTACAACTGTGTGGAGGTGACATATTTAGAATGGCTTCAATTCTCTTAGGATCAATGAATATTCCCACTTTAGAGATGATGTGACCTAGGAGATTTCCTTTAGTAACCCCAAATTAACACTTCTTGGGATTGAGTGATATGTCATACTTCTGATATTTGTTGAATCAACAACATGATTGCTTTGATCCTTTGAAAAGATAGTTAAGTCATCCATATAGATGACTATACATTTTTTTATTAATCCCTTAAAAGCTTTGTCCATGACTCATTGAAATGTAGCCCTTGCATTAATCATTCCAAGGCTATTCTCCTATAAGGAAAAGTCCCCCATTTTGTTGTGAAAGTAGTCTTTAGCCTATCTTCTTCATCAACCATTACCTAGTTATTCCCAAAATATCCATCTAAGAAAGACATAATCTTAGAAGGAAAAAGGTAGTTATCCTTTGAGATGCTAGGTTCAAATTACAAAAATCCACACAAAGACAAATTTCTCTATTCTTTTTCCTCATAGGAACTAAGTTAGCCACCCACATAGAATAGTGAATGGGGACAATAATCTTAGCATTGAGTAATTTCTTGACTTCCTTTGTTATTAAGGGTTCAATAATTGGATTAAAAGGTCTTTTCCTTTGATGGAAAGGTTTCACATCTAGTTTCAATAGAATGTCATGTGTGATGATTGCAAGATTATACATTTTGAGCTATTCATAACTCCAAGAAATGACATCATTAAATTCTCTAAGAAATTTGAGCATATCTTCCCTTCCCTGGGTGTTGTACACCTTTCCAACCTTTACCATTTCAGGATCTTCATCTATACCCAAATTATATGAATCACATTCCTTGATCCCTTTTTCTTTGATAGTTCTTTTATTAAGCACTGATTCATCATGATCAAATATGTGCTCCAACTCAACCATCCCCTTACGGATAGTGCTGGTTTTTAAATTTAAGGTCCCATCTTCATCTTCAAGTTCATCATCCTCAGGTTTGTCACTTGGAGTGTCATCAATCTCTTTCCATTTAAAGTGGCCATTGCACATGATAAGTTTGAGTATATTTTGATCATCTTGAAAGACTTGGAAGTTAATAATATTGTCTAGGATAGATGGGACAAAAACGAATTCTACTAAAAATATTTTAAATTTTGTTCTCTTGATAGGTTGTAATGTGCTAGCTGAAATTACAAGGGCATCTTCTACCATGTTTCAACTCCTTGGAATGGACTTGATGTTCAAAGCTTTGAAGTTATCCATTAGATCCCATACTCTTTTTTGGTAAGTGAGCAAGATCCTATCATTGCAAGAGTATATTGATTTCACTTGCCTTATCACCAACTGGAAGTCTCCTTGGATTATGAGAGCTGTAATTCCCTTCTCTAATGTGAACAGAAGTACTTAGATCAACACTTCATACTCTACAACATTATTAGAATATCTAAACTATAATTGATATGATTCATAGAAACCTCCCTTTTGGTTTAATTAACCTAATACCTACGCTAGCTCCTAATTTACATTTGGAGCCATCGAACTTGAGTGTCTAGATGGGTTCTTATTTGGGATTCCTATACTTATGCTTATTCATCTGTAGCCTTTCTTTTACTTGGACTTAAAAAAATTATTTCTTTGGGTTATTTCTTGATATGGGAAGTGTATGTTTGTCTTGAATTTCCCCAATAAATTCTATAATTTCATCCATTTTAGGTTTGGGATGAATGACTACTAAAGTCCAACCTTGACCTTTTATGTAACATCTCCTTCTTTAGACCTTTATTATTCATGGTGGAGGAGAATACAAACCTCCACCATCTAAAGAGGTATTACTATATGATGCATTGAGATCTTCAATTTCCTCTCCAACTTTTTCCATAGATTTAGATATGTTTGTAAAACCTTTATTTCCATTATCTATGTTAATAACTTAGAGACTGCTTCTTGGAAATAAGAATATTCAAACTCTGAATGACTAACTTTATGCAATCTACAAAATGCTAGAAGAAGAAAAACATTTGGATCTACTTCTTCACCTAGGCATTGTAAGTTTACCATGATGCTATATATGAATTGTGTCATAATTTCTTCTTTTTGGATGGGAATTGTGGATCTTCCATTGTGGTTAGCTAATGTAGTTGAAGTTGTGTCAAAAGCCATTACTTTACAAGAACCCAAATCTAATTGTAAGAATTTCACCTCGTTTGGTGAATTATATTCTATAATAATTGTTTTTAACTTTGGCTTCACATCTATCTAGATCTAATTATTCAACCCTTTCCATGGTAACCACAATTGAGTAAAATCAATAGAAACCATCCTCCTAGGCCATTTTTCCATTCTCTAGTTAGTAGCAATCCATATGTCTTAGGAATTTCCACCACATGTATGTCAATGATATCTTGAATTTAGGGATCAATAGTTAATTGTATCTAAACATCTTTCAACACACCAATGACTTTTACTTCTATTTTGTCCAATTGTATTGCTATTCAATTAGAGGGCTGAGGAGTGACTTCAAACCTTTTTTTTATTGAAAGTGGCATGACATTACAAGAAGCTCTTGAATCAATTAGGAAATTATGAAGATTCTCACCATATATCTTGATACTAAGCAAAAAAAGAGGTACCTCAACCTTGCTTTTAAACATAGTTGGTATGGCCTCTAAAGCATTAACATGTTGCGAGATTATTTTTTAAGGAACAATATTCACATTAGGGGTTGTCTTTTTATGATCCGGGGTTTTCATCAGTGCTTCTCATTGATTAGGAAGTTTTTGTAGCATATCAAACATGGAAATGTTAGCCTTTGTTTATTTTAAATCTTCCACTATCCTATACTTTTCAATTGACCATGTAGGGTTCTTCAAGATTATAGGCACATTCCCTTGGTTTTGATTTTGTTGTCCTCCATATGGGGGTCTGATTAGTACTGAATTATTTCTTGCTCCTAGATCTGGAGGAGTTGGTTGCAACATTGGAGGAATCCCATCTATCATAGGTTCTTTTCAACTTTGTAGATTATAGGTACTCTTATTGTCATTTTGGAAAGAAAACATCTCTTCTAGTTGTGTATCTAGTTCTTGACTGAATGGGAAAGAAAATTCTTCACTGACTTGTGGTTCCATTTCTATTTTTTGTGCAGTATCATAGGACTCTAGTAGTATAGAATTGAATTACATGGAAGGCTCATTATTATTTCATTATGAATTTTGATTTGCTTCTTGGTTTCCATTGTAATATGAACCATCATTGTTAGGTTCATTCTAATTATTGTCTATTAGATTGTGGTGACTAATCAAGAAAGTATTGTACATACTTCATAAATTATTTGGGGTTTAGGGCATCCCCTCAATTTTTTTTTTGGGTTGTAGCTGACATATGGCCAACATTTTGTAACCCTAAATGGCATAAAATACTTGTATAAAATGGTTTAGGGTTAGGTATTTTCATTATGTTGTGATGCGAAATTGCTTCTTGTGGCGGTATTGACCTGTAAGGGATTACAGATTGTAATCAAGTTGTAATCACTAGATTGTAATAATATTGGACTTTTAGTTTGGTGGACATAGCCCAGGGATTGGGTGAACCACCTTAAATCTTGGTGCCTTGTGTTCATTTCTATGTGATCTATTATTTTTTATTATTGGTTATATTTGCATGTAGTTTTTATTTCTGTCCATGTTTTTTTTTCCTAACAAGTGGTATCAAAGTGAGGTTGTCTTTCAGTTATCCTTTGCAGGAAAGTCTCATGATTAAGTGGGAAAGTCTCATGATTAAGTGGGATCTCACGGTTGAGTGGGAGTAATGGTAGATGAGGGTAAGCTAAGGGTTGATAGGTTTAATGGGCAGAACTTCCAGTTATGGAAGATGCAAATGGAAGATTATCTTTATCAGAAGGATTTGTGGAAGCCATTGGAAGGCAAAGCCAAGAATCAAGGATCTATGTCAAAATAATCAAGGATCTATGTCAAATGATGAATGGGATCTTTTGTATAGAAAGGCACTCGAAAGCATTTGGTTATGCCCAGCACCATCAGTGGCATTTAATATTACAAAAGCAAAGATGACAGAAGAGTTGATGAAAACCCTAGTGACACTATATGAAAAGCCCTCCACTTCAAACAAGGTATTTCTCATGAATCATTTATTTAATATAAAAATGGTAGAAGGTGGATCTATTTCAGATCATTTAAATGAGTTTAATACTATTACTAGTCAATTATCTTCTGTGGGTATCAATTTTGATGAAGAAATTAGGGCTCTCTTAATTTTGTGTTCTTTGCCTGAAAGCTAGAATGGCTTGGTAATGGTTGTGAGTAATTATGTTACTGGATCTAGTACCCTAAAATGTGAAGATGTGATCAGTGTTGTTTTGAGTGAGGAAACTCGTAGGAAATCCTCAGGTGGATCTACATCAGGAAGTGCTTTGAATGCACAAAGCAGGGGCAGAACAAATGAGAGAGGAAATAACTCTAGAAATCATGAGAAATCAAGAGGAAAGTCAAAGGGGAAGAGGTATCAATCAAGAGGACCAAATGACTGTTGGTACTATGGCAAACTAGGTCATAAAAATAAAGATTGTTGGAATCGAAAGAAAAATGGAGATAAATCAAATGGAGACAAGGAGGCAAATGTGGTAAGTAACAAATCCAAAGAGGATGCTTTGCTTCTGTCTTTAGAAAGTGTTGATGATTCATGGGTTTTAGATTCTGGTGCTTCATTTCTTGCTACACCTCATAGAGGTTATTTTATTGATTATGTCTAAGGGGATTTTGGACTTGTTTATTTGGGAGATAATGAACCCTGTCAAATTTTTGGAAAGAGAAAAATTAAGATTAAGTTGCAGAATGGGAATCATTGGCTACTACATGAGGTAATACATGTTCCAAAGCTGAGTAGGAATTTAATTTCAACGTGGCAACTCGATAATGAGGGTTGTGTAGTTACTTTTAATGATAAAAATTGGAAGGTTTCAAAAGGTTCCCTTTTAGTAGCAAAAGGTGTGAAAGTAGGCACCTTATATCTTTATATAGGTCATATTGTTCCTTCTACTTTGATTGTTTCAGAGAAAAATGAATGTTTAGGAATAATTGTTGTAGTTGAGCAAGGAGAACAAATAGTTGCTATAGATTCTGATACAGTATTGTGGCACAATAGACTTTGGCACATCAGTGAGAAAGGTATGAAAGTACTTCATTCAAAGAAAGTTTTACCAGGTCTGAAATGTGTTAATATGGATTTATGTGAAAGTTGTGTGTATGGAAAATGAAAGAGAGTGAGTTTTGTAAAGACTGGGAAGGAAAACAAAAAGGAGAAATTAGAGCTTGTGCATACAGATGTATGGGGACTAGCTTAGGTATCTTTCCTTGGTGGCTCTCATTATTATGTTACATTTATTGATGACACAACTAGAAAAGTATGGGTTTATTTTCTTAGATAGAAATCTGATGTATTTCAAACTTTTAAGAAATGGAAATGCTTGGTTGAAAATGAGAGTGGTGAGAAATTAAAATGTCTTAGATCTGATAATGGTGGTGAGTATTGCAGTCATGAATTTGAAGATTATTGCTCCACTAATGGTATTTGTGGACAAAAAACTATTCCAAGGACTCCATAGGAAAATGGAGTGGCTAAACACATGAATAGGACTATAATGGAGCGCACAAGGAGCATGAGGTTGCATGTTGGGTTTCCCTTACACATGTGGGTAGAGGCTATCAATGCTACAATATAATTGATTAATAGAGGTCCCTCTACTCCTTTGGGTTGTGGTATTCTATAGGAGGCATGGACTGGTAAGAAGGTGAGTTATTCTTTTCTCAATACCTTCGGTTGTGAAGCTTTTTCTCATATAGACTCTGAAAATAGAACCAAGCTAGAAGCTAAATCAAAGAAATGTGTCTTTGTTGGATATGGCATTAATGAATTTGGTTATAGGCTTTTGGATTTTGAAAATCATAAAATTGTTAGAAGTCTAAATGTCATATTCAATGAGAAAGTGTTGTACAAAGATCTGTTGCAGCAACATGAGAAGAAACAAGATGATTATGTAGTGTTGGATGATACTCCAAAAGTTGATGTTCCAGCCATTCCTCATGATGTACAAAAACTGCAACAAAAAATACCACACACACCAGTGAATGTTGGATGGTCAATGAGGCAAATTTGACCTACACAAAGATTTTCTCCTTCTTTGTATTCTATTTTACTTACTGATGCTGGTGAACCTAAAAGTTATGATTAAGCTATGTAGGTAGATACTAAGATTTAGTGGGAGTCTATTATGAAAGATGAAATGGACTCTTTGCTAAAGAATAAGACATGGGATTTGTCCAAGTTTCCTATAGGTAAAAAGGATTTACAGAATAAGTGGGTTTACTGGTTGAAAGAAGAGGAAGGAGATAAGAAAATATTTAAAGCTAGGTTAGTTGTAAAAGGATTTGCATAGAAAAAGGGAATTGATTTTGATGAGATATTTTCTCCTGTTGTTAAAATGGCTTCTATCCGTACTATTTTAAGTCTTGTGGCTACTGAAGATTTGCATTTAGAGTAGCTAGATGTTAAAACAACCTTCCTTCATGGTGATTCGAATGAAGAAATATATATGGCTCAACCATGGGGATTTGAGGTCAAAGGTAAGGAGAACTTAGTATGCAAATTGAAGAAAAGTTTATATGACTTGAAGCAAGCACCTCGACAATGGTATCTAAAATTTGATAGGTTTATGCATGAGCATGGCTATAACAAGTCTCATTCAAATTATTGTGTTTATTTTAAGAGTTTGGATGATGATACCTACATTATTTTATGTTTATATGTTGATGATATACTTGTAGCTAGGTCTAACATGGATCATAGTAAGGGGCTGAAATGCTAGTTAGCACATGCATTTTCTATGAAGGATTTGAGGGCAAAAAAACAAATCCTTGGTATGAAGATTTGTAGAAATAGGAAGAACAAAACATTGACACTATCTCAGGCTGATTATGTTGATAAGGTGTTGCAACATTTCTCTATGGAGAATGCTAAAGCTGTTAGCACACCTTTACTTGGTCACCTGAAGTTGACTAAGGAGATGTGTCCCAAGACACAAGAAGAGGAGGATAAGATGTCCAAGGTACCCTATGCTTCAGCCATAGGAAGCTTGATGTATGCTATGGTATGCACTAGGCCAAATATTGCACATGCAGTGGGAGTTGCTAGCAAGTATATGAGTCATCCAAGATTCGAGCATTGGAATGTTATCAAGTGGATTCTCAGATATTTGAGAGGAACATCCAATAAGTGTTTACACTTTGGGGGCTCTACTACTAATTTACAAGGCTATGTTGACTTAGATTTGGTAGGGGATATTGATACCAAGTGGAGTACTATAGGTTATGTCTTTACTATTGGTGGGGCAGCCATGAGCTGGGTTTCTAGGTTATAGAAGATTAATGCTCTATCCACTATAGAGGTAGAGCATGTTGCTACTATAGAGGAAGCCAAGGAGATGATATGGCTTCAGTTCTTCTTGGAAGAATTGAGACATCCTCAAAAGGATAATTATTTGTTCACAAATAGTTAGACTGCCATTCATCTTGCAAAGAATTCAGCTCTGCATTTTAAGACCAAACACATACAGTTGCGGTACCATTTCATTCAGTCAATTTTGGAGGATGGATAGTTAAAGCTGGAGAAGATACATACAAATGAAAATCTAGTAGATATGTTGACAAAGGTTGTAACAAGGGAGAAGCTGAACTCCTCTTCAGCTTCGGTTGGTCTTTTAAATTGAACATGAATAAAAGAATAGTAGAGTCTAGGGTGGTTTGATCTAGTGGGAGCCCCATGTGGTAGTGGTATTTCTCTAGGATCAGTTTCCAATTGGGAGATTGTTGTTTAGTGTGGAGCCTGATTAGTCCCCAAGTGGGAGATTGTTAGATTGTGGTGACTGATCAGGAAAGTATTGTATGTACTTCATAAATTCTTTGGGGTAGCCAACATTGTAGGTGACATATGACCGACATGTTGTAACCCTAAAATGGAATAAAATACTTGTATAAAAGGGTTTAGGGTTAGGTATTTTCATTATGTTGTGATGCAAAATTGCTTCTTGCAGTGGTATTGAGCTGTAAGGGATTATAGATTGTAATCAAGTTGTAATCACTGGATTGTAATAATATTGGACTTGCAGTTTGGTGGATGTAGCCTAGGGATTGGGTGAACCACATTAAATCTTGGTGCCTTTTGTTCATTTCTATGTGATCTATTATTTTCTATTATTGGTTATATGTGCATGTAGTTTTTATTTCTATCCATGGTTTTTTTCCTAACATTGTCATACTGATTGATGTTCACATATTGAGCATTATTGTTATTGTTATCTACATGAATGCTTCCATTATTTGGATGAGTGTTCCATTGTTGATTCTATCTTTGGAAATTGTTATTGTGATTAGGAGGATTGAAATTTTTCCCTCGATTATTATTTCCTACAATATTTTTTCCACTAGATTTCTTGTTGTAGTTCTAACTGTGATTATTGTTGTTGTTGTATGGACTAGTATTTTTCTTTGAAATTTTTTATTCTATCCTTACAAAAACCTCAAGTGGGTCAGCTCATTATTCATTTGAGACATGGTCTTCTTCATTTGACCAAACTTAGAGGCAAAACTATTCTCTACTTTAGTAGAAGCTGCTACCTTTTCCTTCAAAGAAAGCAACTTTTGGAGGTTCATATCCTAGGTATGTTATAGCTAGGGTTCGCAGAGTGGGTTTCTATCATAATAGAATTAGATTAATTGGTATGAGTTGGGTATGCATCATAGATGCTTCAACAAGATATGTTGGCATTATTGTAATAGCTTGAGTTAGAGGCATCGATCCTCCTCCATTAGGATTGGTCTACTTTGTAAAGGTAATTTCTTCCAAGAAGACCTTTTCCAATGTATTGATATCTATTGTAGGAAGTCTTCTTAGGAAAATATTAGTAAGATGGTCCATAGAATTTAGATAAATTTGAATTGGGCTTCAACCAATATAGTAAATGTCATTTCCAAATTGCAATATTCCATATGAAAATGATGGTTAAAGCGTGAGACCATCTTAGATGGGTCCCTTTTGATTGATATGAATTGATGATTTATCACAATTGGGTTGATGAAAGTTTTGAATTGTTCCAAGAACAATTTTTCAAAAGTGTCCCAATCTCCAATGCATCTAGATGGTAAATTGACATACCAATTGAAGGCAAGTTCTCCCAATGAGTATGGGAATAAGAAAAGAACCACATTCTCATTGGCAATCTACTTTCAGTTGCAAATTCTCTTGAATATCTTGATTTGATCTTACACTATTCTTGTTTCTCCATAGATGAACCTTGAAAATTCTCAAGATTCTTAGGAAGGTTGTTGAGTACACATGTTAAGTTCATTGGTGAGTCTATAACATTTGTGAAAAAGGCCATTGGTGGAGGATTTGGTGTAACAACTGGTGGTTGATGTGTAGGCTGAACTAAGGAAGATGATGAAATGTTCAATGGAAGTTGGAGAATTTTGGGTAATCCTTTGTCACTGCAAGGCTTGTGAAAGTGACTGAGTTCAAGGACCTCATGTGCACTAGGTGAAGATCTTAAAGTTCATTGAAATGGAGATGATGGATCAGGATCTTCCAATTTGTGTCAAATTTTGTAAAAGTGCACCTTGCACACAGTGACAGTTTAGAAAATTTTCTAAACTTGTGAAAAATGAAAAAAATTTAAATTGCAAGTTGTTATTTTTTTCTTATTCTAAATGGTTAAAGACCCTCCTTCTAGTGCCAACTTCTATTGAGCTACCATTTTGCATGATGCTTTAATGGCAGGAATCCTTCCAAAATCCTCTCTTGAAACATGAATCTAGGATCAAATCCAAGGTTCTAAATGATCTTGATACCTACCAAAGTCCATTTATTAGAAGATAAATGTGAGTGTTCGCAAGGAGGCCTTTGCTAGTTCTGACCAATTTTGGATAAGATGTTGAATCTGCATGCTATCTCAAAAAAGTAATCACAAAAAGAAATATATTTTTCTATTTTTTAGTTTATGATGAATGTAGTTTAATAGTGCAACTATATAAATTCCTAAATTAGCCAAGTGTTTGTAAAATCAAATAAAAAAGATAGAGTAACAAGAGGTTTAAATAAAATGACTTGAAAAATAAATCCCTAATAGACATAAGCCACTAAAATAACACATCTACAAGTTAAGCCTTTGAAAGATCAATAGGTAACCAATGAAAATAGGAGAAAAACTTTCTTAATTCTATTGATACAATCATCAATGGGAATTTAGTAACCATGAGATGTTTCACTTCTCATCAAATTGCAAGGCCACAGAAAATGTGCTCATGTGAGACAAAAAGCTATGTCTGAATAGTAGGTGATCTCTCCTCTAACTAAGTACATTAGAAAAATTTGTAAACAATCAATAAAAATGAGAATTAAAAGATCATTCAATCAAAATAACACAACAAAACCATTGGCTCCATTACACTCCATGCACATACATCCACAAGATATAACACACTCCAAAAAGAATAACTACACTTAGAATGAGAGCACAAATATCATATATTATTACATCAAAATAATGGCCTAGAATACATATTTAATTCCTATATTTATAAGCAATCATCTCCTCAATTTGTGTTGAGAGTGAGAGATTCCTTCATGCAAATATATGCTTAAGACTAATCAAACAAATCTAATTAGGTACAAACTAACTCTCTAAAAGATGCTAAGTAGGACTTGACCCTTATATATATTATTTACATGACTTAAAAACCAATAAAAAATAAGTAGATAAGAAGGAAGAATCTATAAGAGGATTTGAGAGTCTCTGAAGATGCCAAAAGTAAAAGCTCAACCTTCTATAGGCATTTCTAGGAGTTAACCTACCATCAAAATTCATTTCTAGTGCATGGAAAGCTCTAAATTTGGAACTAATAGTTAATTGTTGATGCACTTCTAACTTCTTCAAAAACTTCTAGTGTACCTTTGGAGAAGTGCACCTTTGGAGAAGCACACCTTGTGTACCTTAGTGACAAGGCCAAAAATCCAAAATTTTCCCAAGTGTCAAAACTAAAATTGTAGCTTCTAGGTTTCCTTCCCCTTTATACTAGAGGTATGTTTGGATGTTTTCTCTTGAATTTCTCTATGATCTCCATCACTTGGATTACATTTGAAAAATCCAAAGTATCATACTTATTCTTTACTATTTTTCGATAGTTTCTAACTTCTATGCGAGTCTCCAAAAATTCTTCCAATTTTACATCTAGTTCTAGCAATGCCTCCTCTATCTTAAATTCTTTTCTAATGTTTTCATTAGTTGAAGCTTCTTCAAAAGTCTTCTGAAACTATTTGACAACTACTTGCATAGACATGAGTTTATCTCTTGACTCATCTTCAAAAAATTCAAGGCAAGCATCATAGTAATACTTCTTAGCTTCCAAAATTTTCTCTTGGGTTTGATCCTTGAGCTTATGAATATCCACATGTAATGTCTCTTGTAGAAATCTTCTTGATCTAATCATCTATCTTATCCAATGCTTCCCTCATATATACATCCATAAGTCTGCAGTACCTCTGACCCTTTATTCATTGTAATACTTGAAGGTCTTTACTCTAGGCATGTACCTCATCCATCAATCCAAAATAATGGTTTAAGGTTTACCTATATTATCTACACACCTTTTTCCTCAAAACTATCCTATCATTGCTAACACATATTCAAAAATGGGTCCAATTGTACACCTGCCCTCTCCTTCCTATCAAGTGTTGCACCTTGAGTAATCTCAAGATGATTAGGGTCCAAAGGACCAACCACTTCATACAAATAGTCTCTTAGAAGCACATTTGATTTTTGGAGCCTCAACAATTCAGACTCATCTTGTTCTAGGTGGCTAAAAAATACTTTTATTCCTATGGTGACAAACAATTTAGCAGTGTTGATAGTGGACTTTCTCAGACATCTTCAATCTGATAATATTTTAAGGTCAGATCTTCAATATATACATGTATAGGAGGGATGGAAATATGAGCAAACATGTCCTAATTTTGGTTCTTCATAATGAAGGAAAATGTTTGTGCATCACCCATAGGTGGCTCAGGTTTCTTGAGGGCTTCATCTAATTCTTTTGTTCCCTCATCCACAATACAATATAGTTGCCTTTGTTGCCTAACCATCACCTCCCTCTTCAACCAACTTGGAATAGTTACCATTAGAGATGTACTTAGTTGAAGAGGGGGTTTGTACCACTAGACCCTTTCTTGTACCACTCCTCTCCAAAGTATTTTCTATTTGTGAGGGATCTACATCAAGCATCTCTGTTTCTATTGAGTCCACAATCCTCATCTTTGTATCTTCAAATGTTTTCTAAGGTTCTTCATATATTTCCCCCTCTTCTAATAATTTATCGATAGGTATTTTTTGTGGCTCCTCTTTTAATACTTCATTGGTAGGTCTTTGGTGTGACTCCTCTTCCTACATAGCTTGTACTTTCTCTTCATTGATAGGAGGGAGAGGAGTGGCTAAACCTTTATCCAAGAAAGATAAATCTTGACTTGGTGATGGTGGGATACTTAGAGGTCCTTGTGGAAAAGGTGACAATTGACTCCAATCTTCTCCCAAAGGTTGTTTCATTGATGTATCCCTTATCTTATCACCTATGAGTTTAGTACCCACATGCATGAAATCAAAATCTAACATGTTAAAGACATTAGTCCCTTGACCCTCGTGTTCATCAACCCACTATTATTGGTCATCCTCTAATGTTGTAACCTAAATAGGTTGTTTGGGAATGACAACATTATAGTGGAACTCCTTTTTTGTTATGCCTTAGTAGCCCAGCTAGCTAGAAGATTCCTCTAATTCATTTATCTTCATCTTCTTCATCCTCTTCAGGAATGGTTTTTGGGATTAAAGGAATAAGAATAACCTTTCTTTGTTCTTTTTCTCTTCTAGTTCTTTTCATTGGAGTTTTATTCTTAGCTCTCTTAGGAGCTGATGGAGAGGCTTATTCCTCTTGAAAATGTGGGTACACCTTGTGTGCTTCTTCTTTAGGTCCTTTTCCCTATTCCTATGGTGGCACTTGTGGATTATCTTATGTTTGAGTGGCTTCTACATTTTTGGGCTGTTTGTTCTCAGGTGCTTGAGTTTCCTCTTGATCTTGGGTCCCTTCAACTTCAAGCTCATCTCGCTAAGGAGAAAATATTTTTATTTTATTCTTTCCCTTTTCCACTTTAAAGTATCCAACTTCCCTATCATGTTGGTACACCTATTTCGGCCTAATTTGAGATTGGGCTATGAATGTTGGTACTGTAACTTTTTCTCCTCTTCCCTTTACTAGGTGGGTTGTGTCTTGGAAGACTACTATTTGAGGAACTTGGTCCAACTTGAATGGCCTCTTAATCCATTCCTTAGTCAATTGGATGATATTCCTTGCCCTATAATTGATATTTTCATTTTCTTCTCTATCAATTTTTGTGTTCATGATTGACTAATCACATATTGTATCTTGATTATACAGGGGATCTAAGACATTTGAAGTGTCTTGCTAAACAACCTTCAATAGGACCTTTATTTTTAAGGAACTTCCTACCAAATAAAGAGTCATCCTAAAATAATTCCTTATCTAGATATCATACTCATCTAGTGCATTCCTTCAATGATCCTCTATGGCATCTTCATGTTTAAATTGTTTTCATACCAAATATTGAACTCTGCAAATATTGTCAAAACATGGACGAGGGGAGTTATAGTCCACCAAGGGATATTGATCCCATTCTAAATCAAAAGTCATGATATCCTACTTCTTCTTGATTCCAAATGAACCTATGGTGATGGGCCATACCTAGGTGTTCTAATGTTGTTTCCTTACTCTATCATATGCAGATGAGAGTTTTCTTGCAATCTTTGGTAGAATGAGCCTATCCAATGGATATGTCAGGAGTATCTTTGGATTCATAGTTGTGCCTACTACCCTAAAGTAGGTGAATGTCTTAAACTGGATGTAGTAGGCACCTATTTTTGTAATTCTTTTTGATGCTTCTTCTAACATTCTTTTAGCATAATCTCCCTCAATGAACTAGATGATTGCCAAAATGAAAGCATCATTCACTATTATGTATTCTTTGTTGTGATCTGAGAGCTTCTTGTTTACTAGTGAGGGGTATACCACATAAGGCCATGCATTAGCATCTTGAATGCTTCCCCTCTTAAAGAATCCTGGATAATCAGTGGTCCTTGCTGCTAATAGATACACCAAATAAGATATCATGTAAAACCTTGGATAAGCTTTGACCACCACTACTTGTTCATCTAAATTCTCGCTAAGAGTTGTGGCCCAGTCAAATGGCATTTTAGCCATTCTAATGGTCTTTATGAAATGTACCATTTAGATGTTCAAGTTCCCTACTATCAGTAGACCCATAATTCTACTCAAAAGAACAATGGATTATCCAATATTATCTTTTAGGTATCCTCTGGTCATATCAACTTTTCCATCTCTTCATCCCATAGGTGTCATATCAATCAAATATGATGATTGAATGATTTCTATAGCTTTCTACTCATTATCTATGTACCACCTCTCTACTTGATGATAAGTTAATCTTACATATTGGTCTACCCTTGGGAGATGGAAAATTTTCTCAATATTCTTCAGTATCAAGTCTAAGACTATCTCCCTCATTAACCTCTTCACCACTCTCTCCTCTGACACATAATTCTTTGCCAAGGCCATAACAAGCTCTGAAGATTAAATTGATGTAGGATGTGAGGCCACATTAGCTAGCCCTGATCTAATAAGTCCTGAGACCATTGGGGACCTCTCATTCGATTTTTTATAGAGTACCAGGAATACATTCCAATCAATATGACCTAATTTAGTATCTTGAATCTCTGAATGTGCATCTTGGAAGCATGATTTCATTTGTACACCTTGAAACTTAAAGACAACTAGTTTTGGAGCAATCTTTTCTATGAGTGAGGATGAGGAGGAAGCCATTTTATCTTCTCAAAACATGAACACATTAGTCTAGAAGGTTGAAATTCAAACCCTAAATACTAAAGAATTAAACCCAAAATGCTAAAACAACACAAAAAAACTCAAAATCCCTATTTTGGACTCTCATAGGTAGTTTTAGTATACCTTGCACACCTTGAGGCTATTTTAGGTGCACTTTTTCTCCTTAGTAAGCTTTAACAATTATGCAATAAGTTTTAACTATTGGTAATATGGTGCAGAAGGACTTAAGTGTTAACAATGGCGCACATGTGCATGTCGTAGGAAGGTGCGCACCTATGCACCAACATTGTAGAACTTTATTTTAAATATTCTACAAGGTGTGCATATGTGCACCTTAGATAGGTGCACATATGGCCACCTTACCCTTAGGTGAAGGTTTCAGTCCATTTTTAGGTTTTTAAATTAAAAGGTGCACACCTATGCACCTTGGATAGGTGCACAAGTGCACACCGTATAACTTAGTGTTTGGTGTGTGAAGGAAAGAAGAAGGTGCATCTCTATGAGTGTGGAGATGTGCTATTCTATAGTGTGAGGAGAAAAAATGAATAGAGTGAAGGGAGGGGTCCCAGGCTTTTATAGGCCCAAGATGGAGTGCACCCTTTAGGGGTGTGCACTTGCATATATGCACACCTACACACTTGCAAAGGGAAGTGCTCCTACACTAGTGTAGCTAGTGTACTAGTGCACCTTGAGGGGTGTGCTAGGTGTGCTAGGTGTAGTAGTGCACCCCTTTACCTTACAAAATAACATTTTCATCTAAAATTCTCAATTTCTAACATTTGGGTTTTTTAGGCAGAGTGTAGGACAAGACCTAAATTCTAGGTGGAACCCTAAAATGACTCAAACCTCAGAATAGGGGTCTAGGAAAGCAAAAAATTACTAGGGGATCCCCATTTCTTAGGAGAAATGGGGTGTGCATTGTGAAATCACAATAGGTATGTCATAATATTAAGAATAAAATTGTGTACTAATTACTCCTAATATTTATGTGATCTAACATATTTCAAACTTTACATAGGCAACCAAAGTAAGAAAATAGAAGCATGAGCAAGACAAGCTCAGCTCAAGTGGATACTCAAAACTTGATGCACAAATTGTAAGTATAAGTAAATGAAAAACTATATGCAAATATTTATAAATTGTAAACAATTTGGTCTTGATGAATCTCACTACAAAAAAAAATTCATCATACCAAAAAAAATTCTAGGCCTTCGAGTTTTAAAAAAAATATAAAGAGGACAAGAAAATAGCTTACAGACAAGGCTATACAATTGTGGTCGAATGACTCTGAGAAATTAGTGCACAAGGTTCTTCTACTAGATCTATCAATTAGATAAATAATTCAATTGATTTTTATTTCAAATTGAATACTTTAGCACTTACTATAATTGATATTAAGTTCAAAAAATACAAGTCGTTATATTTGTTTTAAGGAAACAATGATTATATATTTTGAAACTGTAAAATGAATGATTAACATTTCTCAGTATTTTTCTTGTATTAATATGTATACATTGTTGATAAATCGACTAATTATTTACATTGGATTGCAACTTACCAATCCTTATACACCATTCAAGCACCATGGAGGCATCAATTTGAATGTGCATTGTAGTACTCAAGGTATATATTTTCTATTTGAATTTTGATTTCTAAATTATTAATACAAGTAGATATTTCAAATTGAATTTTGTCTAGCAATACAAATTTTAATATAATATATGTTGGGATTAAGAAAACATCTTGTATTGTAGCTATAGGGGATGTAGAGGTTGTTCCTGATGAGTGTGTTGAGATTCAAGTCATCGAGCAAGATGATGTGGTTGTACAAGGTAAAGAGTGCTACGATTATGTTCTTTAAAGTATTTAAAGTCTTAATTTTTTAAAATTTTACCCTTTTATTTTTTATTGCAGAGGGCCCACCTTTGTAGAGGAAAATGAGATCACATCCGTGGGCGAGAAGAAAAGTTGATGACAACATGGATATGCCTCTTCAACAATATAGGGAAGGACAAAAAAGAAAAAAACAAAAAAGAAATGATTCTCATTTATGTAACTTATTTGATAATGGTTGATGTTTATGTTTGGATGTTTTAATTATGTGTTATTGAATGTGAATGTGAATGTTCTAATGAATCTTATTTTTTAATGTTCATGTGAATTTTCTATTGAATCTTATGTGTTAATGCATTTTATCATGTGATAGTTCATGAATGTTATATTTTATTAATGGATGCATGAATGAATGAATTTTAGATGTTAACAGGGAATTTAGATGTTGTGCAGGGGGGGGGGTTGGCATGGTTGGCCCTAATTAGTAGAGAATATTAAACCAAGTGAAGCTCAACATTAACCTATAGTTACATGACAACTAATTGTGCCAATCTCTTGGTTTTAGGCAATGTAGTAGGAGGCCATAGTTCAATATGCAATCTCAATTCATATGCATATGACATTACGTGGAGCACAAAAATGCAATAGGTTTTCATTTTTGTTAGAGGTATTTACTTAGGTATTTTAATTTATAGAACATCAAGAACTTATGACTTTTACTCTTATAGGTGAGGATGATGTCCTCAATATGCAAGCAAATCAAGACTTTATATGTGTTGGGTTGCTAAGGACATTCTCGCACCCATAAAAACTAGAGTTCTAACATTCATGATGGTATATAATGTTAAAAAATTAATAGACCTATTAAACAAATGTAAATGTAGTGCATTTTTTGAGATCTACCTATTGTCCATGCATATAGAATGCAGTTGCACATGTATTCTTGATTCAAAGCAATAGAATCTTATTTTGGATGTGAGGGGAAAATGACATGCACCAGAAGATGGGAAAAATGATGCCACTTTTGCATGTCTAGAATATTTTTTTATTATATTTTTCACATGTTCCCATGTGAATATTAATATTTTGTCACATATGTCATTTAAGAACATTATTTTCTTCATATTTCAAGTTGAAATAGGTGTATTTTTCCATTGATCATCTTGCAGTTCCTAGATAGCTGAGATAGCCCACTTCACCAAAGGACATGTGTTACAAGGTACATGTTCTAGAGTATATGTTTTTCATGGATGATGTAGGAATTCTTATAGATGGATTCTCTAGAAGAATCAACTTATCACTATTTTATTATTTGGATTCTTTTTCATGTATAATTTCATCATTTGATGTGATATGGGAATGACAAACAATCTATAAGAATTTGGTATAGCTCTAATACCATGTCAGAATTTTCCTTAGGGTAAAATGATATCAAGATCAAGAAGCTCAAGCATTAGCACAAGAGAGACTAATGATGATCAAATGAGAATGGATATCTAATGATTGGGTATGAGATGAATACACACTAGAAGTGTCTATATATAAAGGCAACTAGAATGACTAGGAGTTAGCAAAGAGATAAACATGACAACTAAGCACATGTCCACCAAGAGTGGATTATCTTCCATTAAGCACAAGATTTGTGTGACGATGATAGGATAAGTTTACAAAGGTGTATCTCATAAAGAAATGTTGTAGACACCATGTGCTCTAATAAGTTGCTAGCTCCTATGTTGTCAAGAAGACAACTCATATGTCTACGCATATTCCTAACTATCTACATGACAACTAATATTAAAATACATTATCCTAAGTAAACTTAAGTAAAGTGTAATCATAATTAATTATTTACACTAACACAATCTTTGGATACACATCATTTATTTTCATAATTTTAAAATAATTAAGTGAAGAAGTGGATCCATGGGTGTGTTTAATGTCTATCTTACCTTTGTTTATAAGATCTTAAAATAGATGCTTGAAATGCAATGTTACTAGTACTATGATGATAGGAACAAAAATACTTAGCCTTGTGTGGTGTAAGCTTAGTGTGATCCATTGATTTGATAAGAGGATAGGGAGCAATATCAATTTTTTGAAGTCTTTTAATATCATATTTTGATGATTCAAATCACATTTTCACATCTTGAACCTTTATTTATGGAGTGGAAACCTTATAAAAATACAATTGAATAATTTTTATTTTCAACTACATATCTTTGATTTAGAGCCTTTATTTGTATGTCTTTGATATTGAACCACTAACCTTTAGACCTAAGAATATATCATTGAAGCATTGGAGAAATCATTTCATCATGCTCACATAATCTTAGGAATACATAGATATCTTTCACTATTATGGAGCCTTGAATACATGCCTATCTTCTATTTTTTTGTAGTACTAACATGTTTAACACACAACCTTTCTTCTTCTAGAACAACTTCCTTCTTTCAAACAAATAAATATACATGATCGTTTAGCTATCATTTTGCATAATGCTTAGCAACAAGAATCATTTCGAACTCATCTCTTGAAAAGCTAATCTGGAATCAACTCCAAGGTTCTGGGCAATCTTATGACCTACTAGAATCCATCCAATTGAAGATAAATGTGTTTTTTTACAAGGAGACCTTTGTTGGTTCCAACCAATTTCAAATAAGATGTTCAATATACTTGTTGTTTCAAAACTAACCACAAAATGAGATATGTGTTTGGTATTTTCTATTTTTAAATGAATGCAATTTAACAATGTGACTATATGAATTCCTAATTTAACCAAGTGTTAGTAAAACAAATAATGAAGATAAGGTAATGAGAGATAAAATAAAAAATCATAAAAGGAAAATTCCTAATGAACATAAACCACGATAATATGTCTGTCAGTTAAAATGTTGAAAAGACTGGGTAGGAAACCAATGAAAGCAAGAGAAACACTTCCTCAAATCCACTAATGAAATTGTTAATAGAAACATAGTAAAATTGAAAGATTTTTCAATTCTTATCAAATTGCAAGGCCACAGAAAGTGTGCTCATGTGAGACAAGAAGCTATGTAGGAACAATAGGGTGATCTCTTCTCCAACTTGGTACATCAGTGAAATTCATCAACATGCAACAAACACCAAAACTAAAATATCACAAAATCAAATCAACAAAACAAAACTATTGGCTCCATTATTATCATGAAAAAGAGTCCACAAAAATAACACACTTTGTCAAGAATAACTACACTAAGAATGAGAGCGCCAATAGCATATATTATTGCATCAAAATAATATCCTAGAATACATATTACATTCCTAAATTTATAAGAAATCATATCCTCAATTTTTGTTGAGAGTGAGAGATATCCCTGTGCAAATATATGCTTAAAATTAATAAAACAAATCTAATTGCGTGCAAACTAGCTCTCTAAATGGTGCTAAGTAGGTCTCCATCCTTGTTTATATCAATTAATGGGTGCATGAGCCTTTACATGTCTTAAAAAAAAGAAAGAAGGAGTAGGTAAGAAGCAGGAAGTTGTAAGAGGATCTAGGAGTCACTAGAGCTCTAAAAATGGAAGCTTGGCCTTCTTTGAATGTTTCTAGTAGTTAAATTGTCCTCAAAATGTGTTTTTGATGTATGGAAAGCTCTAAATTATCAACTAGTAGTTAACTATTGATGCATCTCTGATTTCTTCAAATCTTTTGGTGCACCTTTGGAGTTATGCACCTTTGTGGTAGGTTCAAAAAATCCAAAATTCTCCCCAAGTGTTAAAACTAAATTTTTAGCTTCTAGGTTTTC
Organism: Cupressus sempervirens; assembly: GCA_028749045.1. Lineage (NCBI taxonomy): Eukaryota > Viridiplantae > Streptophyta > Pinopsida > Cupressales > Cupressaceae > Cupressus > Cupressus sempervirens. The sequence continues at coordinate 600,868,863 of CM053792.1, forward strand.
TTCCCTTTTATACCAGAGCAATGTCTAGATGTTTGCTCTTAAATTTCTCTATAATCTCCATCACTTGGGAAGCTTCCAAAAATTCTAAAGCCTCATATATAAATTTTTGACTATTTGCTAATAATTACTAATATCCATTCAAGTTTCTAAAAAATTAATTCTACCATCAAGTTTCAATAATACCTCTTTAGTCTTGAATGCTTGCCTAATAACTTCATCAGATGAAGCATCCTTGAAAGTTCTTTGGAATTGTTCAACAACTTCTTGCACTAAAATGAGCTTTGTCTTTGACTCATCTTCAAAAAATCTCAAGGGAAATAGCATCATAATACCTATCTTCATCCAAAATTTTCTCTTGAGACTAGCCTTTTAACTTCTGAATATCTTCATGAAGTTCTTCCATGACCCTATTTCTAGCAGCTATCTTTTCAATCCAATCCTCAAGTTTATCAATCTCATCTATTGTGCATACACTCTAGTGAGTGTACAATACCATTCACCTTTTATTGTTTGGAGTGCTTGAAGGCCTTTCCTCCAGGTACGTACCTCATCCATAAGCCAAAAATCCTAGTCTACTATAGATACTAGTTTCTCAACATTAGAATGAACATTATGCAATTGGTTCAAATTAGCCTTTATTATCTCTACACCTTTCTGCTCAAAATTGTCACACCATTTCTGACATCCTCCCAAAAATTAATCAACTTAGACACTCCCCTTATCTCTCTTTTCTAGTTCCACAATGAGAGCAACCTCTGGGTGATCTTGATCCAATGGACCTACAATTCCATGCAAATAGCCTCTTAGTAGCTCATTCTCTTTGCATAGCTTTATCAACTCATTCTCATTTTCATCAAAATGCCTACACCTCCTTAATTCCCATAGTGATTAGTACTTTAGCTATATCTACTATGGGCTTTCCTAATAGGACTTCTATAATATGATGGTCCTTAGGAGTCAGATCTTTGGTCTTATCATGTGGAGGAAGAATGGCTATATGAGAAAGTAAGTCCTAATTTTTATTCTTAATTATAAAGGTCAATTGTTATGCATCACCCATAGGTGGTTCAAGCCTTTGGATGGCTTCTACTAGCACATCCATACTCTCCTCTTTATTTAGGTTTAGCTACCTCTTTTGTCAAACTAGAACCTCCCTCTTTAGCTAGGCTCCAGTGTAGTGCCCATAGGAGACATGTATTTGGCTGAAGAGGAGGATTTCCATGTAGGCCCCTTTCCCTTATCCATCCTTTCCAAAGTCTTCTCCTTTAGAGAGTGATCTAGATTCAATGTCCCTATATTTATGGTATCCATAGTCCTCACCTCTATATCCTAAGAAGTTTGTTGAGGTTCTTTAGGTATATGTCCTTCCTCTAATACTTCATCAGCTAGCCTTTATTCTAGCTCTTCTTCATACCTTGCACACTCTTCTTTAGTAATAGAAGGGAGAGGAGTGGTTGAGCCTTTGTCCAAGAGTCACAAATCTTGAAATGATGGTGGTGAGGCAACCATAGATCCTTGTGGTAGAGGCAACATTTGGTTCCAGTCCTCTCCCAAAGATTGGTTCATGGGTGTATCTCATATTTTATCACCTACCATTTTAGTTCCTACTGGCATAAATTCAAAATGAAATATGTTAAAAATATATGTTCCCTACCCCTCTTGTCAATCCATCCACTATTTATGCTCATCCTCTGAAGTTGTAACCTTAATAGTATGCTTGGGAATAGATGGTGGCATAATGCTGGAGCTTCTCCTTTTCTCTTCCTACGCAGCCCTTACCAAGCATGTCCTTTAATTCAATGGGATATTGGCTTCTTCATCTTCTTCATCTTCTTTGTCTGCCTTAGGAATGGTTTTTAGAACTAGAGGAATAGGTATAACCTTTCTTTGTATTGTCTTCCTTCTAGTCCTTTTGACTGTAGGTCTAACTCTAGCTTTCTTAGTAGCTAAAGGAGAGGCTTCTTCCTCTTGTATAGGTGGTGACACCTCTTGTGCTTCCTTTTCTGGTGCTTGTTCCTATTCTGGTGGAGGTACTTGTGGAATATCTTGAGCTTGAGTTGCTTCTTCATTTTAAGGCTCTTGGTTCTTAGGCACTTGAGCTACCTCTCAAGGTTGAGGTTCTTCAACTTTGGGCTCAACTTGCTTCGAAGAATCTCTTTTCCTTTTATTCTTCCCTTTGTCTACCCTAAAGTACCCAACTTCCCTATCATGTTTATATACCATTTTGGCCTAACTAGAGATTGGGCAGGGAATGTTGGCACTATAATTTTTGTACATTTACACTTTACTAGCCATGTCATGGCTTAGAAGGTGATAGTCTGAGGACTTGGGTCTAGCTTAAAGGGATTCTTGATCAAGCCCCTTGTTAATTGGATTATTTGTCTTTCCCTATGATTGATATCTGCATTCTCTTCCCTATTAATCTTTGAATTCATGATTGGCCTATCAAATATCTTTTTATGATTGTACAAGGGATTCAAGACATCTTGAGTGTCTTGTTGGACCATATTTAATGGGACCTCTATCTTCAAGGTTCTTCATGCTAGATATAGAGTCATCCTACAATAATCCCTAATTTAGATATCATATTTATCTATCACATTCATTGAGTGATCTTCTATTGCATCTTCATTAACAAATTGCTTTCCTACCAAATGGTGGACTATGCCAATATTGTCAAAATACAAACAAGGGGAGTTTTAATCTTCCAAGGGATATTGATCCCATTCTACATCAAAGTTCATGATAACCTACTTTTTCTTTACTTGAAATAGACCTATAGTAAAGGGCCATACCTAGGTCTTCTTATGTTGTTTTGTCACTCTATCATATGCAAATGAGAGTTCTCTTGCAATCTCCAATAACATAAGCATATCTAATGGATACCTTGGGAGCTTCTTTAGATTCACCATAGTACTAGCTACCCTTAGGTAAGTGAATGTCTTGAATTGGATGTAGTAGACACCAATTTCTACAATCTAGGATACTACCTCTACTGACATCCTTTTGGCATAATCACCCTCTATGAATTAGATGATCACAAAAATGAAGGCATCATTCATTATCCTATATTCCTTGCTCTAGTCTAATAGCTTCTTCTTTACCAATTGGGGTTATATCACACAAGGCTAGGCATTAGCATCTTGCATGCTTCCCCTCTTGAATAGTCTTAGATAATCAGTTGTCCTTGCAACTAGTAAATACACCAAGTATGATGTCATGTAAAACTTGGGGTCAACTTTGACTCCTACTAGCTACTCATCTAAGTTTTCACTCAGTATTGTGGCCCATCCAATTGGCATTTTAGCCATTCTAATGATCTCTACTCAAAAGAAGAATGATGATTGTGTGATTTTAGTTGCCTTCTTCTCATTCTCCCTATACAATCTTTCTACTTGATGATAAGTAATCCTCACATATTGATCCACTCTTGGGAGATGAAAAAATTTCTTGATGTTCCTTGGTCTTAGGTCTAAGATGATCTCCCCTGTGATAATCTTGACAACTCTTTCTTCTGACATGTAGTTTTTTCCTAATGGCATTACAAGCTCTGAAGATTTTACTAATGTTTGATGTGATGTTGCATTGACCAACCCTGATCTGATAAGTGTTGAGATGACTAGGGACCTCTCATTAGGTTTATTTCATAGTGCCAAGAATGAGTTCTAGTCTATGTGTCCCAATTCAATATTTATAATCTCTGAATGTGCATCCTAAAAGCATGATTTTTTTGGTGCACCTTGAAACTTGAAAACAATTGGTTTTGAAGTCATCTTCTCTACAAATGAGGATGATGAGAAAGCCATTTTATTTACACAAAAAATTAAAATATTCATCCAAAAAGTTGAAATTCAAACCCTAAAAAAACCCTAATTATAAAAAAATAAGACCCAGAACAACAAAACTTAGCAAAGCAACTCAAAATCCCCTTTTATAGCTTTGAAAAACAAATTGGCACACCTTGTGCATCTTGAAGGTGCACTAGGTGCACTTTATTTTTTTACTTAGCCAATTGATTATGTAGTATTTCACTTGTATAGGGGTGTACCCTTGGGATGCATGCATGTGCATGTGTGCTACTGTGCTCATTTGTTGTGTGCAAATGTGCAAAGGGGAAATGAGTTTGTCTTGTTAAGGGTATGCACATGCATGCCTTGGTGGGGTGTGCACCCTTACTTAGACTTAGCTTAGTGTTTTAATGGTGTGCAAATTTTCACCTTGGAAAGATGTACATTTGTGCACCATTACGTAAGTTCTTACTTAGGTTTATGAGAAAGGTGCACATGTGCGCACCTTGGCAAGGTGCGCACATACACACCTTGGCAAGGTGCGCACATACACACCTTTCTTTAGTTTGCCTTAAGTTTTTCACTTATTAAGTTTTTCACTTATTAAGTTTTTCACTTATTAAGTTTTTAAGCTTGAATAAAGGTGCACACTATTGGAAATATAAGAGGAGTCACTAAGAGAGGAGAGGTGAATCAATTACTACAAAAATAAATCCTAGATCCCTTAGATGTCAAGTTCAAAATAACTATGTAAAAACTTAATTTTGCAGATGCTTGGTAAATACACATAAAACTGTTGTAACTCAATAAATATTGAAATAGCTTGATAAATTATTTACATGAAAATATTTAAGATGATATTTGTGATTACTATTACTTTAACTAAGTTGCAAACACATAAGAGAAATATCATAAACACATTTGACACCAAGATTTAATGTGGAAACTCAATTTGGAAAAAACCACCAATTGCAACTAGCTACTAATTTTCACTCTTCTAAAGTGAGCCCTGTTAGGATCCAATCCTATTAAAGGTTACAAAATGTACTATTAGGTGTGACCTTGTTAGAGGATTTAATACCCTATTAGGAGTGGCCTTGTTAGAGGTCTTTGGACAATTAAATACAAATGCCACCTTGTTAAAGGATTTACAAAATAGCTCTTAAGCCAACTCTATTAAGAGATTTAGATCACTGCTATAATGGTTAGATAGTAAAAATGAGATGACCTTATTTTGGATGCAATTGAATTGCTAATTACAAATCTTAATTCTAGCTTTTATATTTGATCCTTCATGATTGAATGTATCTTTTCAACTTCTCAAGGATATTATGCTTATCCTTCTAATTCACTTCCTCTTAGCATCATTAAATCTTCAATTATCTTCCATGCATTCACACTTTCTAAATCTCAACTTGACCTTATATTTATATCTTTCATATTATCAATTTGGCTAGAATATAACTTAGAATAATTAATATTCATCTCCTCAGTCGGCTAGAACCAACAGACAATTCAATTGAACTTAATATGCCAAAAAAAAAGAATCCTTCTTTATCTAACCCTACTCGGTAAACACTAACTTAGAAATGATTTTCCCATGTTAAACAAGTGAACTTGGTCAACAATGCATACTCACAAAGTTCCTTTGGTAATTGAGTGAACTCGGTTAACACTGGTTCCATCCAACATTTCCTTCATTAACTAAGTAAGCTCGATTAACACTCAACTTTTGCAATCCTTTTCTTTGACACTTGAGTGAGCTTGGTAGATACTGTCTACTAAACTATGAAAACTATGGAATACTTCATAGGCATAGAAAATTTTCTTCAAATCCCAAGTAAACTCAACATACATTGACTAGTGATGATATGAAATTTTGTGTAACATCAAAGATAATGCACAATTAATCAATTGTTCCAACAATCTCCCTCTTTGACATTGATGGCAACACAACATTTCATAATACAATGAAATTTTTAGAGCAAGAATAAAGTAAGGAATTATCCTTAGTTTCATTCTAATTCTTATCCATGAGAACTCCCTCTACCAGTGTGAATTCTTTATGTTTGCAGTTTCTCCCTCTGTTAGAAAACTTCTGTCTAGTACAACTTTTTCTGATAGCAAACTCTACCTTTGATATCAGACCAAGTTCATTCTCCCTCTTTGACATCTCTTTATCTTTCTATTTACAAAATTTATATGAGATATGATAGCAAACTTCTCCCTCGTTGATGTCTCATGCCAAAGAAAATGTTCAGTAACTATCAATGGACCTCAAGTACTAATTCATTTGTACTATGCCCTTGTCAATACTACACATCTGATTGATCTTCAACATGCTTTGGTTGATGCATCACTAAACTTCATTTACTGAGCTTCAGATAGGGGTATGACCACTAGCTTACCTCCTAGATATAGAAATACACCCTTAGGTAATGGATTGGTGAATATATATGCAATTTATTCTTTTGTATTTAAATATTCCAATCTGACTTCTTTATCTTGTAACAATTCTCTCAAGAAACGATATTTTATAGTAATGTGTTTTTTTTTTTGGTATGCATTACTAGATTCTTTGATATATTGATTACACTAGGGTTATCATAGTATATGACTACTAGATTCTTGATCTCTATGTTCATACCTGCCAATAGTTATTTGAACCAAACAATATTAGAACAATTGACTATTGTTTCCACATATTCTACCTTTATTGTGGACTAAGAGATACAATTCTATTTCTTGCTTGTCCAAGACACTAATCTTTTATCAAGAAAGAAAGCTCCACCACTGGTGCTTTTTCTGTCATCAATACTTCCTACCCAATTAGCATTTGTGAATACTTTTAAGTCCAAATTGCCTCCTATTTTGTAACATAAACCATATTCTTCAGTATGTTTAAGATATCTCATGATTCTTTTAATTGCCATCATGTGATTTTTTTTGGGATTTGTTGAGAATCTTGTCACCATATCGACTGCTAATGCAATATTAGGCCTTGTATGCACTACATACTACCATTTTTCAATCATTGATCTATATGTGGTCTAATCTACCTCTTTGGAATCATCATTTTTAGAAAGTTTATGTCTGGTAGACATAGGGGTTCCAACTAGTCTTGAATCTTTCATTCCAAATTTCTTTACTATCTCCTTGATATATTTAGATTGAGTAATGTAGATACCATTTTTCCTCTATTGGACATGCAATCCAACAAAGAATTTTATCTCTCCAAACATAGATATCTCAAATTCTTTACTCATTTCTTTTGAAAATGTCTTGCATAAGTCATCATTTCCTATGAATAAAGTATCATCAATGAATATTTTTTCCAACACAATCTATTTGTTTGGTCCTTCTTTGATATACAGACTACTATTATCATTCATTCTTTGAAAACCAATCTGTATCAATTAGTTATGAAGTCTTTCATAGCAAGCTTTGGGAGCTTTCTTGAGACTATATAATGCCTTGTGTAATTTTTAGACCATGTCCTTTTTGCTAGGATCTACAAAATCTTTAGGTTGTTCAATTTAGACTTCCTCATCAAGAATTCCATTCAAGAATTCATATTTTACATCCATTTGATAAACTTTAAATCCTCTATGACTTGCGTATGCTAGTAAATTTCTACACCTAATCTTGCAACAGGAGAAAAAGTTTCACCATAATCAATACCTTAGTCTTGAGAACAGCCTTTACATACTAACCTTACTTTTTTTTGGGAAATGTCTCTATCTTCATTTAACTAATTTCTGAATACCAACTTTGTTCCAGTTACATTTTTATCCTTGGGTCTAGGAACAAGAGTCCAAATTTTGTTCTTCTCTATCTATTTTATTTCTTCATTCATTGCTTCAATCCAACATTCATTATCCAAAGTATCTTTAACATTTCTAGGTTTAAATTCAAAAAGTAAACATGTACCTTTCAATTTGTTTCTTATCATTTTTTAATTTGATTTGTCTCCAATGATGTGATCAAGTGCATGATGCCTTCTAACATATCTTGCTAACATAGGTTCTTTGGATTTGGAGTGTGTTTCATTCATTTCATCATGAACTTTAGTATTAATCTTGGGTCCTACTATTTGTGACTCAGCTCCATTAGACTCATGTTTCTCTTGTAGTAACTTGGTAGCCTCTAACTGTGACTCAAGTCCTCCAAACTATGACTTAGGTTGCACTATCTACTATTTGGTAGTTGTTGGAGATTTTTGGCACTCAAGAGGTGAAGCATCCTTTTTTCTAAATAGATTTGGGAGGCTATCAGGTGTCTAGTAAACAAATCTTCTATAATCCTCATGCTCTCTATTGCTTTCTTCTTCACTCTTTTCTACAAACTCATCAATTCTCACATGTGCACTTTCTATGATTTTATGAGTAGACAAGTTTAAACACTTGTACACTTTACTTCTATGGGAGTATTCTAGGAACATGCCTTCATTACTTTTGACATCAAATTTACCTTTCCTAGATTCTTTCAAGATATAACATTTTCTACTAAGTACTTTTAAATAACTTACATTAGGTTTGTAACCATACCATAGTTCATAAGGAGTTTGATTTTAGTCTTTCTTCAGCTGTACTATGTTGTACCACAATGTTGATTGCTTACTTCTAGTATTTGATTGCAACCTTCTTTGCTATTATTAGTTTTCTTGCACAATTCATGATGGACCTCTTCCTTCTTTCAGCTATACCACCTTTGTTTGATCTTAAACATTTCAACTTCTTTCTAGTTTCTTTTTCTACTCTTGCTAGATACCACTTGAATTTTTGAAAAGCTTAAGATTTTTCTTTTAGATACATTACAATCATCATTCTAGAATAGTCATCAACAAAAAGAATATAAAACTAATCTCCATAGTAACTCTCTATTCTAGTAGGTTCACATAAATTTGTATGAACAAGCTCTAGGACTTCTTCAGAATGATAGTTCGTGCTTTTGAAACTAGTCTTTCGCATCTTACCAATTTGACAATGTTTACATAGACCCATATTAGGTTTCCTCAAGCTAGGAATACCTCTTACTCTTATCTATTTTCTTATCTTAACCAATTTATCAAAGTTTACATAACATAATCTTTTGTGCCATAACTAGCTTTCTTATACTTGAGCAATAAAACATGAACTTTCACTAAGATCAAGATAGAATAGGTTACCTTTTGTTTGTTTGGTAGATCCAACCAGATTTTCTTTTCCATCCAATGGTTTGACCTTCCCATTCATGAATTCTACCTTGAATCGAATGTTATTCAACTATGCCAAACTCAATAGATTGTGTTTTAGTCCTTGAACCCAATAAGCATTATCACATCTAAGTTCATTGGTTAATGAGTTACATCATTTTCCTTTTATACAACAAGGTTCATTATTTTCAAATCTCACACTACCACTATCATAATGTTCCATGTGCTCAAACTTTATTTTTCCTCTAGTCATATGATGTGAGTAGCCACTATCAATAATCAATGTATCATTTTTGCTAACATGAGAGATAAGTTCCATCTTATCTCCTTCATCATCAAATTCATCTTTTATAGCAATATATACCATTTCATCTTCACTGTTATCAGAATCTTTAGCCATAAAACAAGATTTCTTACCTTTGTCCTTATAGTTTTTGAATTCCTTCTTGCCTTTGTACTTTTTTTTTTTTTTCATCCTTGTTTTCTCTATTTGGGCACCTAGTAGCAATGCAACCAACTTCTTCACAGGAAAAGAAAATTAGAGGAATCTTACCTTTGTACTTTCATCTACTTTTGGAATATTTCCTTGCAAGTAGGGTGTCAACAACTTCAAGATCACTATCAGAACTTTCTTCTTCTTCACTTCCTGATTGATTGTCCTTTGATTTCGTACTCCTTTTCTTAAGTAAGAGTTTGGCTTTAAATGTAGACTCAATACCTTTGGAACTAGGAACATAGTTATCATAGTTATCCAACTCAAAAGCTGTTAATCTTCCAACTAAAGCATCCAAAGTTATATTACTATTTGGATCACATCTCATTTCTTGAATAGAAGATACTCTAATTACATAGATAGGAAGAAGGGTTATAAGTAACTTGCTTACAACTATTTTGTCATCAGTGTCTCCTCTAGATGCTTTGATTACACTCACACTTTCTTTGATTCTCTCAACATATTTTGCAATGTTTTCGTCTTCTCTCATTTTCATCTGATTAAATTGTCCTCGAAGACTTTCTTCTTTAGCTCTTCTTACATTTTCATCTCCTCCATATATGTCTTTAAATTTTATCCACATACCATAAGTTGTAGTACTATCTTTGACTTCATCAAATTCAACATAATTAAGAGCAGATGTAATATCAATCATCATGATATTATGATTTTTTCTTTTCAAAAATATCTTCAACTAATAATGTTCCAGTAGTAGTCTTGTATTTAGTATCAAGATACTTACAACTTGAATCACTTATAGTTTCTAGATGTAATCTCATAATTCCTTTCCATGCTACAAATTTGTCTCAATTCAACTTAGGAATCTCTTTTCTATAAGACATCCTAATCTTTAACTTAGGTCCTTGAAACCTTCTCTGCAAGCACCTAAAGCTTTGATATCAATATTTGGAAACATAAGAGGATTAACTAAGAGGGGAATGGTGAATCAGTTACTACAAAAATAAATCCTAGATCCCTTAGATGTTAGTACAATACAACTTTGTGAAAACTTAATTCTGCTGATGCTTGGTAAATACATAGAAAAATGTTGTAACTTGGTAAACACTGAAATAGCTCGATAAATGCTTAACATAAAAATATTTTAGATGTTATCTATGAGTACTATTAGTTTAACTAATTTTCAAACACATAAGAGAAATAGCATGAACACATTTGACACCAAGATTTAACATGGAAACCAAATTTGGGAAAAACCACCAATTGCAACTAGTTACTAGTTTTCGCTCTTTTAAAGTGAGCTCTATTAGGAGCCAACCCTATTAAAGGTTACAAAAAAATTTTTTAGGTGTGACCATATTAGAGGATTTAATCACCCTATTATGAGTGGCCTTGTTAGAGGTCTTTGGACAATTCAATAGAAATGCCACCTTGTTAGAGGATTTATGAAATAGTTGTTAAGCCATCTCTATTGAAATATTTAGTATCATTGCTACAATGGATAGAGAGCAACAATAAGATGACCTAATTTTGGATGCAACTGATTTCTGATTACAGATCTTAGTTCTGGCTTGTATATTTGACCCTTCTTGATTGAATGTATCTTTTCAACTTCTCAAGGATATTTTGTTTATCCTTCTGATTCACTTCCTCTTAGCATTATTAAATCTTCAATCATCTTCAATGCATTCAAACTTTCTAAATCTTAGCTTGACCTTATATTTATATCTTTCATATTATCAAGTTAGCTAAAATATAACTTAGAATAATTAATAATCATCTCCTCAGTTGACTAGAACCAATGGATAATTCAATTGAACTAAATATGCCAAAACAAGAAAATCCTTCATTAGTCGACTCTACTCAGTAACCACTAACTTAGAAATATTTTTTCTATGTTAACCAAGTGAACTCGGTCAATATTGCATACTCACAAAATTCCTTTGGTTTGATGCCTGAGTGAGCTCAGTAGACACTGTCTTCTAAACTAAGAAAACTCTCGAATGCTCGACAGACACATAAAATTTTCTTCAATGCCCAAGTGAGCTAGGCATACACTGATTGGTGATGATAGGAAATTTTGTGTAACATCAAAGAAAATACACAATTAATCAATTGTTTCAACACATACAACCACCTCATAGACTTCCTCTATTTGTCCCTAAAATATTAGGTTTCATGGAATTTATATGCCAGTTATTGTGGGTCGAGAAGGATATTATTTAGCCAAGAAGGAAGGATAATATGATGCCTCACTTCATAAAATTTGATGGATATACAATTGGATATACTAAGATCCAAGACATTCAAGAATTCATCATGAATAAATTCTAGCTAATCAGCGACAAAAGAAAATATTATGATCCTGAGGAGGCCATTAAAACCATAAAATTAGGTATGTTGAACATTGAAGATGACATTATTAAAAATTGTGATGACTAACAAGAAGCATATCAAAGGTTGAAGAAATGGAATGTTTTGAATAAGATAGAGAATCTGAGATTAAGTAAAGGTCTACCTTATTTTATTCTGAAGAATATATTAAGATCCTTAGGATTGAGAAGTGTATTAAATATTTTGATAATTTATACTAAGAATATGTTGAGAAAGAAAAAGGTAAGAAAATTGAGCAAGCATGGTGCAGAAGCATCTTTGTTAAGGAGAAACTCCATTAATAATTCAAATCTTGGCTAGGCATATATGGTCTAATTTGAATGTAAATGTAGCCATTAGAGCCATTTCAATGATTTTTATAAATGTGCAATTACAAATGAAGTCCTAGGTTAATAGGTATTCCATAAATGTTTGCACAAGTTGCATAAAAGTTGTAAACTTTCATTAAAAGTTGTAAAAGGGATGATTATGAAAAGTATTTGATGGGTCACAACTACCAACTAGTCTCTAAATACCAATGTATGGTTGAACCAATTTAGAGTAGAAGGAAGGATTTATGTTTTGAACAACTTTGGAGCATTTTCAAGTTCTTGTTTTGATTGAATTTTTAGTTTCCTTCTTGTTTTTAGGTCTTTTATGGTCATGTATGGCTTGGAAATGATGTAATTTGATGGTGTAGTTAATAATATTCCTTTTAGTTTTGGTCTGGTTCATTTTTATTAAGATTTGAACAAGTTATGGTCATTTTGGTGAAAGTTATTTTCAGATTTGGTACTTCCTGATAACAAACATGTTGAAACAAATGGTATGAACACATATGGATGAATCAAATAATCTAATTGGATTAGTTTGAAATATATGTGAATATAATTTCTTTCCCCTTTTTTTAGAGTTTTTTTAATTAAGATTTGTGAAAGACATGAACATTTTGGTGAAAGTAGGTTTTCAGATATTATCAATGGAAGAGTAGGAATTGATTTGGTACTATAGAACGTTTTAGCCATTGAAAAATTAAATGGTTTATATTGGAAACTAGATTCACATATGGTTAATTTCCATTTTTTTGGATTTATTTGGATTTGTTTTCATAAAGTTATGCAATTCCCTAGATGTGTAATGGTAAAATGGTGGTTGTTTTGGGACAGCAAAAATGATACTTAGTACACAAATTGTAATTATTTATTTAACCATTGGATCTTCCTAATTCTTGGATATTGTTTAGAAAGTCTGATTATCTACATTCATGATGGTGGGATTGGAATAATATCATTTGGCTCAAAAGGTATGAGTGCAAATGTGCAGGATAGATCTGTGGAACAGATTTGTGAAGTGTCCAACAAAATGCTTCTAAATTTGAATTTGTGATTTGGAACTCCTTTATATATGGAGAGATTTAATGTGTCAAAGTTGTTATTGTGCTAAGAGAGAAACTAGTGATTATTTTTTTGGAGATAGGTCTTCCTTGTGATTGGTATTTCCTTATTTCATTTGGGTTGTGATAACCTTAAACAATTCATTTGAACACTTGTGATAGCTATTCTTCCACATTGACATAGAGAAGACACTTTTTTTGTTCATTCCTTTAGTGAAGAGGATTCAAGGAACCCTTTTTTAGTCCCACTCCATCTACCATTGCATCAAGTGGTATCAAAGCTATGGCTCTTTCTGAAGATAAAGAGGCAAATTTTGTTTTGTAGGTCAACATGGTTACATTTCCAAGAGGACTTGGAAAAAATTTGAAGTCAGGGAGTATAGTGTAGGAGCACCTTTGTCAAGGAGAAACATCATTAATAATTAAAAGTTTGGCAAGGCCTATATGGTCTATTTTGAATGTAAATGTGGCCATTAGATCCATTCCAATGATTTTTATAAATGTGTAATGACAAATGAAGTCCTAGGTTAATAGGTATTTGCATAAATGTCAAAAATGCACAAGTTGCATAAAAGTTGTAAAGAGAAGTTCTAAAATTTCATTAGAAGTTGTAAAAGGGATGACTATGAAAGGTAGTTGATGGGTCACAACTAGCAATTATTCTTTAAATACCAATGTATGGTCAAACCAATTCAGATTAGAAGGAAGGATTTATGTTTTGAACAAGTTTGGAGCATTTTCAAGTTCTTGTTTTGATTAAATTTTCAGTTTCCTTCTTGTTTCTAGGTCTTTTAAGGACATTTACAGCCTATATATGATTTAATTTGATGGTGTAGTGAATAATATTCCTTTTGGCTTTGGTATGGTTCATTTTTATTAAGATTTGAACAAGTTATGGTCATTTTGGTGAAAGTTGTTGTTTGCAGATTTGGTACTTCCTCATAATAGTCATGTTGAAACAAATGGTATGAACACATATGGATGAATAAAATAATCTAATTGGATTAGTTGGAAAGATATGTGAACCTTATTTCTTTCCCCTTTTTTTAGAGTTCTTTTCATTAATATTTGTGGAAGACATGAACATTTTTGTGAAACTAGGTTTTCAAATATTATCAATTGAAGAGTGGGCATTGATTTGGTACTATAGAACTTTTTAGCCATTGGAAAATTAAATGTTTTATATATTTTAAAACTAGATTCACATATGGTTCATTTGCATTTTGTTTTGAGTTATTTGGATTTGTTTTCAAAAATTTATGCAATGCCCTGGATGGGTAATGGTAAAATGGTGGTTGTTTTGGGACAACAGAAATGGTACTTAGTACAGAGACTATAATTATTTATTTAACTATTGGATCTTCATAATTCTTGGATATTTTTTAGAAAACCTGATTATCTATATTTCCAATTGTGGGATTGGAATAATACCATTTCATTCAAAAGGTATGAGTGAAAATGTACAGGATAGATCTGTGGAACAGATTTGTGAAGTGTTTGACAAAGTGCCTCTAAATTTGAATTTGTGATTTGGAACTCCTTTATATATGGATAGAGTTAATATGTCAAAGGTGTCATTGTGCTAGGAGGATAAACTAGTGATTAGTTGTCTTGGAGATAGGTCTTCCTTGTGATTGGGATTTCCTTATTTCGATTGGGTTGTGATAATCTTAAACCATTCACTTGGACACTTGTGATAGGTGTTCTTACACATTGACATAGAGAAGAAACTTTTGTTGTTCATTCCTTCAATGAAGAGGATTTGGGGAACCCTTGTTTATTCACACTCCATCTTTCTCTACATCAATACTATAGAATTTTTTAGCCATTGGAAAATTAAATGGTTTATATATTTGGAAACTAGATTCAAATATGGTTCATTTCCATTTGTTTCAACAGGACTATTATTAGGAAGTACCAAATCTACAAACAAAAACTTTCACCAAAATGACCATAACTTGTTCAAATATTAATAAAAATGAAGAAAACCAAAGCCAAAAGGAAGATTATTCACTATGCCATCAAATTACATTATTTTTACATCATTTCTAGGCTGTACATGGCCATACAAGACCTAGAAACAAGAAGGAAACTGAAAATTCAATCAAAACAAGAACTTGAAAATCCTCCAAACTTGTTGAAAACATAAATCCTTCCTTCTGGTCTAAATTGGTTTGAACATACATTAGTATTTAGAGACTAATTGGTATTTGTGTCCCATAAACTACCTTTAATAATCATCCCTTTTACAACTTTTAATGGAAGTTTAGAACTTTGCTTTACAACTTTTATGCAACTTGTACATTTTTTACATTTATGCAAATACATATTAACCTAGGAATTAATTTCTCATTACACATTTATAAAAATCATTGGGATGGCTCTAATGGCCACATTTACATTCTATTAGACCTTATAGGCCTAGCCAAGCTTTGAATTGTTAACGAAGTTTCTCCTTGACAAATGTGCTCTTGCACCAAAGCATCTGCTCCTCCTCTTCAAACCAAAAGAAGAAAGTTGAGTTTGATAGGTTCAAGTTCTAGTTCTCCTACTCCTAAATCTCATGAAGAAGGGACTAATAACCCTTTGGTTGCCTATGATGACTCAGATGATGAGGGATCATCATAAATTTTCAATATTCTTAGAGACATGAAATAAAGAAAAAATCTTGAGACATCAAAGCCACCTCTAAAATTTTTAGAGAAAGAACATGGCTACTATGATCAAACTATGAAGAATATTACCCAATTAAAACTAAAGATGAGAGGAAATTCATTTCTCTTTGATTTAGTGAATAAGATAATTACACTCAAACACATGAATTCAAGTGCTTTTCTATTACATATACGATGAGGGACTTTGAAGATAGAAAGAGAAAAAGACTTGAGGGAGTTGATGGGTCTCAACATTCCTCAATTATTTAGCAAATGATGGATGAGGTACATGTTGATGACATTTCATGCATTAAGGAGGAGGCTAGAGAAATGCTAAAAAAGAGTGACATCCTAATTCTTCTTGGTTTAACACTAAAGGAATTTTTTCTATTAGATCAAGTAAGGAAGCAAAAAGATTCCACATTTGTGTCAGAATTTGAATCTTTGGACAAAGTATAAGGGATAGGGTATAACCCTAAAATAGAAACCCTTGCCACCTAGGTTATATTCATGGGAAATAAACCTAAAATAATTGAAATGTGTAAAGGAGAAGAAGGGATGGCCCTGGTGAAAACTATGGACAACAAAGACCCTATGATTGTTGCATCATAGTTGACACATCACTCTATGTTTAACCAAGCCCAAATTAAACATATGAAAGACACAATCATAGAATTACAAAGGAGAGAAATAGACATGAATTCAATTTTGGCATCTGGGTTTTCCCAGTTAGAGGCCAAAACAAGACCCAAACCCTAGGTAGAGTCCAAAAAAATCCCAAGCCCTAGAATAAGGGTCTAAGAGACAAAAAATTTACTAGGCAATCACCATTTCTAGGAGAAATGGGGTGTATATTGTAAAACCACAATAATGATCATGTGACCAACAAATATTTTTAGACCATAATGTTTGAGTAAACACAAACACCTCTAGACCATATTGTTTGGCATTAATGACAACTACAGAATCACAACCAAACATGTATTTCCAATAATGGGAACAAGAATACCAATATCAATTTTTTAATTATAATCAATGACAACCTTATTAGTGTTCATGGTTACGACTATGTTAAGAAACCAACAAATAAGAAAACCCAATATGTCTTACTTGTAATGACATATTATTTGACCTAATAGCCTACACTCATGCTTAACATGTTATGTCAACAGAAATACATCATACTAAATCAAAAAATGTATTGTCACACATAACCAAAGAGCACAAAAATTGACTTCCTAACCTGCACACATTCCTAAAAATAAACATGTTATAGGACTATTCTAATGATTCTATTAATCTCATATTGGTTTTGACATTTGAGTGATAATAAACTTAAGCCATTTACTAAGTTCATGTCAAACAAGTAATACATGTAGAGCATAAGTTGTCAAATGGTATATGTCAAGTAACTAGTAAATGTTGAGCCACTCAAGTGTCAAGTAGATAGTATGTAATGAGTTATATAGATGATGAGTGATTAATAGATTCTGAGTCATCTAGAGGCCAAGTTATAGCATTAAAGTTGTAGTTGATGTCAAGCATTAGGGACTTCAAGTGTTGAGTTATATAGTTTTGACATAGTTGTTTGTAATGGTACAAACTTTTACGTAAAGCACTTTTGAGCTTACTTAAGCATTGTTTTGCGATCTTAGATGATAAGGAAAAATCTTAATTGTGAATCCCTATGCATTACATGCATCCAATTAGAAAAGGGAAGGATTAGTTAGCAATATGGTTGAATTAATATCATTGATTCATACCTAACACTAAGTCACCTAGGTCTTCTTTAGCAGGAATAACCCTAAAAACTTATGAATGTTTTAAGCAGAAAGGAGAGAAGTTTGCATGTGCAAATAGAGCATTCTTGGTGACTAAGCAGTTATAATTTGAGTTACATTGCATAATCAATTAGAGGAGAATAGAGGAAAGAAATTAGAAGACAACAAAGATACATATGATTAGAAAGGATCAAGTACAAATTAGGAAAGTGGTGATTTCACATCAAGCAATAGAGTGCTAACCAAAGGATCATTACTGAGACATTCTAACAGGTGAAATAGTTAAATCTCATAATAGTGTAGTCTTGATAAGCTATTGTAAATCCTTTAATAGGGTCCTTACTTCATTGTAAGTTGAAGTCCTTTTACTAGGCACACTTCTAATAGGGTAAGATTTAACAATCATGTAAGCCTTTAACAGGGCAAACCTTTCATAGGGTAGATCATGTTTCATGATCAAAACATTGTAACCTTCATTGGATACACTTTATTACTGTAGTAGTGGAGATTTGAGGGTGTCATTCCCACCCAAGTTTTACCTTCTCCTTAGAGGGTTTCTGGGTAACCAAATATCTTGTGTCATACATGTGTTGAATGTTTTACTTTCATGCTATGGATGTAAATGCTTAATTTTGTATTTCAGTTTATATGCATAGATTGTGAGATGGATGTGTGGTGAATGGTTTTTGAAGTTGAAAGTTTTAAGCGTTGATTCACCCCACCTGCCCCACCCCCCACCCCCCTCAGAGTTTACTTCACTATTGTATTTCCAATAAAGTCAGCTTAGAATTCAATGTATGTGGTTGAAACCAATGACATCCACCTTTACTCATGAAATAATTTGCATATAATCATCTAATGGTAAATTAATATACATGTCACTTACAGTGCACATCATAAATAGATCCAACCACATATTTGTCTGATGATAGTTACTCCCTTTCCAAAGAGGTTGACTAACAAAAATTACTATTCTGAGCCTGATTTTGACCTTATAGGGATGTTAAAGAATATTTTTACCTCATTCAAGATATTAAATAGTGACAAATCAGGCATGCAAGTTTGTTCCTACAGATGTGGTCGCATGAATTATTTGACAAAAACACCCCAAATTTGTCATTTCATAGACTAGGGAAAGTCTAAAAAAAAAAAAAAAGTTGAACCACAGTAGGATGAGATCGCTAAATGTTTCCTTTTTAGGCTATCTCTAAGACAATAAATTATTCTAATTTATGAGCTAAGAAAAATAATTTTCCTTGGGTAGCCCAACTCGCTTAACATATGGAAAAGACTCCTAATTCATATTGAATTCATCTTTAAAACATTAGGATCTTCAAAGTAAGGAACATAAGTTATAGATGAAATTCTTCTTTCTCACAATGTTATTTTGTTTTGTTGGCTTTATGTTATTTCCTTCTATTGATGCTTATATTGGCACACATGTTCTTCTTTGTTAGAGTGCTATTTTCTTTTGTTAATGGTTACTTTGACCCTAAAATTAAGCAATATTTAGGACCAATGAAATCTTAAAAAAATGTAAAAGCATTTGATAAGAACCCAAAATTATGAGTTGATCAAATATATATTTATGATTTTTGTAGGGAATCAATGTGTTTTAGATTGGCTATATATAATAACTAATTTTTTTTTCTCAGTTCATTTTTATGAAGTGCTTAATACAATTTCTTGGTCATCCAAAATCACTTAAAGTATGGTATATATTAGAAGCTAGAGAAAATTTCCCATTTTCATAATAGTATAGCAGATAGTAAATGAAATGACTACTTACAATTATTTCTAACTTACTAATATTTGTAATCCTCGTGTACTTTCTAATTGCTAAGTTTGGTCCACTAAGTCGATGAAATCCTCCTCTTTTCAACTAGCCAAGCCACAAAAATATAATGTTTACTCACGAAGTAGTTTTTATTCATTGTTGGTTTGTTTACTTGAATTTTGTAAGATCTTATTCTATAACTACTAGATTTCATGTTATTTGATGACATAGTTTGATGTATAGATATTTTCCTTAAATGCAAATTACTCTGTGTCTCCTAAATTAAAGACATGAAACTTGAGCATTATAAATAGAAAAACTATAAAATACCCACTATATACTCAATCTTCATTGTACTTTGGTTTTTTTCTCATGGGATTCTATAGTCAATGTCCCCTACAAGGAAAATAACTAAATATTAAGTGATAAATTAAAATACATTCATGAGGTAATATGTATCTAAAATGACATGCCAACATGTGATAAGGCCCTAACATACATAGAAATTGTGGACTACCTTTATTTTTATGGAAGTAGTTTATATATCAAGAATAGAATACAAATGATCCTATCTATCATGATACACTCTCTCTTTTTATAAAATTGTCTCTAAATGCATGTATATCTTTAGATGATGCTATTATGTGTCTTGCATGATACTATTTCACTCCTTTTGGAAAATTACCACTAAATACACATATATCTTTAGATGATATGTGACATACATGTATCATCAACTTACAATGGATGATTGGGATTTCATGTAAAGATCCTATAGGTAAAGCCATTTTTTGAAAACTAACTACATCCATAGATATGTGCAAACACACTCACATTCTCCTACTACTTCACCAAAAGAAATATGTGTGAATACATGCATATTCTCCTACTTCCCCACAAAAGGCAATGAATCTTAAACAAAAAAATTAGGGAACTGTTAAAGCAACTCGTGATGCAATTTGGCTTTAGAAGATGTTTTTGACATGAAAATTAGTCAAGTAGGTCCTTTAGTTTTCTTTTATGACAATCAAAAGAGGCTTAAACTTTCCAAAAATCTTATCTTCCATGAGCGGACTAGAAATTTTGAGAAGCACTTTCATTACATTTGGAAGGTTATAGAAGACACATTAGTACAGTTGCAATGTGTTCCAAATAAGGATCAGACTGCAAACATTCTCAGAAATTCTTTGGGCTCAAGCATGTTCATAAAATTGAGGGAAATTTGGTGTAATTGACGGATTAACCCTTAAGGGAGGATATTAGAATAATATTTGCATGTATATTTAGTTAATGTTCAATAATGAAATATCAATTTTTTCAGATAGTTTCTATTCTAGTCTTCAACTATTGATTATTTCTTTAGGAATCATCATCAATGTGATTTCCTATATATGTACATTTCACTTTTTGTATAATATCATGCAATTACCAATGTAACAGTATTTTCAATTATTTGATAAAGCAATACTAAGAAATATGATAATAATAGATGTAATAGTTAATAGACATTATGGCCAACAAAAACATTGGCATGTCCAAGAAGAAGATAGCATAGAAACAAATTATCAAGCACCAACAAGTGGTGGATTGAGGCAATAGGGAATAGCATTGCAGGATATGTTGAGAAGTCTTAGGTGAGATTTCCTCTAGCTCTACCCATCCCCTATTTTAGTAGTAGAAGCCAAAGTACATTTACCAAGAAAATCTTCCATCTCTAAACATTAAAATCACTACAATTTTTAATGATAAACCCCTTCCATGTGATGCAATGAGATTTTCTCTGAACACTCATACTAAAAGACTACCAAAATCACACTATACTACTAGAGGACACAAGCAATATTTAAAAAAAATAATTCAACTAGCCATCACAATTACAATGGACCCACGTTAAAAGTGATATTAAATTTTGAAGGCTATCTATCCCTTTCACATCATAGCTATCACAAAAGCATTCTAACTATGACAACATGCTCCAATAGATAACAATCGCTTCTGCAGTGCAGCTGTCATATATATGTCACAATTGCAATGGTGGAGTCAAAGTTTCAACTGTCATAATTACCCTGGCATACTATCACAATTGTGATGTCATGTAAATGAACTCTTGCTCCCCCCTTCTTCCAAGATGCAACAATGTCTACCATTGCTATTATGATGGATTCTCTTATCATCATAATTTGTAACAATAAAAGTTTGACGAGAGCCGACGAGTGAGTCTATCGCTAGGGTGATGGTTGGACATCACAATTGTGATGATTTTCCATCACAAAATGACACCAAATGTTGTAGTGAGGGACATATTCTATTACAATAGCACCAACTAAATATTGCCTAAAATATTTAACAAATTTGACCAAAGCATGTGCTTGTTTTTCATTGATGTCATAATTGTTGGAATGAGTATATGGGAAACAAGGTATAGAGAGTGGGGGTGAATTAGGATCTTAAAATTTTATCCTCAAAACCAACTACATAAATCCACACCTAATTCTTCTCATATAATAGGTCTACCATCAAAACTATAATGTTTAAACATAAATGAAATACATGACATCCCTAAAGAGTTCAACGCATAACATAATGAATTGGTTACCAATAAACACTTTAAGATGAAGGTAAAACTTAGGTGGGGATGAAACCAACAAATATTCACTATTGCAACAATAAAGTTAACCTGTTAGGGTTACAATGTTTGACCATAAAATAAAATCTACCCTATGAGGGATTTTTCCTCTTAAAAGATTAAGAGACTATTAGGTCTCACCTTTTTAAAGGATTTTACACTCACAATGAAGTAAAGACTTTGTTAGGAGGTTTACATAGATATGTTAAGACCATTCTATTAAGAGATTTACCCTATCTCAATTAGCAATAACTGATTCAGTACCTGACCCTCAATTTTCTCTATAAGCTGATCTTCGGTCTCCTCTTTGTTTTATCTTTGATCTAACCTCCTAATCTGATAACTCTATTTAGTCCTTCAATTCTCTAATTACTCTCTTTCTATTATTCTTTCAAACTTTTTTTGCACTCCTTTACATGCTAATAAATTCATATACATCTCCTCACATGCATAAGGATAATTCTCCTTCTCTCTTCCCATATGATACTAGGGTTAGAATCCTCCTTATATAGATGTTCTATGAAGGTTCTAGATCTTGATCAATGGCTTACACTTCATCATCTTTTGTTGTTTCTATCATTTTTTTAGATTGGTTGAATTGCACACCTCGAGATCATTTCCTTTCAAAATGATGTGTGATAAACTCCTTAGTTATCTCTAAAAATATTAAATATCATAGAAAATTTGGCCAAAATATTTTATATATGTATTTGTGCCATTACAAATTTATATGTCAAAATTGAACTACTCATTCAGTCATGCATACTTCTTCATGTTGTCACTCAGCTTCTATAATCTTGTTTGCTTAGAATTTAGTACTTGTCAACATGCTTCATCTCAACTATATTGTTCAACTCAAACTATAATTCTTGATGCATACATCTTCTTGATCACTACTAAATACTCAACAATCACTATCCTGCTTGGTATAAGTTTTATATGGTTTGTCTTTACTAGATAACTTAGTCACATTAATGACCTTATAATATTTCCTAGTAAATGACTAAGTGTTTGGACACTAATTGACAACATAGCTTAGAGATCAAAAATCTCCCCCTTTGACATTAGTGATAAAAACATTTTTTCATGAATAAAATAATAATTTCTATAAAAAATGAGTACTTCCCCTGAGGCCATAATTATAATCTTTCATCTGAAAATTGCTTCTCCTTATCTTCTTCTTTCATATCCCCTTTTATTTTATATTCCCCTTGTTTTTTTCACTAATGGAACTTGGGTTTGCTGGGGATAATTGATACTTATCAAAGAATTTCTGATGACTTGCCACAATATTGGCATATCTTTTATTCCATCATTTTTGTACTTGGTCTAGAATTTGAAATTGAATCTCTAGATTAATAAATCCTACAATATGTGAAAAATGTATCTCTTTTGTCAAAATGTCTTTTGCAATAGAGACGACTTTCTCAATAATTTGTATATGTAGCACTAATTGAAGTTGAATCAATGTCAACTTATGCCTGATCTTTGTATCTCTAGCGACGAGCTTGGCTAACCTCTTTTGACTAAATGTCAATTCACTATAAGAGGATGATCTTGAACTTGTGTTCTTTCCTAATTTAATAACATTATCTCTAATGTCTTCATGTAAAAGCACTAATGATCATGTAGTATCTATTGTAAAGAAATATATTTAACACAATCTCAAATATAATGAATTAATGGTGTTCAAAATTATTTCTAGCTTGGTGACTAATATCAAAAGCTCAACTTGTCTATGTACAAGTTCCTATGAGACTTTCTATAACACTTTATTCTCCATTCTTCTTTCAAACCATTGCAATAACTTTTCATTGGTTTCTATGTCTTTTGTCTAAATTTAATTAACTAAATATATTAGTTGATCCAAAATTGTATATTGATTATTTAGATCTGTGATCCCAAATACATCTATAAAAATATATTTGATAGTATGTAGTGCCTATGTTCTCTTATGCTCTCTTCTAAGTTGTTCTTGCTTTGCCTTATGTCTCAACAAGGTCTGGAGATATTTCATCTACTCTAGTGTAATATTATTCAAATCATATATAGATAATGTAATTACCTCATCAAGACCCACTGACTCATCATCTTCCTCACCTAAATGACTAACATCTTGAGATCATGAGGTTGTAACAATGGGTAGTGATAATTGTAATGGTTTCCCCTTTTCAATTGATCTGAACTTTGTTTGCTACACTTGTGTAGAAATCACCTATTGCATAAGTGTTACATTTGTAGGTTTTTCAACCTTTGCATTTAGTAATTGAATAAGAGCTTGAGTATCCTCTTTCTCTTTATTTTTTACTTCATCCTTTGTTGATTTAGTGCATGAGTCTTTATCAAAATTTTCCTCCTTTTTCAAAATTGGCATATATACAATTAAAGCCTTGCCAAGATTCTAGACACATGTATCCTCTATATCTAATGTTATCGATCTTCTTATTTTCAAGATTTGGATATTCAACTATCTGTAAAAAAATTAGGTTAGTGTAGAGTTTGCTTGAATCTTTTAAGCCTTGAATTTCCTATTTAGTTAGTATATTTGGATTAGGTGGAGGGGTGTCATTGTCATCTTCAATAGTGATAGTATATTTATGCTCACACCTAATGACAAGTTGTTGAATCTCCTCAATCAACTTGGCTATTTATTTTTTGTATTCATCTTTAAATTCTATGGCATCTTGGCCTTCCCTCACTTCTATAGATGGATTAAGAAATCCAATTTTTTCTTTCCATATCTAAATACTAGCTTGCTCAACTTCATGAGATTTATTTATCAAAACTTTATATTCATTTTCTCCTGGCACAAACTTCTTGACAAAATCTTTAAGGGCTATAGACATATGAGTCTTCCCAAAATCTAGCATAGCTTTTGCCACTATTATCTCTCTTATTTTCTTCTCAATGGATAATGCCCATTTCCACTTAGCATCCACTCTTTATAATCCCACTAGAAATCCAATTCCTAATTCTAGGGATGTGCACTTGAACTTTATCATCATGTCAATCATTATTCCTTCAAGCTTAAGTTGATCATCATTGTTCAAAGAATCATACTAAATGTCTTTGAATCCCAAAATACTTTCAGATTCTATTAGTTTTTCACATTCTTGATCCACAATCATTGGAGGGAGTCTCTTCACTATTTAAAGTTTTCTAGTTTCATCAGACTCGATTTTTTTATCATCTTCCTCCTATTTTGCAATGATAAATTTTATCCTTGGTTTTTCTTGTTCTACATCTAATTTCCTCTTCTTGGATGGACTTCCTATTAATAGCTCAATAGGGGTCTACGCTATCCTTTTCTTGGTGATGATCACCTTTTCCTTTAGCCTCTGAGATGTCACCATTTCTTTCATTTCCTTCTTTAGGTCAACCTGTACCTTAGGTTCTATCACAACAACCTTTTTCTGCCTAGTGGCATTTGACTTCACAATAGAAAGTTATTTTCCTTTTCCTTCTTTGACCTCTATATGTTGTTCTAACCCTTCTCCTTATTCTTTATTTCCATCCTTGACAACCATTCTCTTTCTTTGCATCCCTTCTTTAGGGGTGTTGGATTTAGTATTCAACTCAACAATAACAGTTTTATAGGTGCCAAATTGCTTGACACTAGCATCTATACCTTCTATTAAAAGTGTAGTAACTATTTTAGTTACCTCATCTACATTTACTTCATAGGGCATTGGCCTTAGCCATGCTACCCTCGGAAAAACTATTTTTGAGTATACAAAATTTTCATGTAAAATGAAACATACCTCATCATAGTATTTGTCCACAACTGACTTTGGAATTCTCATTCTATTACTAATCTTAACCTTGAATTCTTCAAAGTAGTTGTCCATTATTGCTTCAAAATTTTCTCCCAATCTTATTATTAAATCACTTAGCTACTCCATAGTTATTCTATTCCTATCCCATGCAACTATTCCAATGGTAGGAAAATATTTTGTACGTAGAAAAATATACAAACTAATAGGGATCCAAAATTACAAGAGGTGTTATTTGCTTTCCTCACTGCCTCTAATTTCTTTGTAAGTTGGTGAAGTTGGATCTTGGAAAGATCATATGAATGATCCTTCTTCACAATTTTTTAGCTCAAATCCCTTGCTACACAAGATATGTTGTTCAATCTACTAGATTGATAGAATTTATATGTAATCACACGACCAACAAATTCAATTAATGGGTCCTTAATTCCATCAATTGACATTCCATGACCATTCCACTTTTCCTCGATTAGATTTTCAATTTCATTCTTTGATCCACTTGTAATGTTCTTTGGTCAATCCAAGGTAGGGTACCTAGTTACCTTGTGGATGATTTCCTTGTTGGTCTTGATAGGCCCACCTTCTAACCATATTTTCATATCATGCACAACATTTATCCATTCAACTTTAAAAACTTCCAAAAATCATAGGCATGGGTAAGCCCTTTCTTGACAATGATATTGAATTCATCTTTCAGGATTCCATCAACACATAGCTTCTCATAAGCTACTATTATCTCAAAATCTCCAATTTCTCCAACTTTGCATTGATAACATAATCTTAAATCTTGAATAGTCAAGACTCTAGGTGGAATTGATGATAAAGTTCCAATATCATAACATTTTTTTTGATATTTACTGAATTTATGAAGTTGGGTGGAGGAATTTTATCATTCCTTATGATTTGTGCCCTATTGTCCTTCAACATTTCACTTCCAGAAGCCATTTTGAACTAGGTTTTAAAACAAAAAATCTTGTGCAAATATCTTTGCTAAATATTCAACTCGGCATTGAGAGTAATACTTACCTTATTCCACAAATTCACAAATAAATTGTTGTGATTCTATTTCTCTGGTCACTAAGATCACTTTAATCGCCTTAAAATCTTCTTGTAAGCTCTTTAATCACTTGGAAAATGCAAATGAATGTCAAAATTTGATAAATACCTTCAAACTTTCATTTTGGGTTTGTAATTAATGTCTCCATACTTAGTTGGTGTATGACAGCTAGCTCAAGCTCCACTTTACCTTCCTTTATCACTCAGTCAATACTACAAAGCTCAGTCAATCTAGACTTTACCACCAATGCTTGGTACTTAATGATTTTCTTTTCTAATAGTTCTTAATTTATCTTTACTTATGAAGCTATGAACCTTTTATCACTCCTATTCTAGAAGTTGTTGTAAAATATAGCATTGAGTATATAGTTCCTACGTACCTTCTTTCTTTAGTGAGATGTGGTGTGATCACCTAATCCATCAGATTGGGTGATCATAATTTCATCTTCTCTACTACTTCCATCTCTTTCTATCTCTATCCATGCTTTCTTCCCTTTAAGTTTTTCACTTCCATTACTTAGTACTAGTGTTGGTGTTCTAGTTTTGTAGTTTCTACCAATGTGTCTAGCTTTGAGACAACTAAAACATATTATCTCTTCATTTAACCATTTCTTGTAATTTCTTCTCAAATGTGTTTTGATGCAATTCTCTAGAATGTGTCCATATTCTCCATAATAGTGACAATTGCACCATGTATTGTAATCCCCATTGTAGGAATTGTCTTTCCTTTCTGTATGAGTTTTTTTTTCAGGTAATCAGTTTGAATTTTTCTTGAGTCTACACTAATGAACTCTATGTCCATACTTTTGACAATTGTAGCAATGACCTTTGAATTTAGATACCTTTCTAATTAAGTCATTTTTCTTTGATCTACATTCATGTGCTTGATGTCCTTCTATCTTGCAATTAAAACAATTATCACTTGGTTTATGCTTCTACAAATGTAGGTTGTGTGACCAATTTTCCCATAGTGATGACATGTAGGTTTTCCTTTGGATTTTGCATTCCTTTGTTCTCCACTTTTGGATTATTCTCCTTCTTTAGTAGATGAAGGGTGTTTGTTGCATCCAAGTCCAAAGGTGTCTTTTGTTCTAGGTGATCTCATCATTTATTCAAAGTGCTTGATTACTTTATTTGGTTTTTTCAATGTCTCCATAAGTTCCTTTTCATGCCTTAACACACTTTTCAATTGTTCATACTGTAGCCTTAGATATGTGATCTTGAAATAATTTCTATGTGCTTCCTGATTCACAATTACTAATTGATTTATCATATCCAACTGACTATTTGTAAGCTTATGTATGTTAAATGATCTCTCTTCAAGTTTGCTAGCCATTTTCCTTTTGTCTTCTTCATCCATGATCTTTTCTTCCATTGCTTTCTTCTTTTTCTTGATTGATTCACAAAATGTAACTAATTTAATTTCTTGTTCTTCCTTGAGATCTTTTTCTTCTTTTACTATGACACTATTCTTCTCTAGCAATTTTGTTAATGCTTCATCATTATTACTAGTCTTTCCACTGTCCAACAATCCTTTTGTGTCAACTTCTTTTTATTGAGTGTCATTTATTTGAATGGCTATCTCTTTTCTTCTTTTTAGGGTTTTCCATAACTCCTCTTTTGTTGCTTCTAATTATTGCAATATAATCTAGATTTCAATCATTTGATTCTTAATGATTTTTATTATCTTATACACTTCCATCTCCATGATATTATCCTCTCAAGCTATTAGGCTTCTTGACAAGAGAACTAAGATTTGATACCAATAGTTGGAATGAGTATATAGGAATACTAAGAGGGGAGTGAATTAGGATATTAAACTTTTATCTTGAAAACCAATTACATAAATCCACACCTAATTCTTCTCATATAATAGGTCTACCATTAAAACTGAAATGCTAAAACATAAATGAAATACATCACATCCATAAAGAGTTCAATACATAACACAATGATTTGGTTACCTAGAAATACTTCAAAATGAAGGTAAAACTTGGGTGGGGATGAAACCCAAAAATATTCACTATTGCAACAATAAAGTTAACTTATTAGGGTTACAATGTATGATCATAAAATATGATCTACCCTATGAGGGGTCTACCCTATTAAAATCTTAAGAGACTATTAGGTATCACCTTGTTAAAGGATTTTACACTCACAATGAAGTAAGGACTCTATTAGGAGGTTTACATAGATCTGTTAAGACCACGCTATTAAGAGATTTACCCTATCTCAATTAAAAATAATTGATTTAGTACCTAACCCTTAGTTTTCTCTACAAGATGATCTTGGATCTCTTCTTTTTTGTATCTATTATCTAATCTCCTAATCTGATAACTTTGTTCAACCCTTCACTACTCTAATTTCTCTCTATTTATTTTTCTTCTAGACTTCGTCTTTACTACCTCACATATGTATACATTCATACACATCTACTCACATGCATAAGGATACTTCTCCTTCTCTCTTCCCATATGATTCTAGGGTTCGAATCCTCCTTAAATAGATTTTTTGTGAAGGTTCTAGATCTTGCTCAACAACTTACACTCCATCATCTTTAACCATTTCTATCCCATTTTCTAATTGGTTAAATTGCATTCCTTGGGATCATTGCCTTCTAAAATGACACATGATCAACTACTTATTTGGCTCTAAAAATATTGTATCATAGAAAATTCAACCAAAATGGTTTACATATGTGTTTGTGCTATTACAAATTTATATGTCAAAACTAAACTACTCGGCACTTGAATGCTCTAACACTCGGTCATGTATACTTCTTCATGTTGTCACTTGGATTCTATAATCCTATTTTCTTGACACTTAGTACTTGTCAACATAATTGCTCTCAACTATATTTCTCAACATGTACATCTTCTTGGTTGCTACTGAATACTCAGCAATCACTATCCTTCTTAGAATAAGTATTGTATGCTCGGCCTTTACTAGATAACTTAGTTGCAATAATAACTTTGTAATATTTCTTAGTAAATGACTAAGTATTTGGAACTAATTGATAACATAGGCTTATAGATCAACAATAATTTAGTTCTAAACTATGCAAAAATTTTCTTTAAAAAGGCGATAGGTTGTTCTTATCCCTCATTATTCTTTTGAAGCATGATTGTAGCAATAGTATTGTATGATGTGAAAGAGAATATCTAATATGTCTTTTCAAAATATAGGACTTTTAGAATAGGGGCTTCTTTAATTTCTTTCTTTATATGAGAAAATTTGCATAGAGCGTCATCATCCCAAACCACTTTGGCTCCTTTCTTAAGCATCTTAGATATGGGTTTAACTATTTCTAAAAAGACTAGACAAAAATATTCTCACAAAATTAATATGTCTAAAAAATGATTGAATAGATTTAATAGTCTTAGGGGCCTTTATAATGTCAATGGCTATAAATATTTTAGTGTCTATTCTCACTCCTTTCTTTGAAACAATATATCCCAGTAACTTCCCCTCTATGACTCCAAATTGACATTTCTTAGCATTAAGAGATATACCATATTCCAGAACCCTCTTAAAAATCTTTTCTAAGTTTTTATAATTTTCTTCAGGCTTTTGTAATCAAGTAGTGAGATCATCTTGGTAAACTACCAAACTTTCATCCATAAGTCCTTCAAAAGCAACATCCATAGCTCTTTGAAATTTTGCCCCAACATTTTGAATCCAAAGGGAAATTTGGAATAAACATATGTTCAGAAAGGAGTAGTAAAATTTGTCTTTTTTTTTTGTTTCTTTGACTTTTACTTTATTAAAACTAGAAAATATCCATGTTTAGGAAATCATAATTATCTTTCAATGATGATATATTTATATTTCTAAAGTCCACACAAAGTCTTATATTTCCATTCTTTTTCCTAATAGGAACCAAGTTAGAGACCCATGATGAATATATAATAGGTTTGATTATGCCAGCATCTCTCATCTTAATCACGTATTATTTCATCTTAGGAGGCAATAGATGATTTACTAGTCTTTGCTTTTGTCTAAAAGGTTTAGTAGAAGACTTCAAGAGTATTTCATGTTGAAATTGATTTTCCTTGTATGCCTTCAAATCCTCATTAGACCATGAAAACACATGTCTATATTTCCTTAAGAGGGTACTTAGCTCTAATCTTATCTTTACTAACATAATTTCCCAATAAAATCTTCCCTTGGAGAGTGTTCATTCCCAAGATTAACTTTCTCAACTTGCTCTTGCATAAAAATAGGGGAATGCACTTTAAATTTTTCATGTTCATCGAAGATGTGCTCTAAAGTTACTAATTCTTTTGGTATTTTATTAGACTTAAGTTGCACAATTTTTTCTCCAAAGATAGTATCCTTTCCATCTTCATTTTTAATCAGCCTGTTCTAGTCAATACCAATATCTTGGTAATCCTTCTCACATATCGAGAATTATAGTAAATCCTTATCATTCTTGAAGACTTGCCAATTATGAATATTGTCTAGAATAGATGGCCTATTTGTCATCTCAACCTATACAATTTTTTGTTATGGGATACCAATTTATTTAATATCTAATTTTTTCATTATATCAACCAAAAACAACTCTGCCCTATCAATCTAGTTAATTGAAAATGCATCAAGAAATTCTAAGAAATCCCATACATAGTTTCTATATCTTTTAAGTCTTGAATTTTTTGTCATAAATTTGTCTTTAATTTGTTAAATTACTAATTCTAAATCACCAAAAATTTATAATAACTTTATCTTATGAAATTTGGCAATATTTAGACTTAGAATCAAAGCTTCATATTTAACAATATTGTTTGTACATTCAAAATTCAATAGAAGAGCATGCCTAAATATCTTACATCACCGTGATATAAGAATTGTACATTCAAAAAGTGTCACACTCTAAACCCTTCTATTCAAGTGATCCCATGGATTGGAATTCTTGAATGCCAGCTTAGAGTTCCCTATCCATGGAGTGCAAAGGTGTGTTTTGAGAAAATGTAGATAGCTCTCAGCTGAGCCTTTGTGATGACGGGCCACACCACCTGTACCAACTAACAACAAAAAAATGCAACAAGATGGAGATAGAGAGATGACAAAAAAATGCTTCATAAAGCATCCATTAATACTTGAAATCCATTAGAAGAGATTACATTTGAAGAGCTTACAATTCAAGAACTTCTATTTCTCGAACTTCCATTAGAAGAGCTTCCATTTCTCCAACTTTTCCTATTTCCTATTTTTAATTATTTTCCTTCCATTTTTGTCACTTTCTCTCTCCTCCACAATTTTTTTTTTTTTTTTTCCCTTTTTTTTTTCTCTCTTTTTTTTTTTTTTTTTTTCTCTAATAATTTAATTTTTCCATGCAAGATGCTCCTGCATCACTTTGAGAAACAACCCTTTCTATTAAACAATGTAATGAGAGGTTCTTAAGACAAGAACAATAATGCAAGTGTCCACAAGAACTCTCAACATATGTAATGCAAATATGGACTAAGCTAGCATGAGATGCATAATGCAACTATATTAAGGAAATGAGAGCATTACAAATCCATGCTAATTAAACTAGATGATATAGATTATTACAAAAGAGAAACTATATTATATGAATCTAAGCTAATATAAAAATGGTATGAGAGAATTAGACAAGAAAATATAAGTTCTCCACAAGCTCTCAAGAAATCAATCAAGAAACTTGCAGCATAACAATTGTCAAGAAGATGGATCCTTTGAGCAAGGGAGAGCTCTTCCTTTTAAAGGCGTATGGACGGTGGAGATCAAAATAAAGGGATGGATGATAAAGAGTGAGAGTTTAATTTGGCATGATCCATGTGCAAGAGAAATTCAACCAATGGAGAGAAGTTGACTTTTCATATGAGACAAAAATCCAAAACGCCTTATCTTTTAATTTGAAAATAGAAAAAGGACTTTATTTGTGCATATTGAGTGGGTTAGAAGAATGGGGTCTTTTATTTAATTAAAAGGGTATATGTTATTCTAATCAAATAATGAACTTAGGATAATATAGTCAAACTATAGGTTATAATCAAATTAACTTACTTTTAGCAATTTGGCCTAGGAAGATGATTAATTAATTTTGCCAAAATGTTGAGAAGGGGCCTAATAGTCTAGATGATCATTTTTAGGTGATTAAATTTCCCCCTCTTTGACTGATGAACACATGACATCAAAAAATATAGAAGCCAAGTAGGTAGCGAGAGATTTGATTCTAAAGAAAAAAATGTAGAAAGAGATAGCAATTTCTAAATGTATAGTCTAATAGCGATAGTACTGAACACTAGGATAAAGACAATATCAAAACTCAAGAAGAGTACTAATACCAAGAAAAGTAGATAGATCAAGAGCATGTGAAAAAAATTCAGACATATGCTCCTAAGAAATAGATAGTTGTAGCAAGTGGTGATAGAGTATTTCTTCCCCCTCGAGATCAAAATCAAAATGAGGTAAAGGGAATGCAAAACTGAGCTAGATATGAGAAAATTGAGATATAGAAAAGTCCATGATAACATATATGTGATTCGAACCAAAGGCTGACCATCAAGAAATGAAGATATGCTTTAGTTTGACTAAGTTTACCAAGAAACATAAAGCATAAGAATTAGGTCAAAGAAAGAAGAAAGATGAAATGAGATGAAATAGAAATGAAAGTAAAGAGTGGAAGAAATTAGAAATGATGAAGACATGAAAAAATGATGATTAACACAATAATATTTAAAAATTAAGCCTCAATAGGTCATCCAACTACATAGAAGGAAGAAATTTTGAATAGCAAGATGAACCTGAATTTGGATTTTGATCCCGAAAATGGATCCATGATGTCATGCCCAAAAATAATAACACAAAAACACAACTACACATTTATTTATTTATTATTTTTTGAAAAAAAATTATGTTTTTTTGAACACTCTAGGGAGAGAATAGAAGATTTATTTACAACTCAATTTACCAGTATCTTTCTTACAAGTTAAATGGTTAAATAAAATTTAGGTCACAAGGAACATATTGGGATCATCAATTGATAGGGGATATGTGTGTGTCGTGGTTGTGTAAACCATTTATAACATTTTTTAATATCTCAACATATCCACTTGAGACCTAATGTATAATATTAAGTGTGTCATTACAGTATATAGAAATCTAACGCATCTTTTCTCCTTTATCATTTTATAGGCGAATCGTAAGGTGGGTTAGATGAATCATTTTATACCAATCTAACTTTGATAATTATTTGTTTCCAATATTATCATATTCTCTATTAGTTCTCACAAACTAACTTTATTCTTTACTGGCCTAAGTTATTCACTCTCCTTGGCATTGGCTAAAGTTTACGACTGCAGTTCAAAAATTAACTTATCGATGAAGGATATATTTCCTTGATGGGGTTTTTTTCTTCCAAAACTCCAAGAATTCAATTGTTTCATCTTAATATCAAGATTTACTTATAGGTCATCCATTGCAAACACTTGGTTGTCAGCATTTTTTTATTTTTTTAGTACTTTAAAAAAAAATTTAAATTATTATTTTTTGGTTGATTCATTGTTGTACAACTTGGTCACTATGTACTATTTTGTATGGCATACTTTTTAGATATTTGGTCAATATTGGTATTGCATAACTTCCATTCCAAGTTCCATATTCTTATTTTGATTATTTCTTTTAGTTTCCATTCCAACCATCTCCTCCATTTATTGTAGTGATTACATAGCCTTGCCTAGTTCTAACCATTCAGGTGTTCATTAAATATTTTATGACTTTTAACACCCTTACTTAAGATCCTTAACATGGTGTCTATTCACACTGTAACAATTTAAAGGTCAATCTATTTCTATATTTTCTACGGTTTGAATGAGTTTATATTTACAATGTAAGAAGGGGAGGTGTTCCAGGGACCCTATCTAAAAGTGTTGCATCTCATGATAAGATGATCTTATGGTGTCCCAATTTCATACAAAAATTATCAAGAATACCTCTTGGTATGGCCTTTTAATTAATCATAGTACAACACACTTATCAATACTATTGACAAGAAAATGCCCCATAAATAACTTAATTCCAAGATAAAAGATAACCAATTAAAGGAAAACAAACACAAGTGTGGCCGCAATAGTAAATATTCAAAATGAAACAAGGATGTTCCTGAGGCAATGGGACCATAATAATAATCAATGAAATAATTCACATCAAATTTGAATTTCAAGGATGATGCAATCGTACTAAGGTTTCCTAATGGAAAGAAGTGGAATGTTGTCTTATAGCAACATTAGAAATCCATGGCATGCGAATAAAACTCTCTTGTAATCTTTAGTCTTTTCCCGCAATAGGCAAGAGTTTGATCCAACTCTTATTGTAGAATGGGTTATTAATTCTAGGAGATCATTCTTCAATAGCCTATGGTTTCTTGCCTGTTTGCCTATTACTATCAAGAACTACTGAAATTTGTCCAAAGACAAAGATTCTACACCAATTATACTTATGGCCCTTTGGCTATACAAAAAGGATCAAGGTTTATGTCACACACCTTGGAATATGATAGTAAAGGGTCACTGCTAGAAGGACTCATGAGATACCTCTATATTAATCTAGCACACTTTCCTAACAAGCACCATTCAAGGTGTACTAATGAATTCTCTAAGGAATGGGTTTGCACTAAGAATTTTGTAATAGGTATTATATATGGGGATATATATATAGGGATAGAACCCTTTATAATATCAAATTCTAAGGGAAATCTCCTACTTCCTATATTTGTGTGGGGCTTCCATCATAAAAAAAATAGAGTCACTTTCATGATACTTGAATCATAAAACATTACCATTAATGTATATTATTTTATCGTTATTCCACTAAAAACTTCATAGTAGGGTAGCTATTCTCAACCTTATGATTCTCTTCTATTTTTTATTCTCATTAGTTTTAATTAAAAGTATTGTGTCAATTCAAAGGAAGAAAACTAGGTTCATGAATATTCCTCAATTTTACTTAAGGATATACTATTATTGAAATAAGTCATAAATTCATTTGATCTGTTTGAATCTTGGTATGTCTTAAAACTTCCTTTATGTGTGATATGACCATGGTCCACTTTGAACTTATAGCTATCAAGGGGTGTTATACAAATTTCCTTATTCTCATATTATTTAAGGATTGTAGTTTCACATACTCTATGTTAATACTTCTCTCACTCACTTCTCCTTTCAAGAAGACAATACCTATTATGGCTCAATTCTGTTAGGAGAGCACACTCTCTTTTGTAATAAGATATTTTTTTTTATCATATTATTATATCTTTGTATCATTATTAAAAGGTCATTTGTTATCATTAATAATTTAAGATCACCTAGCCCTAAGTTGTTTACCTAAGGGTGTTAATTTTTCACTCAACTCACTCGTAGAGGTCACTGGCTTAAAAGATAGGTTCATTGAAGTTCTAATTTTCTTAAGGTAACATTCAAATTGTACATTCATTCATGGATCCATTAATGCCCAGCATTGCAAAACCTAGGCTTTGATACTAGAATGTCAAGCCCAAAAATAACAATGCATAAACACAACTACAATTTTTTTTTAGAAAAAATTTGAAAACAAACTTTGGTTGTTTTGAACACTCTAGGGAGAGAATAAAAGATTTACTTTCAACTCAATTTACTGGTATCTTTCTTACAAGTTATATGGTTAAATAAAATTTAGGTCATAAGGAACATATGGGGATCATCAATTGATAGGGGAGATGTGTGTGTCTGTCATGGTTATGTAAACCATATATAACATTGTTTAATATCTCAATCTATCCACTTGAGACCTAATGTATAATATTACATGTGTGATTATAGTATATAATAATCTAACACATCTTTGCTCCTTTATCATTTTATATACCAATTATAACGTGAGTTAGATGAAACATTTTATACACATCTAGACCGGCCCCATTCATGAGTATGCATCTATATTTAATTGTAAATATTATTTTATATTATATATTCATTTTGTACATTATTAATATAGGAATTTTGACACTATTTATGTATGACCTATGTCTTAAGTATTCTTTGACACCCATTTAAATCACAAATGCAAAATAATAAATTAAATATTTAAGTTAGTCTATACTAACTATTAATGATAATCTAACGTACATATACTAACTTAGAAATCAAATGATTCTAAATATTTAATTTATTATTTAATATACTATCTAATCCACTACACAACTTACCACTTTATTTACTTATACCACTTATATAGTAACACATATTGAAATCTAACTAATTCACCTATCTAGTAATTCAACTTGTTTTATTTATCATACTAACAATATACTAGTAATATCATATGAATTAGCTTCTAACTATATACTAACATGTTAACCAACCTTACTAAATAATTTGCACTATACATTTAAACACTAATTTTCAAATAATTCACTAACTACCATACTAATTTATTCACTGACAATTGTATGTTATACTAATCCTCAATTGATTAATATCTTCTAATGTTTACTCCATCCTAACCTACAAATACTAACTAAACCTAGATGCTAACTAAAATTTCTTTATGACCCATGGTAACCACTAACTACAACATTATTAACCAAATATATTCATTGATTACTTTATAACTACCTATTAATTGTCTAATACCATGCTCTCCTTCCATAAGCACTTACTTCCAAGTCATGGGTGCAATCTCCTAGGGCTAGTACCTTTCAAATCTTTCAGCCCAAAAGGTGCACATGAGGGTTGGCGTCAACATGGGGTGTGGAAAGTGTAAAGGTGATAGGAATTATGTAGGCAATCTAACCCTTTGTTACAATTTTTATCATGAAATCAACCTTTCTCTACCCAACTGACCCTCCCTTCTCTTTCTTGCTCTGGTGCTCACATGAGTGATTTAAGGTGGTGTGGGAAGTTGAGAGGGGTACCACCACATGTGTGGTTTAATATTAGATCCATGGGAGCCACCCCTTGCAAGGTATCTTGCCAACATTCATGTATAATGTTTTTATTTTATTTTATTTTTTTAACAAGGGTAAAGTGTGTTTTCCTTGGGAATTTTGATGGGTGACCATGTATAGGGATAAGACACCCTTTTTTAATTAATATATGTGATTCTTGTTTGATGTGACCAGAGGACCCAATGAAAATCATAGGTTCTCCTTTACTAGTCTCCTTATTAGTTTATAGGTCATTATTAATATTAGTATATGTTATTTACTTTATTTCTTCTTCTTCTATGTCTTTGATTCTTTGGAATGTTCCTTATTATTATATTGATGTGTATTAGAGACTAGCTAGTAGTTATCTATCTCCACTCATATACAAAAACTAGAGAGGTGAAAGTGCACCTACAACATGTGATTACTCATGAGAAATTACTCTATGTTTTCTGTTTGGTTGCATATTCTTTGGTTCCAACTAAGATATTATAAGACCTTTGACATTGTCTTCACATTTCAATGTAGGAATCTAATTTAGGAAAGTTATTTGAATCCTTTATAGAAATATACTTAACTCAAGTAGAGCATAAAAAATAGATCAATGAATTATTGAATTCCTTCATCGTATCACTAATAGAACTTAGGTGATATTTCATATTGAATGGATGCATAATATAGTTTCTTTGCAAGGTCAAACTTTTGAAGGCCAGTTTCTTACATTGATTTATTGATCTAGTTGCAACAATTGTACATTCCTTAAGTGTAAATTTCTATGACTATTAAACGAATCTCTCTTCTTCCCAACTATGACCTTTGTGATACCAAAAGAAATATTTCTTCTTAATTTCATCTAAAATCATATTATTATATCCTACAATGAAACTACACTCTTTCCATACATTACATATGAATGCATTCTACAATACAATACATATGATAATAACAAAATTCTTTCATTTCTTCCATGAATCCACTCCTCACAATAATGTATATAACATGATGATATTTCTTGCACAATACATTACACAAAATAACAATGAGTAATTTGACTTTACAAATGTAATGTTCAAGACATAGAGAAAGGTTTCATCCTTTCAAATACATTACACAATGACATATCCCTTCCTTGTTCCATCAATGCATGAGTGATTCCAAACTTTTTTCCTTGGATCCAATGAGAAAAAAACCTATAAAACCATTTACAAAAGAACCATGGAGGCTCACCTCCCATCCTAGGCTTCTAAGAAGCCACCCACCAAGTTGGGGAAACAAGACTCAAATGGGTTACACTCAAGTAGCTAAAAATGCATACAACATAACATCACAATACATATACAATCCCTCCAAGGTTTAACACAATGATTCACCATTGGAATCATGAAACAATGGGTGAAGGTGGGCTCTCCAAATAGGAAAATGCAATATCCATATACATATATACATCTACAATTTCATAATACCTCTTTAAGGCTATCAAAATGCATCCTCCTCATCACATCAATACTCTTATACCTCCCATAATGACAAACAAGGCATATGGCTTCAATGAAACCCATACTGAAAGTCATGAACAAAAAAACCCTCTCCAAGAGGAAAATCTCTCAACTTCAATGTTGAGCCCAACTAAACCCTTCACCCAAGGCTCTCTGCCCTCCCAAGGGTGAGTGAAACCTTCACACCCATTAACATTCATACTCACAAAACCAAAGAAAAATTTCAAGAGAAATCCATCACAACAATAACACATAACAATCCACTCAACACCACACACAGTATATATTTCCACCACTATATGAACAAGAATGCAACACCACTAATAATCTTCAATGAAGTCCATGGCAAGGATACCAACCTTGATCCAAGTTAAAGGTAAAGGATAGTCAATGAAGAGTTCCCTTCTCCTTAGTATTTCTTCTTCCAAAACCCTAGTTGTCACTAAACCTAGAGAGTGGGTGAACACTCCACTAATTTTCCACCAATCCTTTAAAAAGACTCTCTACTATCCCATTTCTGGTAGAAACATCCAACCCACTATTTCTTATGTTATTGTCCCTTCTAAAAAAGAAACCTTGACCAAGTGGAACTGTGAGTATACACTCATGGGAAAACCCAAAATTTCAAATTGGTGGAAGAATGCATTGGTCAAGGGTCCCTAGGCTATCTAAGCACTAAATTGGTCAAATTTAGGCCCTTAACATGTCGTGCTAACATATGGGTGGCTTATTTTCACAAAAATGACACTTTGGGACCACTTAATTACCCTAAGAAATCTTTGTCATGTTTTTTGGATTTCCCTAGATGGTGACCCATCCTATCCTTTCTCCAAGTAGATTTACTTAATCTTATGAAATATGTTTAGTTTAAGGTTAAGTGTAACCATGACCAAAACCCTAAGTGACGTGTCATCAACACATCACAATTACATGTCCCTACTTACTCATGAATTTAAATTTATTACACACATGCAGCTCACATTTAAAAAATAAACACATCACAATGGGGCTTTGAATCTTCCAAAGATTTACCTTGGCTATATTGTGTCCACATAAGTTTGGACCTTGTTTCTTTGATTAAATTTCATGGTTC
Organism: Cupressus sempervirens; assembly: GCA_028749045.1. Lineage (NCBI taxonomy): Eukaryota > Viridiplantae > Streptophyta > Pinopsida > Cupressales > Cupressaceae > Cupressus > Cupressus sempervirens. The sequence continues at coordinate 600,909,245 of CM053792.1, forward strand.
AATTGTCTACACACTAAACTCAAACATTAGTATCCCAATGTAAAATAATATAAAATGCATGTAATAGGTGCATGACAATTTCATATTAAATAATTCATCTTAACATCATAATCAAATTGTATTTTCTAATCATTTTCATATAAAGCATTTAAAACATTAAAATGTTAGAATCTGCATATCAATATTAATATCTAATCAAATGATCCAACTAAAATTTTGAATCACATCATAATCTATTTCCTATCATAGTGATGAAATGATGAATCTATATTGTTGAATCAACCAACATGGAAATTAGTTTTGAATACATATCTTAGGTCAAAATCACCAAAATGTATACAGCACAACTAGTATCCTTTGATTCAATTAAATATAGTTTGATTACTAATAGTATCCTATTATCATTATGAGATAATACATTATAAGGTATAACAATCATGTTAGGTAATCAAGATGTTTTCATAGTCACATAGTTTCAAATTAATCATAGAATAAATCCATTACATTTTATTGGGTCATAAAATCTATCATCGTGAATATCAACATATCCACCTAATACTACTTGCACAATAATTAACTCATTACATTACATTGTATTGAGTTATACCATGTAGACCCTTATCCAATTTTGATAACATTTTTCATCTATGACTATTAGTAACATCATAAGGGCGGGTGTTGATTCATGTTTCTATAATAACCATCTAATTCAATTATCCTAATAGGCCATAAAATATCATGAACCCATCGATATAGTTTCTAATTTATGAAATCTCAAGCCTTTATTCCATAGGGTCTTAGCTTATCAATGTAATGTAATTCCAAATAGGGTACTTAGCACAACAATATATATATATATATATATATATATATATATATATATATATATATATATATATATATCAATCTCAATAAAATATTAGGTTCATTATTGATGAGGAAAATACCAATCATGACATACCTATATCCCAAAACCTTCTTACCATCATTCTATTATAAGGTGTATAGTAACAATATATAACTTACATTCTATACACAAGAGATAGAAACATGACATTTCATCTCCTTAGTCTTCCTAGCTCTAATCATTTTCACATTATTAAGTCTTACAATAGGGTACTAGGGAAGGGGCTCTACACATGATTTCAAGATTAGAAAAGATAGGTCAAAAGCATAGATGAGATGGTACAATAAAAAAGAAGAGAGAAATAGGAAAGAGGAGATAAGATAAGATCAAGAAGAGGAAAGTGTAGTTATTTGACAAGTAAATGAAACATAAATAAGAGAGTTCTCTCAACATGTAAAAAGCAAAGATAAGCTAGAATGAACCCTAGAATGCAAGCTAGTATTAAAAGGTGTCATTGCAAGGGTTACATAAGTAGGTCCTAGTTTTTATCATCGAGCCTTATTAGAGACATTAGAAGATCATACAATCATCACTAGCATAAACTATGAGGATATGAATATGGTCTATATCAGATAAAAATGTGGGAATCCAACCTATGCATCAAAGACATGTAAGTCAAGATGATTAATACAAATAGATTCCTCAAGTTTAGTATAGCAAGATTACACCTATATCAAAGTATAAGTGCCAGGCTAACCCCTTAGTGCAGTATTGAAAAAATAGATAAGGATGATACATTATAGGCTCAAAGTATCAAGTAGGATAAGCATAAAGGATCTCAACACCTTAGACTAACAAAGTATACCCACAAGGAGAAAATAAATAAAACATGCCCCATGCCCCAAGTCTTCTAGTCCATGACATCCTTGAAAGACTATTTAGGGAGGGAACACTCAACAAAGGAATCATCATAGACAACACACAAAGAAGATAAATTTCATCATATCTTAGCAAGTTTAATGTTTAAGTGTTTGTCTGTGTGTAAGTCATATGACTGTCTTCCTAGGACATCAAATCTGCCAATGAGAGACATCGTGACATCCTAGATTGTAGAAAAGGTATCCAATAAGTTTTGAGAAACACTATTTGCAAGAGTTGGCAAAGAAATGCCAATGCAATAGGGAGGCTCTTATAATCTAAGAAATCGTGCCCCCAAGATAGGGACAAGAGACAATTCCAAGCTAGGAAATGTGTTGTGGAGTGAATGAGTGAGATTGATAGACATAGGTGCGAGAGTCTCAAATGACACATATTTCCAAGTTTTCACCACTTGGTAAATATTTTAAGGACCTTTAAAAAAAATTGACATTTTTTTTTTTTGGTGATACATCGAAGCACTGATTGCTAGGTTTTCACTAAGATGATCATTTTTTTAGGACATTCTCTAATTTTTAGGATTTTTTTTCAAGATAATATATGAATTTTTTTCATTTTTTAGAATGATTTAGAGATTACTAGTTCTCAAGAAAGATCACATCATTTTGTTCCAATATCTAGTAAGGTGAAGGGAAGGATGAAGTAGCAAGATGATAGATAAGATGGATAAAAATGAATTAATGAAGCAAGTGAAAGTAATCCTCAAGGGCTGGCTCCTCAAGAGTACCCAAGCTAGGGAAAGATAGCAATATGAAGTAGGTTTTTGATAATAAATGGAAGCAATGAGAAAGATAGCATATAGGATAAACAATGGAAGCCACAAAGTAAGATAGCATATGGGGAGAGCAATAAAGACCAATAAGAAAGATATCATGTAATCCAAAAGGGTAAACATGTCAAGAGGCCTAAGAACCATGTTTTTTTTTTTGTTTTTTGATTAAGACTAAGAGGTAAACTAGATAGGATAGCAATGGTATAGAGCAATTGTAACGCTCCATGTTGTGACCCAAAAGAAATTAACCTAAAGTTATACTAAGTTTGTCAAACATTTTTTTTAAAGTTAAAGATAATAACTTAGCAACAATAGTTATAGCATAGTGGAAGAAATTAACATTCACATAAACACATACCACAAAATAGATTACAATTCTTAAGGGTCCCATGTCACTGAATCACATTAAGTTTAATTAATAATAAATATAATATATATTAAATCCACATCAAATAAAAATATACTAGTATGAATCTATTTAAATAATATATAATTATATATGATGCCACTTGACAATAAACAAAATGCACAATCATCCACTATATAGGTCATAGTGTATGAAAGGCTGAAATAATATACATTATTAAATAAATTACATCATCTCTTAAGATCTTATGAAATCAAATACAATGCAATAGTACAACCATCCATCATAGAAATACAAGAATAGATAGAAAGGAACATCTTCACAAACACATCCAGTAGCGACATCTAACAGTTGGATCTCAATGGTATAAGAAAAAGCACTACCACCCGACCTCATGGAACCCAAAAAGGCCCACTCCCACCATGCTGAGGAGATAGTTTCAAGTCCTAAATAGGATGACAAACTCAATAATCAAAGCCAACATCTACATTCAAGGAATTAGCTAAAAGTAATCTAACTCAAAGGGTACCAAGACACAAGTATCAACTAATCCTAGAGGCAACACAGACACATAGGAAATTTACTATGCAAGCGAGCAAGTGTCATCGAATGAATCAGTGCTAGAGTTACCCTGGTAGTCTAACTTGACCCCAGCCACCTAGTGACTCTATGCAAAACTAGTATCCTTTCATACTAACAAGGCATACTAATGATGCATGGTCACAACCAAGCCTCCTCTCCACTCCCATCCTAGTCTATACTAGCACTTGAGGCATGGGTGAGGAAATACAAAGAATCTTATTAGGTTCATTTTATTCCCATTTAGTGTAATTTTTTCACTTATTAAAAAACTTACAATGGGTTACCCTAGCAGCCACTTTGGGCCCCGGCCTCCATTGCAAGCCACTTGTCAACATGACATAGAGATAACCTACCCTAAGTTCAGTAAAATTAAAAGATCACAAAGACCACATACCATACATAAGTTCTTAAATAAGAAACTGAAAAGTATTGAAAAAACACTGATCATAATCATAGATTCCACCAATATAATCATCCTTATAGGACTGATCCCAAAATCAAGTATACATAAACCAATCCATGTCATAACATGACATCACCAAGAAAAAATCATACAAACATGTCAGTCCTATACAAGTGACTGAAAAGAAATCCAAATACAACTAATTGAAGTCTCAAAGGTTATATCAAATGGGTCACACCACTCACCTCAGTTTCACAAAAGAACACTGGAAAGCAATAATAATCAATAAATCAACACACATCACAGAGCATACCAAACACATTACCATGGTTGAGTATAAAAGATTGAGATCAAAACATCATCATGACATCACAAAATAAAACTCTCAAGCCTCTGGTAAATATCCTAACTGACCCAAGCTAAGTCAAACCCGAAAAACCCCAACACTAGTAAATCACACTTTACATAAAGTGCATACAAAAGTGAATTTCATAATTCATTAGGTTTTGAAAACCCTAAAGTTCAATATTTACTGAAAGTTTTTAGATTAAATCATAGACAATTCCATAATGGAAATTAATTTTCTCAAACAAGAGTTTCAACCTAGAGAAATTCTAAAAATAGAAACATAATAGACATGAAGAAGATAGGAATTTGAAGAATGAGCAACTATTGCACAAACCCACAAGATCCTACCTAGATCTGATGCTAAAACAATGAATGCACAAACACGAAAGAGTCTTCCTTTTCCTTCAAAAATTCTCTTTTCAAAAATTGGCTCCTCCAAACCTATGTATCTAGAAATGAGCTCTAATTTCCTTAATAAAGATTTTTTCCCCCAAATCAAGGCATTGATCATGCAATCATGCCAAAACCCTTTGTCTTTAATTACTATAGTTTAATTTTCATACACACTTTATGCAATTTAATTAAAATAAACTTTATTAAATTAAAGCTTTCTCTCCCTTTTTAAATCATGCGACATTTTTAATATAATATTTATTAATTTAACTAATAATATTATTTATAGTTTATTAAAATAAAACTCCTAAATAAATTATTATTAAGTTAAATAAATATGAATATGCCTAAATTATAACTTTAATCAAATCTTTTAAATTTAATTCTTTCATGCACATTTAAAGAACTTTTTAATTAAAATATTCTTTTATATTTTCTTTTCCTTCACTTATTAATTAGTGTAAGCACTATTTAAATTATAGTTTATTATTTAAATTAATAAGAATAATTAAAACTCATTACTTAAATGCAACTCTAATTTAATAATTATTAATTAAATAATCATAATAAAACAATGTTAAATCTTTAATCTTTTAATATTTTGATTCTATTTTTATTCAACTTCTTAAATTAGACTTTTAAAATAAATATTTTAAATTGAAGTACATATTTCATTAATTTCTAATTAATTAAATAATATCATATTCTAATTTTTCTTCAACCAATTTTCTAAATTTATACCTCTAATTTAGACTTTCTATTTATTGCATAAATTTAATTAGTTTTTAATTAATCAAATATTCACATATTTTAATATTTTCTTTTTAATCAAATGATATTAATTACTCAAATAATAATATTATTTAGAGTTTATTACTAAAATAAAACTCTTAAATTATTATTATTAAATTAAATAAATATAAATATGCTAAAATTAGAACTTTAATTTAATCTTTTAAATTTAATTCTTTTATTTAATTTTTTTCAATTAATTAAATATTGAATTTTCTATATACAATTTTCATGCAACAACTTTAAGCAATTAAAATTAAAATATCTTTATTAAATTAATTTTCTTTCTCACTTATTAATCATGAGATGTTTTTAATATCATATTTATTAATTTAACTAATAATATTATTTAGAGTTTATTAATAAAACTCATAAATAAATTATTGTTAAATTAAATAATTATAAATATGCCAAAATTAGAACTATAGTCTTATCTTTATATTTTATTCTTTTATTTGATTAATTCACGAGATGTTTTTAACAATATATTTATTAACTTAATTAATAACATTATTTAGAGTTTATTATTAACATAAAACTCCTAAATAATTATCATTAAATTAAATAAATATAAATACGTCAAAAATAAAACTTAATAAAATCTTTAAATTTAATTCTTTTATTTAATTAATTTTTCAATTAATTAAATATTATTAAATATCAATTTTTTTTATAAAATTTCTATTAAATTAAATCATTAAATTATCTTTTAATTTGGTTTAATTATAACAAAAAATCATCACATACCCACAAAACCAAAAATGACAACTCAATTGAAGGCAAAGAACATAATCAAACTCCAAGGTCAAAATCATGAATTCACATCACTTGACAAATTCAAATGGGTAAACTAGCTCAAATACTTGTCCTATTTTCTAAGACAATTGGTTAGGGTTTAGGATTTGAACTCAAGATTTATCTCCCCACTTATACCATTGAAATACTATAATAGGGTATGCTCATCCTGGTAATTCAAGGAAGTCGATACCTGGTACCTACAATCTACATAAAATTCATGCATGTAAAAATACAAGGAGAGAGAGTTGGGTAAGGAGGGTATAGAGGGTGAGGGTTTGTTGAGGATTGGTGAGAGGGGGAGAATGGATGGTGAGTGGATGATAGTGAGTGAGTTGATTGTTTAGCATTAATGGATGATGATAGTGGGTGAGGGGTGGATGATGATCTTGACTAGTAGGTGACTACAACTTCCTTCCTCAACCACATCAAAAATGCCAAACATAAAGAAAACATACACACACACCATACACATGCAAGTATGAGGTAAGTATCCATAGAAACCACATAAAAATCATTCATCTAACTAACATCATTAAATAACCAAAAGTCACTACATGAACATATATATCATCATCAAACATAGTCATAGCACACGCCTAAAAGAATCTGGTCAAAACAAATTAGAAAAGTTAAGTAGGGTAGGCATTACAGCAATAAGAATGAAGTTGGATATGAAGGCTATGAGTGAATGAGAAAGAACAATAGGTAAGCTGATGAACAAGATAGCCAATATGCAAGGATAGCTCAACATTGTTAAGATCAAAGAGGAAGAAGGAATAGATGGATGATGGAAGAATTAGGCATGACACTTGTTTACTAGTATTTCATCATGGTATTTATCCAAGGTGCCACAAGAAGTGGTTTTCACCATAGAAAGATTCATTTCTCTTTACTTTTGCTACCATGGTGCCACAAGAAGTGGTTTTCACCAAGGCACATTTTCCTTTTTTCCTTTTTTCTTTTTTTGGATTTTTTATTTTTAGAAAAATCTCAAGCTTTTTGAATTTGGATAGTGCTCCTATAGGAAATATAAGTCTTGATAAGCCAATACCATAGATAAGTATACTCAAGTTATGGTAGTAGGATAAGTATATGGAGGATAAGAATTCATGTCTTGAAAGGATTGTAGGAGTATGGATAGCATGTAATTGTAGCCTTTAAAGAATTGTATAAGGGTAGATGAAAAAGTGGGCAAGATAAACATTGACACACACCATGAAAGGTGATGGAATGATGAAGGGATCATGGAGGAAATAGCTTGCGGTTTAGACATATGAAGTGGTAGAGTAATCTTGGAGGAAGATGGAGTGGAAGTCTTTAAAAGCTTTTGAGGAATATGTTTAGAATAAGATGGAGTGGAAGCTTTTGGAAGCTTGAATGTCAACTTAGATTTATGTTCAATATTCAAATCTTTCAAGAGAGACTTGGAAATCCATATAGCTTTAGATTACCCTTTGGATACTTTAAAACACATTTCTTCAATAATGGGTTTAGGAACCCATTTTTTCTTTAATTTACCTCTTTGGGTAGTGGACCTTCATGGTCTCTTGAATAATGTTTATTTATTTGTATTCACATGTCAATTAGATGAGAAATAGTGATCTTCATTTTTCAATGGATTCTTATTTCTTATGTTGATCATCCAAATTGCTACCAAAAGACTTGGGACTTATGGATGGATAAGGCTGATATGACTAGTTTAGATAGTTTATTATATTGATATTTTTCAAGGATAAATGTCTTTGTTGATCTTTAGGAACAATAAGAGAGCTAGAAGTAGAAAATGTAGGAGATGAAGGAACATAAGGTCCCAATATGGATGGAAGGTTTGAAGACTTTGGCTTAGATGGCTAAGGACCAAGGATAGATTTAGAAGATGCAAAGGGATAGTGGATAAGGAAATCAACATCTTTAGAGTGAGAAATGTGACCAAGGCCATCAATAGACTCATGAGTAGCTTTGATAGGAGCAATATTTTTAGTAGGAGCATTTGAAGCTTGAGCATAATTTTGAAGTGGATGTGGAAAAGTAGAAAAATAAGGGATACTTTGATCTTGACAAGTTTCTTTGGATAGCATAGGCATATAAATTTTCTCATAATTTTTAGTAAGCTCAATGGGATAGTGGAAGTTATTTCTTCATCATGCTTACGAGGTGGGTAAGATATGACATCTTGAAGGAGATGAAAGAGTGCTTGATCTTGATCTTTCTTGACACTTATAGACTTTTCTTTGTGATAATCCTCTTGACATGGAGCCATTTCTAAGGACAAGGGAGAATATGAGATTTTAATGATAGGCTCATGAAGAGGTGATGGGATATTAGTTGAGGTAGGCATAGTAGGCATAACATTTCATGAAAATTGAGGATCTTTAGCCTTAGTATCATTGAAAAGTTTTTCAGCCAATTGAAGGTTAACTTGAGTTTCTTTAGAGGTAGCCCTTGAGGGTACACATAGATCATATAGAAAGCACTAGGTTATTTATTTTATGGAGTCATGTTGGAAAGATTTGAAGTGTTGGGAGATGCATGAGTGTTGGAAGAAGCAGAGCTATTAAGGAAACCACCACTAGACATAGGTTCATTAATATGATCTTTATTAATAGAAGTATCCTCACCACATGAGTCATTAGAGGCATTAAAAATCCCATCATCAATAAGATCTTGGAATTTATGTTTCAGCTCAATATGATAAAAAGTACTATGCTCATTATTTTGATGATAAGCACAATAGATATCTAAGAATGGGTTTCCATATGAGCTAGTCTTAGGCAATGTGATGAGCTCATTAGCAACGAGAATTTGCAAGATTATGTCATAAGAATCTTCAAAGGGAGTAAGATTCATCTCAAATGTATGTCTAGGCTCTTTTTGTTTCTTTTCAAGTGCCTAGCATGCATCCATGTCTTTGTCATATTGGTCAAAGATAGGCTTGTCATGAAAGTTTAGCATAGACTTAAAGGAGGTTTTACTTGCTAGCTCTGTAAAGAGGTCTTTAGATCCAGTAGGTGAAGACACTTGATGTCTTGAAGTAGAGCATGTAGACCTAGAAGAAGAGGATGACCTTAAAGAAGGTAACTCAAATTCATCTAAAGGCCTTAAGGAAGATTCATGTAATGATGCAATCTTTGCCTCTATCATTTTTTCAAATTTAGAGTACATTCCCACTATGCGCTTAGTGAGATGAAGGTAAGTAGGATCATTTGTCTCTTCTAGCTCTTTGTATTTAGAATATAGATCTTTAAACTCTCTAGCAGTATAGAAGAACTCATGATCATCTAGACTTGGTTGAGGTTTGGTAGCACAAGGTTTGAAGCCCATAGAAGTAGATAGAAAATCAAGCAAAAGGAGATTAGAGGAAGCTAATAAGGTGACACAAGATAACTTAATGTCAAAACTAGAGAGGTAGTGTGTTCATTTTTCAAATAGAGGTAGCAATGAATGAGTGACTTATCAAGAAAAGTGTCCAAGAAGATTAAGACACAAGAAACTCAAGTCAAGAGCTAGGCAAGAAGCCCAAATAGCCAAGTAGATAGATAAGAAAAACAAGTGAAAAAGGTTCCAATCAAGGAGTGTAGTCAATAGGTCAAGGTAACCTTTAGAAAAAGAGGGTCCTAGAAAGAAGACATGGATGAAGAAGGTGGGAAAGACCAAAAACCACTTTAAGCATGTTCAAGCACTAGAGACATAGAAAATCAAAGTCAAATGATGAAACTCCCCTAGTAAGAAACACACAATTTTTTTTTGACTTGGTTGACAAAGTTGATAGCATAGAAAGTTCAATTTTCAAAAGCAAGATGTGACGCATGGAGTAGTCTTAAAAAAATCAAGAAAAGGACAAAGCAACCTTGCATGATACAAGAATATGTGAAGTATCAAAAGAAAGCCCTAGAACTATCATCATGTGTATGTTCAAAATATTTCCATGGGTCTAGCACATTCATGAACACATCAATCAATATCTACCTAAAGGACATGGTTCATTACTCAACAACTTGGCCCATGCTTGATTCCCCTTTGCCTCACACCAAGTATTTATACATGAGATATATTGGCTTTGTCATGGATATGCCATTGGAGTAATCAAGCGGACAAAAATGGTGAGTGTAAAATATTGGGCTGATCCAGGTAATCCACTAGGATGGGTCCTTGCACCAAGATGTTGAGCAAAAAATAAGTTAGTTTCTATCCTAGGTTCTTAGTAAGGGCTTATGTTCATAGTACTCCTCTTGCTCCTAATACAAGACACCTTATCATATGATAAGTAACATACCTTGTGGCCACACGAGTACCTTAAGCATTCTTATCTAGTAATTTTTTCATAGTCCCAATCCCACAAGTAGTCTCACTAGATGAAGACAAGCACTATGTCTACCAAGGTTTTGTGTCCTTCATAGCCTTGAGTTTATAGTGGGTTAGAAGAGTCATGTTCACTTGTCCCCACCTGGTTCATTCCTCTTGATCTCTCAAGAGTAGGGCCCACTAAAGGATTCTACACTAAACAAAATGGATCCTCTTTTGGAGTTCAAGATTTCTTATTCACCTCAAGGGTGAAGAGCATACTCTCCTATTCCAACTATTTCAAACATGCCAAGAATCTCAATGAATCCTCTTGTTTTTGAAATCCAAAGGTGGTTCAAGATTTTTGATTCACCACAAGGGTGAAAAGCATACTTTCCTATGACCAAGGGATCCCAATTACAAGTTTATGTGCCTAGAAAATAGAAATAACTAGTAAGATGTCACACATAAAATAAAAGAAATACAAGAACATGTTTGGTTTTTATGCTTTAAAGCATCCCTATAAACAACCATTAGTATCCTTTATGCATTTGAAGATTTGACATGTGTTCTTTTAAGGTAATTATTCAAGATTTTTAGGGAAGAACTAAAAGTACAACTATTATTCCAATATGAGTTAGTCTAAAAACAACACAAACATCTGCAAGTAGACCTCTGTTAGACTATAATGGACCTAAAAAACTTGATAGAAAGACAACAACAAATGAAAAAATGATCAAAACACCCAAACAACAAGCAGTTTCAAGCTGAGCAATATTTTATTTTGGAAGGGTATCGTATGATACTTTTCAGTATACTCATATGACACTTCTTTCCTATGTGATATTATTGCCAAAGTCATGTGATAAAACTTACTATTCTCAAGAAATATAGTTCAGTATGGTCGTGCAATTCTTTTATTAGAAAAGTACTACCTCACAGTACTGACCAATGTCATACAATACTAAGAAAGTATCACCTGATATTTGTGACTATAAAAAAATAAAAGATCAAATAGTGAATAGAAAATACATGTATATTTGGAACAAAACTAGAGTATTTCGCCCCACAGTGGGTGCTATAAATGTACACCCAAAAACTATCACACTCTAAACCCTTCTATTAAAGTGATCCCATGGATTGGAATTCTTGAATGTTGACATAGAGATCCCTATCCATGGAGTTCAAAGGTGTTTTTTGAGAAAATGTATATAGCTCTTAGCTGAGCCTTTGAGACACAACCCTTGCTAGTAAACCATGCAATAGGAGGTTCTTAAGACAAGAACAAGAATGCAAGTTTCCAAAATAACTCTCAATAAATGTAATGCAAATATGGACTAAGCTAGCATAGGATACACAATGCAACTATATTAAGCAAATGCAAGTATTAAAAATCCATGCTAATTAAACTAGATGCGCTAGATTATTACAAAAGAGAACCTATATTATATGAATCTAAGATAATATGCAAATAATACGAGAGAATTAGATAATAAAATAGAAGTTCTCCACAAGCTCTCAAGAAATGAATCAAGAAGCCTATAGCATAATAATACTCAAGAAGATGGATCCTTTGAGAAGGGGAGAGATCTTTCTTTTAAAGGTGTATGGACGGTGGAGATCAAAATCAAGGGATTGATGATCAAGGGTGAGAGTTGACTTTGGCATGTGTAGGACCAGAAAATGGGCTAATGTCTAACATACTATGAGCAAATCACAAACCCAATAAATGTACATTGACACCCTTTAGTCTACCATGAAAGCCAAATAAACAAAAAGGAAGCAACACAAAGTTAGAAACCCCCTCTTTCATTTGTAGCTTCCATGTCCTTCTTTCTTCTCCATATGATGTAGCTCCAAATCTCCTATAGTGCACACAACTTTGAAGCAAAATCCTAAGATAGTGATAATGCTATGAGAGAAGATGTGATTTTATCATGAGAGATGGAGCAAAAAAACACTAAGAAGCTAAGGACTTGAAAATACTTAAGAATTAGGACCTAACAACTCAAGGACAGGAAATGAGATGAAGAATGTTCATTTTATAATCAATTAGCAAGATGAGAGCATTGGAATTGTCATATTGGTATGCAACTTGGCAAGAGATTCCTTTGAGAATCCATGACACATATGACACAAGATGCCAAATGTAGGATTGTATGATGCTTGGAAGTCAAACATGGCTATACATGGAAGATGATCTATGATGTGTCATATGACACCTCAAACCCACTTAAAGCCAAGAATCTATGACAATGGAAGCCAAATATGGATGTTCATAAGGAATAGTAATATATGGATTATGAAATATCTTAGCCAAGTGTAAATGTAGAATCCATGATGTGTCATTCCCTTGTGTCATGATGATGTCAATATTATGTGGAATATTTGAATTAAAGAATCCATTATTCTATACAAATGGAAATTAGTAAAATGGAATTAATGGAGAAAAAATATGATTAGGAAATTGAGAATTTCTATGGTTTGTGAACAATGAATCAATTAATTAATAAAATTAATTAATTGAGGATGCTAGTTAGGAAGAATAATTAGTGAAATGACATAGGATTAAATTATGGGTTATTTAATCCTATAGAGAAAATTAGTAGATGATTAGCCAATTTGATTAAATAAGTGCAACAGTATCATTTTATCAAATGTGATGATAATGGAGATTGAATAGGATGATGATGGATACAGCAAATCCATGATCAAATTGATTGATTGATTGAGATTGATAACATGCCAAGGACACATGATATGAATTAGCATTTAACTGACATAGTAAAATGCTACAAGATCTAGATTGGTTGATAGGGTTGATCATAATAACATCGACAGACACTATCAATGTTATTAAATGGTTGATAATGCCATAATCTAACACTAAGAGACTCGACAATGTCAAAGATTGAATGACATGAATGATAGTTTAACGTAGCACTAAGAGCCATGATAGTACTCAGGTCAGATTGATAAGATTTGATAGATTGATAGGTTTCTGAGGCACTGAAAGTCACAAAAATGCCTAGGATTAGACAAATGATGATAGATTTGGGATGGTTGACATGTTTAGGGTTGATTAAGACTAATTTTGGGTGATTCTAGGTTGATTTGATATGATTTCGAGTTGATTTAAAATGATTTTGAAATTATATGAAATTGATGTAAAAGAGGATACGAATGATGAAAATCATTGTTGAGATATGATCAAGTTGGCCAAATATTGAAATTAGTGGAATGAGAAAATGGGACGAGTTAGTATGGAAATGTGATGAAACTAACAATGTGATTTTGAGTGTTGTGTCAAAGAACACTGATGAGAAAACAACATGCCTTAGTAGGGATGATATATATGAGTGCCCCCATAAGAAATTGATTGAGATAAGAATATAATAGGTCAATTTCTTGACAATGAGAAACTTAAACCATAGCAACTGACAAATCACAAATCAACGCTAAAATGTGAAAGTTATGAGGTCTAGAGTGTAGAACGAGGGTCGATCGAGAGCTTGAGAGTAGTTTCAATGTTTACTACTCAAGATAGTGACAAAATAATGAAAATTATAGCACATTTTTTTCACAATGAAGATATGAATCCAGCACAACTAATGAATTGAAAATTGGAGTTGAAACACAAAACTGATTGCCTCCAGAGTGCAATGTAGGGGCTCTAAGAGGAGTCCAAGGCATCTTACTACCCCAGGTGCACCCAAAATGAACCCAAGTGCAACCAGTGTGCACTTGGTAAGCCCAAGTGTACTATGACAATACCAAGTGTGCCCTGGGGTCACTTGGGAAGCCCAAGTGCACTCTAAAAGTGCAGACTATGCCCCAAAAGGCTCCAAGGGCCAAAAACAACCCAACTAGACTTAGAATGACTTAAAAATTTGTGTGCATGCCAAAAATGATGGAAAGAGGTCAGAACATGGGTGAAATTAGTCAATTACTATCAAATTTGGTTAATCTTGGTCAAAAAAAGGTTAGATTGAGGTTGGACAAGGTGGAAAGCCATAAAAGGTTAACAAACAATGTAGGGTGATGTAGGAATGTAGGAATGCAAGATGAAGATGATTTGGTGTATCAAAATACATGATCATGGTGTTGGATGAAGAGATGAATAATAGAAGACTACAAAGATGAGATTAGAATGAATTAGAATGAGGTGAAGACTTTTTATTTTAGAAAGTTCACTATATGTTATTGGAGCTTTATTTTGATATGGCAAATGGAATGCAACGCATCATGGCATAAAGGGCCAAATTGAAAATGTAAACCTTTTGTGTAAACAAGTACAATGCAGACAAAAAATGACCTTGTCCTTCGTAAGCCATATATACATGCCCCAGACTCTCAAAGATACATTGTAATAAATAGTAAAATAAAAAATAACCATGGACCATCCTGACCACTCTCATAGATCAATTTATATCATCGAGTGGCATAGGAACATGATCAAAGAAAAAAAAGAAAAAATAAATTACTCACTAAACACCATGAGCCAAAAGCTATTCTTGTCTGTTATTACTTGTCTTTTAGTTTTTAGGTCTTTAGATAGTGGTTGATAGGTTGATCATGTGATAGTTTTGTTTGTGGATTCAATTCATAGGGTCATAGTGACATGTTGGATTAATTTTTGGTTCACATTGCTTAGATAGTGTGATCATCATTGAAGTACAGTGCTTTGAGTTTTGGTCTACAAAAGTGCAAGTGTTTATGCAAAAGGGGTGATTATGTACAAGGTTTATTACAAATTTTTGGTGTGTTTTGTAATTTTTAGGGTTGTTGAGGATATTTGATATTTTTGTGTGACTGGTTTCTTCAAGACATTTTATGATTTTTAGTGATTTGTTCAAGACACTTTACAATTTTTAGTTATTTTTTCAAGACATTTTATGATTTTTAGTGCTTTTTTCAGGACATTTTATGATTTTTAGTGCTTTTTCTAGGATATTTTATGATTTTTAGTGAATTTGTTCAAGACATTTTATGTTTTTAAGAATTTTTTTAGGATTGTATTTGGATTTTTAGGATTTTTTTCAAGATCATATTTGAATTTTTAGGATTTTTTTAGGATCATATTTGAATTTTTAGGATTTTTTCAAGATTGTATTTGAATTTTTAGCATTTTTTCAGCATCATAAAAGCATATACAAGTGTTAGCTCCAATCTATTATGTGATAAGTCCAATGGATAAAAGGTGCTGAGAGGTATGCCCCCAGTTCAAGTTCAAACTCATATACTGTGTAGGTAATATGCCCCCAGACAAGACGTAAACTATGTACAAAGGCCAATGACAGAGTATGTACAGACTGGTGATGCTTTAGGTAAGATAACAATGGATATTAACTAGTTCATGGGCCATGAAAAGGGAATAGCGAGGTCTTGCAACATGAAGGATATGATCAAGGAATGATAAAAGGGGGGGGGAAAAACCAGATGGAATCCCAATAGATGGAGCAACAACTGATTACACATGATAATTTGCCAAGTTTTCATCATGGTACTTGCTCAAAGTTCATGTTTGCCAAGTTTTCACTTTTGGACAAATTTTTTCTCTTCACTCAAATTTTCATGCCAAGATGCTTATTTACCAAGTTTTCATCAAGACATCCATTTTTTCATGACTTTTTGATATTTTTTAGGACTTTTTTCCTTTTTTTGATATTTTTTTAGTACTTTTGGATGGAATCACTAATGTTGCTGATGAATGCTAAGAAGATAGACATTGTTGGTACTACTAGCTGATAATCTCTAGATCCATGACTGACCATAACTATGGAAGATTCATTCTGAGTTTGTAGCTAAAATCAAACCACTAGAAAAGCCTTGAGATATACCCTTGTGTACTATATGTAAGATAGTGTCTTCCATTTGTGAATCAAGGTATCTAAGGATAAATAGGTCAATGAATATGTTGTGTGGGATGTCACTAATGATGACATGCTTGAAGGCTTGTTGGATAGAGGTTGTATTTTTGTTATCGGAGAAGTTAGGTAGTAAGATTGGGGGATAAATAGCTGGATATAAGGAAAGATTGGGAGGAGTGAGACCAACAACCTTCCACATGAAGGATGATCAAGAGAGCTCAAAAAGACTTTGTGGCATGTTGAACACTAGAACACTAATATTCATGGCATCATCTTTTTCATTTTGTATCCTTGGGAGCTACTTATTTTTTTCATGGTCTAATGGCACCTTTTAGTTTTCACCAAGAGACCTACTTTTGTCATTTTTTTCTCTTTTTGTTTTGCAACTAGAAGGTGGAGTTGGCTCCCCAAAATATGTCAATGTGTTCACTTTAGGAGAAATTACTTCTTTATGATCACCAATTTTAATGTCTTCAGAGATTTCAAAGTTTTTTGCAAGAGTGTCGTCATTGTCAAATCGATCAAAGATCAGTAGTCCATGTTGGTCCCAATCCAACAGTTTAGGATAACTTGAGGGGATGTCATCACTAGTGTTGAATGGGCTTTGGTTGAAGGTATATATATGGATATCTGATTTATTGGTATTATTGGGGTCATGCTCAAAAGTTGGAGGATTGTTGGCTTCAAGTTGGGTATCCTCAAATGCCTTTTCATTGTTCAAAACATCCACAGTCTTACACATAAGTATTATATGACCTATTTGTAATGGTTTGAATCCAAGCCCCAAACTAGGAGGTCATTCTTTTGCAGTGATAGGTTCAAATATTACTTGTTTCTAACAACCAAGACCACTATAACCATCATATCCTTGTTTCTACATGATAGTAAACTCAAGTCCATACTTGCTAGGAGATATCAAAGTGGGTTTTTGTTCTATTTTTTCTTTCTCAATACATACAGATGTATTCTCATTGATAGAAGTGGCATTTTGTGTACTAATCTTAGAGTGTTGGTCTTACAATAGTTTTGATTTACCAAAAGATTGGGGAGAAAGTGGCGACTCCCTAATGTGGGATACTTGAGACAGAAAGTATTCTCCACATCCTTTGTCTTCAACCTTTAGCTTTTCCTTGGCCTTACTGAGAAGTATATCTATGTCCACATATTTAGAGGAATCTATGGGTTGTGCTTCATTATTTGTTGGGACTTGGTATGTAGTAACATCTCTTAAATTAGCACAAAACCGGAAAGGGTCTAGATCACCAAGGATGGTAACCTCCATATTGTTATAGGAAAATTTTAGACATTGATGATATGTACAGGGCACTACTTTCATAGCATGAAGCCAAGGGCATGCTAATATCTTGTTGCAGTTCATTTTGATATCTAGGACCTGGAACAATGTATTCTCAGTAGCTGGACCAACTCTAATGGGTAATATGATGATGCCCTTAGAGAAGCATTCACCATCATCATAGGCTTTTATTATGATTCTTCGAGAGGGATCCACATCATCCTTAGAATAACCCAAACCCTTGACAACTTTAAGTCTATAGAAATTCAGCCTTGCTCCTCCATATATCAAGACACGTCTAACCTTAACATTGTGGAAAAAGACTTTGAGGTGAAGAGGATCATTGTGGTTGGGTCTATCTTTAGGAATATCCCAAGGGGAAAAGGTGATATGTTGTGATGTAGATAGGTTCCCAACCATGGTTTGGAACTGGGCAACATTGATGTTATCTAGGACTACTGACTCTTTAAGGGCTTGATCTAAGAACTTCTAATGTTGGGAGATGCATGTAGTAGGTCCAAGATGGACATTTACATAGGGGTCTTTCCAAGCTATTCAACAAGGCTATAGTCAGATGAAGTAGGAGCATTTGGTCTACTAGGGGATGTAGCTCTAGTAAAGGAAGTAGGTCTAGATGGAGCTCCAGGTAGAATGATCTTGGTACGACGTGTAGTGATAGCACAATGAGGGTCTTCAGTCTTTAAGGTGAATGTGGATATGAAAGAATCAAAATATATTGAAATAGTTAATGGTTTAGTCATAGCCCATGCATGTGTAGTTCACATTAGCTTGTGATTTTGAGTTTGAATTAGAGGGCTTCTCTTTGTTGTGATTACCCAAAGGATCTTTAAAAATAGTCTGATCAACATTAGATGCTAGTAGTGATGGATCAACTATGATCACACCATCATCAATAAGGTCATGTATTGCATGTTTTAGCTAGAAATATGATGAGGTCTTATGTCCTTTGGTGTGGTGGTAATCATAGAATTTTTTCTCATCCCACCAAGAAGCTTTAGTTAGTGACTCATCTTTGATTAGGGGTAACTATAGGAAGTTATTACTGAGTAATTGTTGAAGTGTAGTTTCAAGAGGTATCCCCAATGGTGTGAATATTATATCTTTTGTTCTAAGATGTCTTCAAGGTCCATCCTATGTGGAAGTCTTAGTTTTCTATTGTGGAGGTGATATTTGATTGGGAGTTTGTAAATTTGTAGGGTTTGCACCTTTCAAAGTCAATTGAGTTTGTGTTGTGTTAATCGTACGTGCATCCAAAATGCCATCATTAGTCACATTCTTGTTTTTGGAGAATAATTTTTCCTTGTCATTAGACAAGTTGGTGTTTGTGTTTTCTTTATTCATCCTAAGGATTCCCTTATGGATAAGAGCATCTTCAATACTAGCCCCTTTTTTCATCAGTTTAGCAATGGTGCTTGGACTTTTGATTTTGAGTTCATACATTAAGTTAGGGACTAAGTTTTCAATGCACAAGTTAACTTGTTGTTCTTTAGGAATGTCTAGTGAGCATTGACTAACTAGGCTTCTCCAGCATAGTAGGAATGTTATAAATGGTTCTCCCATCTTTTGTTTAGTTGAGCACAAATCAGAGAGTGTCACCTCATTTGTAATGTTAAAGAAAAAGTGGGAGATGAACTTGTCTACAAATGCTAACCAAGATTTGATATTATCGAGAAGTTTGGAGTACCATTCTAGTGCAGGTCCACCTAGAGAATGGGGAAACAATCTCATGAGGTAGGTGGGCTCATCACTGAGTTCAGTAAAAGAGGCACATAATTCTTAGATATGATAAATGAGGTTTCCTTTACCTTACTATTTTTTGAATCTTGGAGCCTCAATTTTTTTTGGGAATGGAGGCATATATAGACTTTTATCAAATGGATTAGGATGTAGTTCCCTTTCTATATAGAGAGCCTACTTTTTTGGACTCCCAATGCCTTGACTTGTTTGGGAAGTTGTTTGAATTATTGTAGTAATTATTTGTTAGGGTTTTACATGATAGCCTTCCCTTCAAGTCTTTTGTGTCTATGAGTAGACCGTTTGTTGTGGCGAGAATATATCTACTCAGTTCTAACATTTCTATATCTAATGAGTTTGGTGATGTGTCACTAGGTGGTAGAGGTATGTTAGTACCTTGAAGACAAAAGGGTCCTTGTTGTGATAGATTTTGGGGTACTTGTTGTGGTATTTTTTGTGGCACTTGTTGCCATATCAACTACAATTGTTGTATCATGTGTTGTTGTTGTGCCATTTGTTGTGGAAGTTCTTGTACCATTTATTGTTGAGATACCTTTGTTGGTTTCATGTAAGACCATGTATTTGACTATTGTTGTAGCAGTATCTATTGAGATTGTGGTGGTACATGTTTTTTTTGTAACAAATATTGTTGATACATGATTTTTTTCTTGAGGCATCTTTGGTATTCCAACTATTTCTTTTTTTACTCTTGTTGTTTAACAAACATGGCTTGTTGTTGTTGGAATTGTTGTTGATACATTGTGTGATACATTGTTGACCATTATTTTGTTTGAAAAATCCAAAGGTTGTTTTCCCTTATCTAAGTCCAAATTGATAATGCGTTGTCTATTTTCAACTATTGTGTTGGTTTGATATTTGGACCTAGGGCCCTCCAAGTGTGGATTAAACTTGACAATTTCTTGGGCTACCAAAAGTTTGAAGTTCTTGCACAAAAATTTGTCTTGACATGCCCTAGAAATTTCTCCATTAGTGATGCCATAATTAGTGTTAGAGTCATCACTTAGGTATATAGTACCTTGTTGTGTGTTTGATGTATTAGGGTTGAAGGTACTTGTGTTGGGTTGGCTGAATTCAAAGGAGTGTGTTTGTTCATCCTCAGGTGTGGTTGGTACACATCCACCTCAAGGTGGTATCAACATAAATATAGGTTGAAAGTTAGGACTCCATTGAACCATCCCATGTGTAGGGGAAGTGTTTGAAGTAAACCTCATAGTAGATGCATAGCTTAGGGTTTTTTGTGTCATCTCTTGATTATGGTGATCTTGCACATACATGTTTAAGGGGTCTGCAAGTAAAGGTTGTGATGCCTCAATTTGGTCTTTATTAAACATTTGTTCATTTTTCTTGCTCTTCTTTTGTCTTGGACAAGGTTTTGGTTGTGTTGGAGCCTTGGAAAATAAGTGTTGGTAAAGTTCTTCGAGTCTCTCAGCTAGTTGTGTCCTAGTAAGTGTTGGCATGATACCTAAGGATGTAGATGCAGTGGAGGAAAACCTAAATGGACTCCCTGCCTCCCAAGTGCACACCTAAACTACTAACTACACTCAACCAATACTAAGTGTGCCCTTGGTGTACTTGGGGCCCTAAAGGTAAGCAGAAGGTATGCAAATGGTAAATAGAGGTATTAGGGTTCCTAAAATGCAAAAAAAGAATGATTTGAGCGATTTTGAGTGTTTTCTAGGGTTTTGGGATGCAATGCAACCTATGGAAGTGCATATTATGGTTCTAGAACCCAAGATGAAGCCCCTAATTACCAAGTGCTTTCTAAAACTGCCAACTATGCTCTAAAACAACCAACTACCCACCTAAAGTGTGCAGTTGGTAAAATAGGGTGGCTGTTGGTAAAACAAGTCAAAACTTGATAATTAGGATGTGGGTATGCAAGATATGAGTGTTTTTTGGATTTTCAGGTGTTTAGGGATGTTATCCAACCTAGGAAAGTGCCAAATGAACTAGGGTTTTGATATAGAAGGTGTAAATATCCTAAGGAATCTATACAAATGCAAATGTGAATGATGTTTCTAGAATTTGACTAAAGAAGATGAAAATGAATCTATGGTATGCAAAATGATGATTAGGGTTAGAATTTGGACTTGGTAATGATACTAGAGGTTGGTGTATGCAAGGTGGAATCTGCAAGGGATGATGTACTAAGGTTGATAATGATGTTTGGGATATGCAAAATGAGGATAAGTGATCAAGGAGACAAGTTGGTTGATAGACAAGTTGATAGGGTTTGATAGTGGGAATGAGGCTAGGACTTTGAACAATGCAAGATGAAGGGGATACACCACTAGGGTAAGTCAAAATGACATTTAGGATACTAAGAATATGATGATGCTAATGGTAAGGGTATGTGCAAGGCTTTGAACATAGGTGAAATCTTTGGAAAGTATTTTGTTTAAGATTTTAAACTTGTGAAGATGGACTTTGGATCTTGGCCAAAAAGTTATAAAAGACAAAAAGATCAAGTTGATAAAGATGACAAGGTCAAATATATCAAGGCATAGATAGAGTTTGACCAAAGAAATGATAAAAAAGACAAAAGGACTAGTTAAGATCCATCGTCCATCAACACTAGGAGATACCCTAGGACTCATACTTTGTTTAGATTTTTTATTAAATTCAAAGGTTTGGGGTTCAAAATGATGTTTAGGGGGATCAAAATGATAATGATGCTAAGTGGATATGCAATATGCAAAGGTCCTAAGATGCAAAATGAGATTTCGGGTGCAGGATGTGATTTTGGGTCAAATGTAGAATGAGGACCTACAAAGGCTTCTAAATGTAGTTTGGAGGCCCAAAATGGTCTTACAGTTGCCCAACTATGCTTTGACAGAACCAAGTGCACTCCAATAGTACCAACTACACCTATGGTGTAGTTGGGGCTAGTTTGGGCATAGTTGGGAAGTTGGGTTGAATGGTTGCTAATTTTGAGCTGGGTGATTGCCAAGTTGATATGCCAGAAAGATAGGATGTTAGGGATGATGTTCTAACTAGATTGGAGATATAGAATGAAGGTTAAAACCTAAGGAATGATGTCCTACATGAAGACAATGAAGGTTAGGAGGTGTAGAATGTAGATCAAAGCATGCTAATATAGGGGGACCTATCCAAGCACCTAAGGACACCTCTAAAGTCTCCAAATGTTGCTTGGAAACTAAAAATGGGTCCTCAGACAACCAAGTGCACTCAAATAGTACCAACTCCACCTATGGTGTAGTTGGGGCTAGTTTGGGCATAGTTGGTAGTTTCAAGGTGCAGTTGGTAAATTGGGTTGAAACTAAGGCAATTTCAAGTGCTAGAGTTTCCAAATTGATGTCACAGTGAGCTAAATAGTAGAGGATAGTGTTAAGACCAAGATAAAGGTCTATAATGAAGGTTAAGACACCTAGAATGATGGTTAAAATGTGTAAGATAAAAGTTAGGTATGCAAAGATGTAAGATGGAAGATACAAAGTGCAGATTTTGAGGTTGAAATGCAAAAGACTAAGGGATGCACACTAAACCCTAATGAATGCAATATGAAAGATGAGGGATATTAAGTGAGGGCTAAAAGGTGCAAGGAAGACTATATAATGAAAGTATGAGGCTCAAACTAGGGTGAATGCAAGTTAGTTCTATGCAAGGATGAAATCTATGTTATGCTAAGCATGTTTAGGATCACAAGTTGCCATGTTTTCCAAGTTTTGAATGTATTGGACTAAAGTTTACAAAGTTTTGACCAAGGTTATAATTTTTTGATAGCATTTTCTATTTTGACAAGGTTTTATAGTTTCCAAGATGTAAATTTGCAAATTGGCTTTTATATTGATTAATGTTTTACACTCACGCAAGACACATTAAGACAAGAATAGTTGTTGTTAAAAGTGAATAGTCACACCATAACCTAGGCTTTAGGACTATATCCACTGAATTCCTACTTGAGCTAAAGTTTAGTCACACTTATCCAAAGTTAAAAACTTAGGATCTTGGAACCATAGGCTCCCCCTTAAAGTACACTCACTTCTCAGGGCTACCAAGATCCACTTCCCAAGGGGTATGACTTCCCAAGGGCTTGTTGTCTCTACTAAGGACCACGAGAATGTAGGATGTCTTCATGGGCATGGGTGACCCCTTGAGATAGTGGATAGAAAGGATTTTGGCCACTAAAAAATAATTTTTAGTAAGGGTATTCCATTTGGCAATTGAATGATAAACTTCCTTAGAAGGTCTCTCAGACCTGAGAACTAGGGTTTGATGCACCACAAGGATACTAGAGGAGAGCTATCACGCAACAATACCAATGACATGGCTTTGACCATAATTGAGTTTTATATAGTGGCTGGAATGTTGACCTAGCTTTTGGCCTATTACCACTCTGAATTCATCCCCTAGTATACCCAATATTGGGTATCTTAATGGTCCAAGGAAGGCTTCCTATAGAAGTCACACAGATTTCTCTTACACCCAAGATCCATGAATGGGGAGGGGAGAGGATACATCAATCTAACCCCTAGGGTTTTAAAAATCATAGATATGCTAAGAAAAAAAGAAAAAGTTCATTTTATGCACCAAACAAAGTGTTATTTTATCTAGGAAATTCACACACATGGTTTTGACATACACATAGGGTCTTGAGATACATCCTACAAACAAACATTAGTAGTTTTTCAATGATTATTCTTCATCCAAAAATCACCACATGCTAAAAATAGACCATCAATAACACAAAAAAATCTAATCTAGGTCCTAGAAGCAAACAAAAACCCTAGATGTAAATTTTGATTAAAACATGTGCTTTCTGTGAACCAAGTGCACTCTGACAAAGAAGACTGCGCCCAGTAGGCTAGAATGCCCCCAAGTGGACTCAAATAGTGCTAACTACACCCATGGTGCACTTGGGTCCCAGAAGGGTGTAGTTGGTAGCTTCTAGGTGCAGTTGGGAGGTTAGTTGTAGAGTGTGAGGAAATGGTGCCCAAACAAGACCCAGAAAGTAAAAATGTTAAACTTACCCTCCCAATTGTGCTCAAATAGTGTAGACTGTACCCATGGTATAGTATGGGCCTAAAATGGCATAGTTGGTGTTTTCTAAGTATAGTTGGTGAGCTAGGAACAACAAATAGGGGTTATGGTGGCTCCTAGGCTCCAAAAACTACCTCCTAGGGGTCCCAAGTGTGCCCCAAAAGAGCAAAGTGCACCCTAGGATAGCAAGCTAACATAATGTATAAAAAAGAGCATACAACCATATTACTAGGCCCCCTAATTAGACTAGGTGTGGTAAAGGAGAGAGAATAATCCATATAGCCCTCCAAGTGAGCTCCTTCCTTGCACCTACAAGCACAAACACAAGAAACCCAAGTTATTTGCACATGTCCATGTCGGGTTCACCAATTATAGGACCAGAAAATGGGCTAATGTCTAACATACTATGAGAAAATCGCAAACTCAATAAATTTATGTTGACACCCTCTAATCTACGATGAAAGCCAAATAAATAAAAAGGAAGCAACACAAAGTTAAAAACCCCCTCTTTCATTTGTAGTTGTCATGTCCTTCTTTATTCTCCATATGATGTAGCTCCAAATTGCCTATAGTGCACACAATTTTGAAGCAAAAGCCTAATATATTGATAATGCTATGAGAATATTAGAAGATGTTATTTTAGCATGAGAGATGGAGCAAAAAAAATACCAAGAAACTGAGGACCTAAAAAGACTTAAGAATTAGGGCCTAAGAACTCAAGGACTAGAAATAAGATGAAGAATGCTCATTTTATAATCAATCAGCAAGATGAGAGCATTGGAATTGTCACCTTGGATATACAACTTGGAAAGAGATTCCTTTGAGAATCCATGACATGTATGACACAAGATGCCAAATGTAGGATTGTATGACACTTGGAAGTCAAACGTGGATATACATGGAAGAGGATCTATGACATGTCATATGACACCTCAAACCCACATAAAGCCAAGAATCTATGACAATGGAAGAAAAATATGGATGTGTAAGGAATAAGAATATATGGATTATGACATATCTTAGCCAAGTGTAAATAGAGAATCCATGATGTGTCATGCCCTTGTGTCACGATGATGTCAATATTATGTCAGATATTTGAATTAAAGAATCCATTATTCTACACAAATAGAAATTAGTAAAAAAAGGAATTAATGGAGGAAAAATATGACTTAAGAAATTGAGAATTTGAATGATTCATGAACAATGGATCAATTAATTAATAAAATTAATTAATTGAGGATGTTAGTTAGGAAGAATAATTAGTGAAATGACATAGGTTTAAATTATGGGCTGTTTAATCCTATAGGGAAAATTAGTAGATGATTGGCCAATTTGATTAAATAAGTCCAATAGTATCCTTTGATGAAATGTGCTGATGATGGAGACTAACTAGGATGATGATGAATAGGCTAAATCCATGCTCAAATTAATTGATTGATCAAAACTAATAACATACCAAGGACACGTGACATGAATTAAAGATATGTAACATTTAATTGACATTGTAAAATGCTATAGGATCAAGATTGGTTGATAGGGTTGATCATAATAACATCGACAGACACTGCCAATGTTATTAAATGATTGATAATGCCATGACCTGACACTGAGAGACTCGACAATGTCAAAGATCAGATGACATGAATGATAGTTTGACCTAGCATTGAGAGCCATGATAGTACCGAGGACATATTAAAAAGATTTGATAGATTAATAGGTTTCTAGGGCAGTAAAAGCCACAAAAATGCCTAAGATTGGAAAAATGATGATAGATTTGGGATGTTTGACACATTCAAGGTTGATTAATACTGATTTTGGGTTGATTTGGGGTGATTTCAGGTTGATTTGATATGATTCTGAGTTGATTTGAAATGGTTTTGAAATGATAGGAAATTGATGTAAAGGAGGATACAAATGATGACAAACACTGTTGAGATATGATCAAGTTGGCCAAAAGATCAAAATTAGTGGAAGGAGAAAATTAGATGAGTTTGTATAGAAATGTGATGAAACTATAGACATGATCCATTTTTTAGCGTCTACAACATGATCCATGTGCAAGAACAAGTCAACCAATGGAGATAAGTTGACTTTGCATGTGAGATAAAAAGCCAAAAAGCCTTTTCTTCTAATTTGAAAATAGAAAAATGACTTTATGTGTGCACATTGAGTGGGTTAGAAGAATGGGGTCTTTTATTTAATCAAAAGGGGACATGTTCTTTTAATCAAATAATGAACTTAGGATAATATAGTCAAACTATAGGTTATAATCAAATTAATTGATATTTAGCAATTTGGCCTAGGAAGATGATTAATTAATCTAACCAAAATGTTGAGAAGGGGGCTAATAGTCTAGAAGACCATTTTTAGGTGATCACAAGAATCACACTGAGCCCATTGCCTTCCTCGGTACATGCCCTATAAAAATGCATTTTCCATAATCAATCATCTTCCTCTAGTATGAGAACATTATTTATGTCTTCTATAACTTGAATCAATTTATTTATACTTACCTAGAAATTATCCATATCCATCTGACCAAAAAAATTTATGTCATCAAGCTAGAATTTTGTTGACAAGGTATTGATATATTGGTTGTTTATCAATCCTAATAGTATGGCCATTAATTGCAATGGTTTCATAAGATAATTCCAATTGCATATGCCCTCCAACTAAATTTGACTATTTCCTTGAAAGAAACATACCATAGTAAGTAGGAACTTCAACTATAGTAATATCTATTTTATAAGAAGTATCTAAACAAGCAGGGAATTTGAAGTCAACATTTTTATAAATTTCCACCATAGGAACAAATCTATTATCCATAGCATAACACTTCCCATAAGGGATGTCTACTCTTAATCCTAGTTCCCTCATAACTTCAACAACCATTACATTCATAGTTTCTCTTGAGTCTACCATGAAGTTCCTTACTAGTTTATTATTTATCAACACAGTTATGTAAAAAGGATCCACATCTGGTACATTCTCATTAATATTTTTTAGTAAATAAAAAACAAGAGTCTCACTAAAATTAACACATCCTTCTTTGTTAGTTTCAAACAAAATATTTAAGACTTCATTTCCATTTTAAGGAATCTTAACAACTTCTAAAAGTGGAACTAAGATTTTCAATTGAGATAAAGCATTAGAAATAAATGAAATAATGCTCACCAATTGCTTACCTATTGCAAGATGTGTTACCTATGGATTGATTTTATCATTAGATATTCATTTTTTCCATACCATTTTTAGGCAAAGTGGGTACTTCCATCGTTCCTACTACATCTAGATTAACAGTCCTATTCCTTAGTCTATAGTTTATTCCTGCTTGTTCAAATACTAAAATTTTATGAGACCTTATTTCTTATGTAGATGATATTCTTAACATGGGTTTCTCATTTTCATCAGAGAAGATTTGTTGAATGTTATAGTGCTTTGTTCTTCTTGTAAGGAGATCAGGGATATATTCTTCCTCAAAAGAGTCATCTTCTCTCCAAAAAGGTTAAGATGAAAATGTATTCA
The DNA here is from genome assembly GCA_028749045.1 of Cupressus sempervirens. Taxonomy (NCBI): domain Eukaryota; kingdom Viridiplantae; phylum Streptophyta; class Pinopsida; order Cupressales; family Cupressaceae; genus Cupressus; species Cupressus sempervirens. Next base: position 600,937,230 of record CM053792.1, read on the forward strand.
CAATTTTCTAATCATCCCCTTGGTGAATTTCTTCTTCAGACATGCTTCTTTCTACCAAACAATGCTCTAGTATGTGGGGTAGTTTGCACACTTCATACCAAGGACCAATCTCAACATAATTATTATTTTCCTCAAAGGATTAGGGGTTAAATTATTTCTCACTAGTTTACCATCCTTCCAAGATGTATTATAAGACATGTCTTGTACTATATATATATATATATATATATATATATATATATATATATATATATATATATATATATATATATATATATATATATATATATATATATATATCAATTTTTTTTGTAATAAGGTTTCTCATTCCCATTCAACCTTGTTCCTTCATTTCTATTATATTAGACATGAAGGCCCTTTATCATACCCAAATATTTATCAATATTGTCTTCATCATTACTCATCTTTGGTTGTTTTTGGGATCAAATAACCTTGGTTCATCCCTTTTACCAATTCTATAAGCAACCTTCCTACCACTCTCAATTATCATTACAACCTTAAAAGCTTCTTGTAAAGTGTAGGGTCTATGTGACCTTATCTTATTATGAGATTTACATTCAAAAGGACTTAAATAAAAATTAATTAGGAATGAATCAACCAGTCTAATATCTTGTGGTACTCTATTCAAAACCTTATTAAACCTTTTGTAAACTCAAAAAAAGACACGTTTAGATTTTTCTTGATGCTAGCCAATTCATGTGGAGCAAAAGAAATATCTGTATGCTTTCCAAATTGCTCAAAAAATAGATCCATAAACTCTTGCCAACTTGAGTTGGACCCATCAAGGAGTCCTTTGTACCATTCAAAAACATCATTAGTCATATATTAAGCAAACAATTTCATAAAAACATCTTCATTATGTTTCTCAAATTCTTCAACAATATTCTTTAAATTGATCACATGTGTTTCACCAGATTGATTCTCTTCCCTAGGTATGGAATTTATTAAATCATTTGATATGGGGTTAGGATACCCAACTATCCTAATGAAATCCAATTTCTTATATCTCTCAATTATCATTGGAGCCCTTACTCCCTGATGATGAGATTTGTGTTACCTCTGATTATTTATCATATTGTTTTGATTATTGCGATTGATTTGTCCCCAATCTCTTTCAGTTCTATCCCTTTGATTCTTGTTTTGATTGGGAATATGAATTATTTCTTCATTCTTATTATATAAAGGATACTTTCATATATTATTAAATGAACAATCTTTAATTTTGTGACAAGTGGCATATTTAGATGACTCACCTTTTTCTCTTGTTGACTATGGATCAATGATGTGATCCCTTTTGATATCTACCCTTTCCAACAATTCACTAGGAACCTTCTTCAAAAATTTTGGTGCTTTTTTGAGATAGAACAAGATTTGAAGGGCTTTGGTGAGTTTTTGTGAATCCTCATTTTCATCATCTACTTCTTCATCAAACTCATCATATACATGCCCAGTTTCATATTGCTCTTGATTAAGAAATGAACTAATGTTATGAAACATGTTCTTGTCTCCTCATTGATTAGTTTCTTCTTCATCAGTATATAATTATCTCTCTATCAATAAACTTCTTATATCCCATGAATGACATATCAATAATCTATTTACCTTTCCTACTTCTTTTCTTCATAGTGTATTCATGGCATTATGTTCCTAAATGAATTGACCTCCTTCCCCACATAAATTTTAGGGATAGATGCATATTAATCCTTTTCTTTTCAACCACTAATAGTTGATCACTCATAGACTAACATATTCATAAATTATAAAGTCACCACCTCACTTAAGAGGATCAAATGTAGCATCTTCTAAGTTTCTTCCTCTAATAGAGTACAATTTGATCTAAAATCTTACTTATTTTTGGGTTTGCAAAACAAAAAATTATGGGTAACTACACAATGTGAGTTGTGAGAAACTCTCCCTAGAATAGTCATGTTGAGCTATAATTTTTCACGATGCTAAATGATAGGAATCCTTTTTAACTCCTCTCTTGAAAAGCTAATCAAGGATCAACTCCAAGGTTCTAGGCAATCTTGTGACCTACTGAAATCTGCTCAATTGAAGATAAATGTGTATGTTCACATTTATGATCTTTGGATTCTCTAGGTTTATTGGGCCCACAACCTCATGAAAATAGCCTCTTAATATGTCATTTTGTATCCATAGTGCTATCAACTCAGACTCATCTTGGTCCATATGCCTAAATACCTCTTTGATACCCATAGTGATCAACACTTTGGTTGTGTCTATTGTGGGTCTTCCCAACATGACCTCCTTGATTTGGTAGTCTTTAGGATTCATTTGTTCAATTTTAGTCTATAGGGGAGGAATGGACATATGTGCAAGAAAGTATTAATCTTGGTTCTTCATTATGAAGGCTAGTGTTCATGGATACCCCATAGGTGTCTCATATTTCTTAACTACTTTCACTAATTCTTCCATTCCCTCCTTAGTTGTTAGGTACAATTTCCTTTCTAGAAAAACATGACCTCCCTCTTTATCCATGTTAGTGTGGTTCCCATGGGAAACATATATTTATCTAAAGAGGTTGTTTCTATTGCAGGCTCCTTCCCCTTATCAATCCTCTCTAGAGTCTTTTATCATTGAGAAACATCTACAGTTTGAGTCTTTGTATTTGGTTGGGATAAGATCTTGGCCTTTGTATTCTGAGGAGTATTCCAAGGCTCTTCAAGTATTTTCCCTTCCTCAAATACTTCATTGGCATGCAGCTTCTCAGGATCCTGTTCCTTTCTCTCTTGTTACTCTTGTTCTACAACTTGAGGAAGTAGAGTCACTGATCCCTTATCTAGAAATGTCAAATCCTGAGATGGTGTCAAAATGCCTAGAGGTCCTTGAGGTTGAGGTGGCATTTTATTCTATTCCTCTCCTAAGGGTTCACTCATGGGAGTATCTCTTATTTTCTCTCCTACCATCTTAGTGCCTACTAGCATGAAGTCAAAGTTAGAGAGGTTGAAGACATCATTTTCTTCCCCTTCCATATCATCTATATTCTTATTTCTCACCTTCTAATTTTGATAACTAGATAAGCTCCCTTGGATTAGATGGAGTGTTTTCTTAGGAACTTAAGGGGATGGAGTGTTTTTCTTCTTTAATCTCCTCCTCCATGTTCCTACAATAGTTGATTCAATTATTTCCCTCTTGAGGTCCAATGGGGAGGCTTCCTCTTGTGTTTCCACTGGTGATACCCTCTACTCTATTTTTTCTTCATCTTCCTTCTCTTCATCTACCTATTTTGGTTGTGTAGATGCTCGTGGCTCTTGTTTAGGCTCTTGAGCTTTAGAGTCAGCTTGAAGCTCTACATATTTAGGCTATACCTATTCTTGTTGAGGCACTTGGACTTGAGTTGTTTTTTTCATAGCCTTGGAAGACACTCTTTTCCTCTTGTTGGTGCCTTGATCAGCACTAAAGTAATTAACCTCATCTCATGCTGATGTACCATTTCTAGCCTTACTAGGGATTGAGTAGGGAAGGTGGCACTATGACCAATGTACTTTTTCCTTTGATTGGACTTGTTGTGGCTTGTAGGGGAATAGCCTAAGGAACTAGATCCATTCTAAAAGGTTTCTTGATCTATTCTATTTTCAATTGGAATATATGCCTAGCTTAATGATTTATATATGCATTCTCATCTCCCTTATTTCTACATTCATTACTGGCTAATCATAGATCTTGCCCCCATTATATAAAGGATCCATGATATCTTTGATATCATTTTCTATAGATTTAAGAGGATTCTTCATCTTCAACACCTATTCTACTAGATATAGAGTCATCCTACAGTAGTCCCTTATCTAGATATCCATATTCATCTATTGCATTTATCTAGTGATCTTCTAATGCATCCTTGTGTACAAATTGCTTCCCTACTAGGTGTTGTACCATCTTGATGTTGTCAAAGTAGGGGCAAGGTGAATTGTACTCTTCCAAGGGATATTTATTCCACTCAAAATCAAAGGTGATAATATCTTGCTTTTGTTTCACCTCAAAAGCACCAATTGTAATGGGCTAGACCCATGTCTTCTTATGTTTTCAACTCTCTCTATCATATGTAGAATTGTGCTAGAGTGAAATCTCTAGTAGGATTAACCTATTAGATGGATATCTTGGGAGTTTCTTTGGGTTTTCTAGAGTACCAATTGTGCTAAGATAGGTGAATGTTTTGAATTAAATTTAGTAAGCACCAATCTCTATGATCTTGGGCACTACTTCTACTAAAATTCTTTTGGCGTAATCACCCTCTATGAACCTGATGATTGGAAAGATGAAGCCATGTTTAAAAACTCATATAAGAAACTCATTTTCTCTCTAGTACCTACTCCTTAAATCTTCAGTTAGGTACTAGGGCTTGACCTAGACTCCTGGGGGAGTCCAAAACTGATCCAGACTCCAAACTAGGAGTCTGGTAGACAAAATTTTACTAGGGGGTCCCCATTTCTAGGAGAAATGGGGCATAAATTTTGAGACAACAACAAATAGCCCCAAAAAAAAGGGAAGAAATGATAAAGGCATTTCTTCATCAGCAAGCATTCCTTCGACATGTGTCAAATGAAAATTGAATTTTGAACACTTCAAGCAACTTTCAAGTTCCTTGATAGTAAAAACTTTAGAATCTCAAATCTTCAAGCTCAATGTGTTCTTGATGTATTCATTTCCTTTTACATCCCAAGGTATAATCTATCATTAGTATCTAGAAACTTAGAGACAATCTTTTTCTGCACCTATCCATTCATCAGAAATCCGTGTCTTCATGTTTATCAATCATCATCTAACCAAATGAGAGAATCCATAACTCTTGACGAGTTATCAATTCTTTCATTTGGATCCTTGGTAATCTCTTTTGAGTTGTTTCATGGAGCTCACATGTTTCTATTTGATTTTTCCTTGAAGATTTTTGCATTCTTGGTGGATAGCCATTTTAGAATGCATATATGCTTTATTAGATTACTTTTTAGGATATTCTAGAATTTTTAAATTTAACACCACCTATAATTCTTTTCTTTCTTCTATACCTTGGCCACACTTAAACTATGTGGCCAAGGAAGTGGTGTTTCTTTTCCTATTTCTTTCTTTAGTTTGATAACCCTTGCATTCCTCTTTAATGAACTTTTTTGGAAACTCTCATGCCTAAATAGTAATCTTAGTGGTTCATTGAAGAGAACATTTTTTTGAACTAGCAAGTTTGGATAATCCCTTGCTACTATTAACCTAGATTTGTAAATCACCAAGATGTTCTATCCTTAAATTTGTAAAGTACTAAGAGTTACCAATCTATAACTCTAATTTTAAGACTAAAAATCCTTTACAATGCAAGTCATATTTGTTCTTAGTTGGTACAAGAAATAAAATCATCTAAATGATTTGACAAAGAAATACCTCTTCTCTAAAGTCAAAACCAAAAGGAGTGATCTATGAGATGTGTCAAGAAAGAGTCTTGATTGCACCTAACCCCCAAATTGACATGATGTGACAGACATAACTTTAAAAGAAAATACACAACTAAAAGTAAACACACTTGCAAAAAATAAACACACTTGCAGAAAGTTTTTTTTTTAAAATTTGGGCCTTGAAATAATTTTTTAGGAACTAGCCATTGACTAAATAGAACTAATTCCCCTTGTAGATAACTTAGACTAAAAGTATTTTCTCCCAAAATCTTCACAATTTGATAAGGGCCAATTCATAACCATTGGAACTTAGTGTTACGACCTGATTTTTCTTTCACCTTGTCTCATAGGAGAACAAGGTTGGATATTTTGAAATCTTTGATTATGGACCACTCGTTAAACCATAATTTGATGATAGCCTAATGTTTCACCACATTCTCCAAAGTGTCTATCCTTTTCTCATCTAATTCCAAGAGATTCATTAATCTAATTTAAACTCTGTCAACATCCTTAACATACCCCCTCAAGAATTTCAAAACTAGAATCCTAAGATTGAGTGTAAATACTAGTTCATGTCTATAGACAAGTAGATATGGAGATATTCCAAAATCATTTTTAATCCTAACTTTGTCCATCCATAATGCATATTTTAGTTGAGTGTGCCAATATTTTGGGTTTTCCTATAGCAATTTCTTTATCACTATGATCAAGTTCTTATTTTTGGACTTAGCCACACCATTTTGTTAAGGATAATTAGATGAGAACTTTATTATGACCTAATTTCCTAATTCCAATTGAGTAAGGAAGATTGATGCAAAATATGACCCATTATCACATACAAGGAAGAATGACACACCAAACCTTGTGACAATGTGTTCTTCCAAGAAATCAGTAACCACTTCTATTGTGTAATTTTAAAAATTCTCAGCTTCTATCCAGTGCATATAATAGTCTATATCTATGAGGATGAACATATATCTTATAGATGATGGTGGTTTTACTAGTCATATATAGTCCATCCCCAACTTGGAAAAAGGGTGTACCTCAAACATTGGTTGTAGTGGCATAGTTGCATGCTTCTCTCTATTAGCACTTGTCTAACAAATGTGGCAGGAATGTACATGTTCAAATGTATCCTTGAAGATGGTAGGCCAAAAGTAACCTGATCTCAAAATCATGTGAGTTTTAGCCTCTATTGATCTATTTCCCATGCCATACTTATCATGAAATTTTTCCAAAACTTCTTTCACTTCTTTGCATCCCAAATACTTTAAATAAATTCCCCTGTAGTTTCTTTTGTAATTTTTTCTATCTTGAAGCATATAGGATTCACATTTCATATTGAGTCATTTGCATTGAAAACTATTCATCCAATTAGGGTATTGATTCTATAAAAATAATAGACATATCTTGATACCATACATCTATAATTATTCCTTTATCAATATCCACTTGAGATACTATGATCTTTTGTTGATTACTAGTGTTGATTTCGTCATCAAATTTGACTTCATTGTCATTGTTTATCTCATTATTAGTTATCATCTTAGTCAATCCTTATCCTCTCACCAACTTCATTGGTTAAATCTCTAAATCAAACTCTTGTAATATAGTCATCCATTTTCCTCATCTTTCCCTTAACTCATTTTGCATCAATAATGTTTTGATGATAGGATCTGGCACAATTGTATATACCTTGCTCCTAAGTATGTAATGACACAATTTATTGACTACATTTATTAGAGTGAATGATTGTTTGTCAAGATTTGAATAATTTAGTTAGTGTTCTTCAGTGGAAAATGTTAGAGTAAATAATTAATTGTTAATTATTTATTCTATTTCTTAAGCTTACTTAGGTTAATGCATTTATTTAATATTTAATATTTAATGCATGTTGTGGTTAGTTGGTGACAACACAGGAGTTTGTTCCCTTCTTATTGTCACACTTATCTTCTACCACTTTCCAGCTTGTTCTACAAGCTTCCATGAGCTCTTTATATTCGAGCTCTCCTCTTTGTATTTTCATCATAATAATAAGATCATTGCGCATATTGTAAATACATTTTCATTGTGTTTGCATTCAAGTGGTCTCTCATGTCCGTTTAGGGTTTTTCCCTTGCTCCATGCTCTTCCTCTCTTTCGCTTCTCTTTGACAGGTTTTCGCATGTAGGTGATCTTGGGCATCTTCGGAGTTGGCTTTCCTCAACTCCAACATGGTATCAGAGCCTTCCTGCTGCAGCTTCGTTGAAGAATTTTGAAGCCGTGATTTGAAGTCACAAACCCTAGTTTGTTTGTGCATTTTTTTTTCAAATCAGGGGATCAGTGAATTTTTGGAGCACTTTCAGCCCAAACAGACATCGCCATTGGATCCGGAAGGCCATTTGCAGTCAAGATTCATATAAATCTTTTCGTTTTTGGACATAGGGCTTTTTGGGGACTTTTTGAAGCCTCTAGGGTCGCTGCCGTACGGATCGTAAGGACGCAGGGCTTAAAAAAAAAAAAAAAATTTCGGGCGCGTCGCCGCCGTGCCATCGTGGGGCCACCACCGCGCCACCCGCTCATAGCCCGTAGTGGCCGCAGCAGGCAGCGCCGGCCGGGCTCCACCACGGGCCGACCGCCTCACTTTCGCCGCCCTGCGACCACCTCCACCAACGGCGCAACCTGCTTCCGCCGCCTTGTGGCCACCTTCGCCCAGTCCCCCGCTCGACAGCCATGCAGTCTCTGTAGATCACCGTCAGCCTTTGCAGCCACTGCGGGGGTGACATGTGGCTTGGGCGCCACATGGTACCGTGCCACGTGGACCCGCCACGTCACCCCTGCCACATCGATTTTGCCACATGGCTGCCACGTGGACCTGCCACGTGGCGTGCCACGCGGCACTCTTTTTTGTTGTGACGGGCCGCAGGCTGTCAAATTTAATCGGGTACTTTGCTGACGTCAGCATGACATCATCTTGCATCAGCACCTTCTTGCACCTCTCCTAGGGTCATTTTGGACCTACCTTTGGTTTTTTGGCCATAACTTTTGCATACGGAGGTATTTTTCCGATCCAAAAGAAGTGCCAGAAAGCTGGTTCTGAGACAGAGATTTTGGTGTAGGTATTTTTAGGTTTTGATGCTTTTTTATTTCCTATTTTTCTGTTGAAGTCCGAAGTCCTATTTTTGATTCCGGCATGCATATCTTTTGCGTCCCATGTCAGTATTTTGAAAACTTTATATTTTTGGAAAGTTGGTTCTGTCACCTTTTCAGAAATGCAGTCCTCGTCCTTAGTTTTTTGGCCTCTACTCTTTCTATCATATTTTTGGCATTTTTGCTATATGGTGGATATTTTGAATGTTTTAGGCCCGAGAATCATTTTCCTGGCATGGTTTGCTTTATTTTTGGCTGTACTTTCTTTTGGTTCAGCCTTTTTTTAGTTCTAATCATTGTAGCTCTCATTTTGAAGCACTTCTTTATTTTGCACTGAGATAAACTGTCACTTTTGCATTCCAGGAGTCATGAACATTGCTTTGAGTCAGTTGTGCATGCACTATTTCATAAAGCACCATGGGGGGGTTATTGTTTGCTATTTTAGGCATTCTCCCTTTGTCAAGTGAGTGTCCCTTCCATGACATTAGCCCCATGTAGAGTCAGTTAGACCGTGTCTTTATCGGTGTCTGTACCTCTTTTCCTCTCTCCTTGTTCTTGGTTCGTTTGCAAGAGATTTTGGCTCACCTTCATAGTTGCCTGTCATCACACCCCATCTACATTAAGGGGGGGTTATGTTATTGTTCTAATGCATCCGTGGTTTGATGGTTCGATAGTGTGAACTATGTATTCGATGGTTGATCCTATATACAAGGCGATTGCAGTGGCTGGCTACTTATGCATTTCGGTGAGATGGATCATCTACCATATAGACATACTCGGTTCATGCCTTCTTCTTCCATGGAGGTTTCTTCAGATTAGCAATTTGACAGATTTGCAGCTCTTCATGCTTCAATGATGCTGCTTCTTCATGATCATTCCTTGTTCCTATTTTAGGGGACAATTTCCCTAGTTGGAGACTTCTTTAGTTCTTCCCTAGGTTCTTACCTCTTTTTGGGGGAGGGTTTTTCCCATGTGGTTTTCTCTCTTTCCCTGCTTACAGAGGTTGCATTCTTCTTGCATTGTACATGGGTACCTAAAATGGCCTCAATGTCGGGACCCATTATGCATTCATCTTAGTTTTGTGAGCTTAAGGCATTTCCCTAAGTTGCACTTAAGGGGGGGTGTTAGAGTAAATAATTAATTGTTAATTATTTATTCTATTGCTTAAGCTTACTTAGGTTAATGCATTTATTTAATATTTAATATTTAATGCATGTTGTGGTTAGTTGGTGACAACACGGGAGTTTGTTCCCTTCTTGTTGTCACACTTATCTTCTACCACTTTCCAGCTTGTTCTACAAGCTTCCATGAGCTCTTTATATTCGAGCTCTCCTCTTTGTATTTTCATCATAATAACAAGATCATTGTGCATATTGTAAATACATTTTCATTGTGTTTGCATTCATGTGGTCTCTCATGTCCGTTTAGGGTTTTGCCCTTGCTCCATGCTCTTCCTCTCTTTGGCTTTTCTTTGACAGGTTTTCGCATGCAGGTGATCTTGGGCATCTTCAGAGTTGGCTTTCCTCAACTCCAACAGAAAACTCATGAATGTAATAGGTCTTTCATTCTCTTTGTCTTTCTTTCAAGCGAGAGTATTGGCACATGAATTTTCTAAAGAAAATGAATAGTATTTGAATGGTAAATCATAATCTAGACTTACAAGTACTAGAGCCATAGAGATGGCTACTTTGATGTCTTTAAATATTTCTTTATTTCAAGAACCCATTCAGTCTTTTCTTCTTTCTTGAGAAAGCCATTAAGGGGATGTACTATCTCAATAAATCCACTAATGAACTTATGCACAAAATTGATCTTACTAAAGAAATATTTCAGCTCTTTACAACTATGACGAGGTGATAGATTAAGAATTGCTTCTATCCTTTTAGGATCAATGGATATCCCAACTTCAAAAATAAGATGACCGAGAAATTTTCCTCTTCTGACTCTGAATGAACACTTATTGGGATTAAGTGATATGCCATACCTTTGATATCGATTGAATACTTATTTCAAATCAACATATGAGTACTCCAATCATTCTAAAAGATGGTTAAGTCATCCATATAGATAATTATACGTTTATTAATCAACCCTTTGGATGCTTCATCCATCGCTCTTTGGAATGTGGCTCTCACGCTAATCAATCCAAAAGGCATCCTCTAGTATGCAAAGGTTCCCCATTTTGTGGTAAATTTAGTCTTCAACTTGTCATCTTCATCTACCATTACTTAGTTGTACCTATAATATCCATCTAGAAAAGACATCATTTTAGACCCATTCACAATTTGCAGGGTAGTTATTCTTCTAGGAAGCTAGGTTCAAATTGCAAAAATCCACACAAAGGTGAATTTCTCCATTCTTTTCCCATACTGGAATCAAGTTAGCAACCCATTTAGAATATCGGATAGGAAAAACAATTTTAGCATTAAGTAATTTTTAAACTTCCTTCATTATTAAAGGCTCAATTATGGGATTCACTGGTCTCTATCTTTGATGAAAAGGTTTGGCATCAGGCTTCAATGGAATGTCATGAGTGATGATTTCAAGATCGTATGTCTTGGTTTCTTCATAACTCTATGCTATGACATCTTTGTATTTTGTACATAATTAAAGCACACTTTCTCATTCTTGAGGGTTACATGACTTGTTGACTCTTACTAACTTAGGATCTTCTTCCTTTTCCAAATTATATGAATCACATTCTTTAATCCCCTTTTCTTCAACATTTATTTTACTACATGTTGATTCATCTCAATTAAAGATATGTTCCAAATCTACCATCCCATTAGGAATAGTATTGGTGTTCAAATTTATAATCCCTTGTTCATCCTCTAGCTCATCATCCTTAGGTTTTTCATCAAGAGTATCATCAATCTCTTGTCCTTTGAATAAGTAATTGCACATAATGAACTAGAGGATATGTTGATTATCTTGGAAAACTTGGAATTTCATAATGTTGTCTAGAATAGATGGGGCAACAACCAATTCAACTAAAAACCTCTTTAGTTTTGTTCTTTTAATGAATTGCAATGCACTTGCTGAAATGGCAAGAGCATCGGATACCATGTTCTTCTTTCTTGGAATTGACCTTATGTTCAAGCCTCAAAATCTTCTAATAAGTCCTAAACTCATTTTTGGTATGCAAGAAATCTTCTATCATTGCAAGAATAAATTGATTTCATCTGCTTCATGACCAATTAAGAGTCTTCTTCATTTATGAGAACTTTAACATTTTTCTCTAATGTGAGGAGAAGTAAGAAAATCAAGGCTTGACACTCTAAAAAACTATTATTACATCTAAATTGTAAGTGATATGTTGCATAAAAAGACCTATCTTTGGGATTAATTAATTCATACATGCACTAGCTCCTAATTTTCATTTAGAGTCATCAAACCTAAGTGTCCAAATTGGTTGTTCTTTGGGATTTCTGGACTTGTGTTTATTCATTTGAATTTTTTCTTTCACTTGAGCTTTGAAGGATTGTTTCTTTGGGATCCATTGTAATCTTTTGTGTGGTGGACTTGGCAAGTTGCTATTGTTTACCTTTGATATTGGGGTTTCCCATTTTTCTTGTTGACTTTGAATATCCCCAATTAATTCAATGGTTTAATCAATTTGTGGTTTAGAATGAACAACCATTGAGGTCTATCCTTGACCTTTTAGAAAATGTCTTCTCCTTAGGACTTTGATCAGCCCTGGTGGAGGATTAGATAGAACCCCCTCCATGTGAGGAAGTGTCACTATATTACACATTAGAATCTTCTTTTACTTCTTCATTAAGCCCCAAAAATTTAGATAAGCATATGGAACTTGAACTTTCCTTTTGTATCTCATTTTTAGATTACATTATCTGAGTGAATACCCTAGAAACTGCTTCTTGGCAATGTGAGCATTTAAATTATGAATGACTAATTTTGTGCAGCCTACAAAATCTTGGAAGAAGTAGAGCATTTGGGTATGCTTCTTTACCTAAGTATTATGAGTTTGCAACCATACTATCTATGAACTGAGTCATGAGCTCTTCTTTTGGGGTAGGGATCAAAGATTCTTTATTTAGATTGTCTGGTCTATTAGCTGAAGTTATGTAAAAAGTCATTACTTTGTAGGAACCTAAATCAGCTTAAAAAAATGCTTCCTCATTTGGTGCATTGTATTATGTGATCACTGTCTTCAGTTTTGGCTCAGCGTCGATCTTGATCTAATTATTCAATCCTTTCCCAAGTAACCATAGTTGAGTAAAATTAGTTGAGAACCATCCTCTTAAGAATTTTGTCCATTCTCTACTTAGCAATAATCCATATGTTTCTATAATCTCAACCACATGTATAACTATGATGTATTGGATATTGGGGTCTATAGTCAATGTTATTCAAACATCTTTCAATACACCAATAACTTTTACTTTTGTCTTGTCAAGTTGAATCATTATTTGATTCATGGATTGAGGAGGAACTCCCAACCTTTGAGCTATCAAAAGTGACATGATGTTACAATAAGCTCCTAAACTAATGAGACAATTGTGAAGGTTTCTTCCAAATATTCTAATGCTGACTAAGAAAGGAGGCATTTCAACCTTGTCTTTATACATGGTTGGCATAGCCTCAAAAGTGTTGACCTATTGTGACATTGTCTTTTGAGGACCTATGCTACCTATTTCCTTTGTATGATCAAGAGTTTTTATTAGTGGTTCCCTTTCATTAAGAAAGTTTTGCATCATGTCAAACAAGGATATATTGGCCATCATTCTTATTAAATCTTCCACTACGCTATATTTTTTAGTTAACCAAGTAGGATTCTTGAGGATTGTACGAACATTTCCTTGGTTTTGATTTTTTTGTCCAATATAGGGCACTCTAGTAGGTACTAGCTTTTATTATCCCTCGAATCTAGAGGTGTTGGTTGAAAAGTAGGAGGAATCACATTAGTCATGGGTTCTTTTTAGTTCCATAAATTATAAGTATTTTGATTGTCATTTTGAAAAGTAAGCACCTCTTCTAGTTGAAGATCTGATTCTTGACTTAATGGAAAAGCAAATTCTTCACTAATTTTTTCTTTTATCCCTAAATTCTATGGGGAATCATAATATTCCAACAACATAGTATTGAATTGCATGGGGGGCTCATTATTATTGCCTTGTGAATTTAAGTTCACTTCTTGATTTCCATTGAAATATGAGCCTTCATCATCAGGTACATTTTTATTATTTCCATATTGATTGATTTTTACAAACTGAGAATTATTATTTTTATCTATAGGGCTGCTTCCATTGTTTGGATGTGTGTTCCATTGTCGATTTTGTCTTTGGAAATCGTTGTTGCAATCTTGAGGATTGCAATTTTTCCCTGTATTTTTATTACATACATTGTTATTTTTGCTAAAATTCTGATTTTAAGTTTGCCCATAGTTGTTGTTGTAAGGGCCTACATTTATTATCTAAAAATTATTTTTTTCCCCTTGCGACAACCTCAAATGGGTTGATTCATTGGTAATTTGAGACATAGTCTTCTTTATTTGGCCAATCTCAGATGCAACATTATTTTTTGCTTCAATAGATGTTGTTGCAATCTACTTAAAGAAAGAAGCTTTTGGAGGTTCATATCTTGTGTAAGTCATGCTTAGAACTGATATAACTAGTATCTGTTGTAATGGGACTAGATTCACTAGAATGAATTGACTAGGCATCACTTGTTCTCTAGCAGAATATGTTGTTACTATTATAGTATTTTGAGCTGGAACCATCAATCCTCCTCCATTAGGATTGGCTTGTTTAATAAAGGTAATTTCTTCCTCGAAGACCTTTTCCAATTTGTCAATGTTTGTAGCATGTAGTCCTCATAGGAAGATATTCGTGAGATGGTCCATAGCATTAAAATAAATCTGAATTGTAGCCTCAGATGGTATAGTACAAGGTGTTTCCAATTTGCAGTATGCCATGTGAAAGCAATTATTGAAATGTGAAATGGTCTCCACTAGATCCCTCTTGATTGATATGAATTGATGATGTATCCAAGCCAGGTTGACAAAAAAAATTATTTCTCAAGGAACAACTTTTCAAAGGTAGCCCAATTTTGCATACATCCTAATGGCAAATTCATGTACCAATTAATGGAAACTTATCCTAATGAGTATGAGAATAAATAGAGGACTGCATTCTCTTGTTGAACTTTCTTTAAATTACATATTTACTTAAAGACTTTGATATGGTCCTAAGTTGTTCATGTTTCTCCATAGATGATCCTTGGAAAAAAATTCTTAGGATTCTTGGGAAGGTCATTAAGTGCACCTTACAAGTTTATTGGTGAATCTACTATGTTTGTAAAAATATATCATCGATGGAGGATTTGGTGGAATGATGGGTGGAGCTAGGTTTAGAGGTGGAACTAGAAATGATGAAATTTTGAATGGAAGTGGTATAATTCTTGATAGTCCTTTTTCACTATGAGGCTTGCAAAAAAGTCTGAGTTCTAAGAACTCTAGTACTATCTAAAGATCTTAAAGCTCACTAAAATGAAGATGGTGGATGAGGATCTTCAATATTGTGTCAATTCTAGAAAATCAAACCTCTACAAAAGCACACTCTTTCAAAATAGCACACATACACATTTGCACACCTTCTGACAGTGTTGGACAAAAAAATTTCTAAACTTCTGAAAGTTGTAAAATTTCAAAATAGTAAGTTATTTTTCTTATCTGAATGGTTTTTGGCCCTCCTTCTAGTGCCACTTCTATTAAGTTGTCATTTTGCATGATGTTGAATGGGAGGAATTCTTTCAAACTCCTTCCTTGAAAATCTAAATGAGGATCGACTTCAAGGTTTTGAGTGATCTTGTGACCTACTAAAATTCAATCAATTGAAGATAAATGTGAATGCTCATGAGGAGGCCTTTGTTGGTTTGAACCAATTTTGGATAATCTATTTGATTTTTTTTTATTTGAAAAAGTAACCACAAAAGAGATATATTTTTGGTATTTTCTGTTTTATGATGAATGCAATTTATTGATGCAACTATATGAATTCCTATTTTAACCAAGTGTTAGAAAAGAAAATGAAAAAGATAAGGTAATGAGAGATTAAAGAAAATAATTTGAAAGAGAAATTTGTAACAGGCATAAACCATAGTAACAACATGTCTATGAATTAAATCATCAAAAAGATTGGGTAGAAAACCAATGAAATTAGGAGCAACACCTCCTCAACTCCACTAATGCAATCATCGATGAGAACTCAATAATAACTGAAAGATATTTCATTTTTCATCAAATTGCAAGGCCATGAAAAGTGCGCTCATGTGAGACAAGACACTATGCAAGAACAATAGGTGATCTTTTCTCCAATTTTTTACAATAGCAAAATTTGTTAACGTGAGGAAAATACTAGAACTAAATAGTGGCACAATCATAACAACACAATAAAACCATTGGCTCCATAATTATTCATGAACATGCATTCAAAAAATTATACACTCCACCAAGAATCACTACACTTAGAATGAAAGCACTAATATCATATATTATTGCACCAAAATAATGGCCTAGAGTACATATTACATCCATGTATTTATAAGAAATCATCTCCTCCCTTTGTGTTAGGAGTGAGACTTCTTAAAATGCAAACACATGATAAAAACTAATAAAACAAATCCAATTATATACAAATTGACTCTCTAAATGGTGCTAAGTAGGTCTCCACCCTTGTTTATATTCATTAATGTGTGCATGAGACTTTACATGGCACAAAGAAAACAAAAAGAATCAAAACATAAGAAGAATGCAATCACAAGATGATCTAGGAGTCTCTAGAAGCTCTAAAAATGGAAGCTCAACCTTCTCTAGGAATTTTTGGGAGTTGAATTACCATGAAGATGCATTTTTGGTGCATGCAATGCTCTAAATTAGGAACTTTTGGTGCACTAATTCTTACTCAAAAAATTTAGTACACCTTTGTGAAAAGTGCATCTATGCACCTTGGTGATAGGTTCCAAAAATCCAAAATTCTTCTAAGTGTCAAAATTGAATTTCCAACATTTGGGTTTTCTTCCCCTTGAAACCAAAATGATGTCTAGAAACTTGCTATTAAACTTATCAATTATTTCTACAACTTGGGTAGCCTCTAGTAAATCAGGACCTTCATACTTATTCTTTACTAGCTGGTAATTACTCACTTCAATCTTTGTTTCTACAAAATCCTCAAGCTTGGTGTCTAGTCCCAACAGTGCTTCTTCCATCTTGAAAGATTATCTATTGTCATCTTTTGATGAAGCTTCTTCAAATGTACCTCTAAATTTTTGAACAACTGATTGCACCACAAAAAGCTTGGTCTTTGACTCATCCTCAAAAATCTCAAGGCTAGTAGCATTGTAGTACATCTTTGCTAGATTTCTACATGAAATCCCTCCATAACCTTATTGCCTATCGATATTTTCTCTATCCAATCATCTAACTTATCAAGCTACTCAACCACATATACCTCTATTAACATTCAATACCTTTGACCTTTGATTGATTTCAAAGAATGTAGGTCATTTTCCCAAGTATGAACTTTACCCATTAACCCAAAATCTTGGTTCACTATGGACATCAACTTGTCAACACTCAATTCGATGTGGTGTAAAAGAACCAAAATTTCCCTGTATAATCTACACACCTTTTTCTTCAAAATTATCATTTCATTGCTGACATGCTTCCAAAAATGGATCTAACTATGTCACCCTTGTTCCTCTTCTCTCCAACATTGCCACAAGAGTGATCTCTAGATTCTCTAGGTTGATTGGGCCCACAACCTCATGTAGATAGCCTCTTAATCTTTCATTTTTCTTCCATAGTGCTATCAACTTAGACTCATCCTAGTCCTTATGCCTAAACACCTCTTTCATACCTATAGTGATCATCACTTTGGTTGTATCTACCATGGGTCTTTCACACATGACCTCCTTGACTTAATATTCTTTACAAGTCAATTTTTTGCTGTCAATGTGTGGAGAAGGAATGGCTATATGTGCAAGAAAGTCTTGATCTTGGTTCTTCATTATGAAGGCCAATGTTCATGCATCACCCATAGGTGGCTTAGACTTCTTGACTACTTTCACTAATTCCTACATTCCCTTCATAGTTGTTAAGTCTAGCTTCCTTTTCTAGAGAAACATAACCTCCTTCTTTTTCCATGTGTTTGTGGTGCCCATGGGAGACATGTATTTCATTAAAGAGTTTGTTTCTAGTGTAGGCTCCTTCCCTTTATCAGTCCTCTCTAAAGTCTTTTCTCATTGAGAAAGATCTATAGTTTAAGTCTCTATATTTGGTTGGGCTAAGGCCCTAGTCTCTCTATTCTGAGGAGTTTTTTGAGGCTCTTTAATTATTTACCCTTCCTTGGATACTTCATCAACATGTAGCTTCTTAGGCTCCCCTTCCTCTATCATGTGTTATTCTTGTTTTGTAGCCTAAGGAAGTGGAGTCACTAACCTCCTATCCAAAAATGCCAAATCTTGAGATGGTTGTGGTGGAATGTCCAAAGGTCCTTAAGGTAGAGGTGGCATTTGATTCCAGTCCTCTCCTAAGGGTTCACTCATGGGGGTATCTCTTTTTTCTCTCCCACCATCTTAGTGCCCATTGGCATGACATTAAAGTCAAAGAGAGTTTCTTGTCCTTCCATATAATCTATCCATTATTGTTGCTTATCTTCTAATGTCAATACCTAGATAGGCTCCCTTAGAGAAAATAAAGGTGTCATTGTGGAGCTTCTTCTCCTCTCTTTCTTTGTGGCCCTAGCCAAGGGAGTTCTTAGACTTAGGGGAATAAATTAAATTTTCTCCCCTTCTTCTTCTACCTCAAATTTTGATATTGCCTCAAACACTTGTGGGGATGGAGTTTTATTCTTCTTTAATATACTCCTCCATGTTCTTACCATAGTTTATTCAATTCTTTCCTTTTTGGGAGTTGAGAGGGATGCTTTTTCCTCTTGTGTTGTCATTGGTGATACCCTCTACTCCTCTAGTTGTTCTTCCTCTTCCTTCTCTTCCTCTACCTGTTCTAGTTGTGGAAGCACTCATGGCTCTTGTATGGGCTCTTGAGCTTTAGGCTCTACTTGTTTAGGCTATACCTATTCTTTTTGAGGTTCTTGGGCTTGAATTTTTTGCTTCCTAGCATTAGAAGGTACTCTTTTCCTTTTGTTAGTACCCTATTCAGCCCAAAAGTACTCAACCTCCCTCTCATGTTGATGTACCATTTTTGGCCTTACTGGGGATTGAGTGGGGAAGGTTGTCACTATGACCAATGCACCTTTTCCTTTGATTGGCCTTGTTGTGGGTTATAGGAGAATAGCCTAAGGAACTAGATCCATTCTAAAAGGTCTCTTCATCTATTCCTTTGTAAATTGGACTATATTTCTAACCCAATGATTTATATCTACATTCTCATCTCTCCCTATTTCTATATTCATTATTGGCCGATCATAGATCTTTTCCCTATTATATAAAGGATCCATGATATCTTTGATATTCTTTTCTATGGATTTAAAAGGAATCTTCATCTTTAGGACCTTTTCTACTAGATAAAGAGTCATCCTACAATAGTCCCTTATTTGAATATCCATAGTCATCTATTTCATTTATCTAGTGATCTTCTAATGCATCCTCATGTACAAATTTCTTCCCTACTAGGTGTTGTACCATCTTGATGTTGTCAAAGTAGGGATGAGGGGATTTGTACTCTTTCAAGGGATATTGATCTCATTCAGAATAAAAGGTAATAATATCTTGCTTTTGTTTCACCTCAAAAGTACCAATTGTGATGGGCTAGACCCATGTCTTCTCACTCTATCATATATAGAAGTGAGTTGGTGTTTAATCTCTGCTAGGATTAACCTATTAGATTGATATCTTGGGAGCTTAATTGGGATTTATAGAGTATCAACTACCTTAAGATAGTTGAATGTTTTAAATTGAATTTAGTAAGAGTCAATCTCTACAATCTTGGCCACTACTTATGCTAACATTCTTTTGGCATAATCACCCTCTATGAACCTGCTAATTGCAAAGATGAATTCATCATTCACCACTTTGTATTAAATACTCTACAATGGGAGCTTCTTCTTCACCAATTGTGGATATAAAACATAGGGCCAAATATTAGCATCAATATGGGGTCAATGGGTTAGCTAGCACATGGTTTATGTAATACCACTTGGTGGTTTTATGGGACTTGCTACTATATAAGTAGCCACAATGGTAGTTGTTGGAGTGAGAAGAAGAAGAAGACAAAAGGGAATGAATTGAATGGGACAAGGCTTAACAAGTTAGCCAAGGGAGCATTTGTGAAGGCTTGAAATATGGCATGGGATGTGTGGATTCATGCTTGTTCACATGGATTGCTTAGTTTTGGCTGTGGCTTTGAAGGATTTCATGGTTGTATTTCAATGGTGTTTTTGCTGAATAATACATGGTGATGGATGCTTTTGGAGGCTAGGTTTTTTGCCTCAATGAGGGTTTCCCAGGGTATATCTTGTGTCACTTTTTTTTTGGCTATGTTGTCTATTCTCTTGCATGTGGATTTTAATTACATATTTAATTTAGATCTATTATGGGTTATGTGGAAATGGTTATATTCTTTATTACAAGTTTCCTTACAAGTGGTATCAGAGCTATGGTTTTATTATTGTAACTCTAGATTGAATCCATGGGAATGCATGAGAGGATAAAAGAAAGGGCAAGATATATGAGTTATTTATTGCAAATCTAAGGGTTTTGGGTTGCTATTATAATGGAATGTTGAAATATTTTGGGCATGTGAAATTGTTGGACAAAAGGGTTTTTCTAATGTTTCATTTAAATAAGGGCTTTAGGGGGAGCTTATAGAAATGACCTCTTAGGTAAAAATAAAACTCACCATTGGATCTAGGTTGATGTCTCCATAAATTTTGATATATAATATGCTCTAGTTTGGCCATGTTTAGAGGAAATGAAAGATTTTTTTAGTTTTAGCCCATGATGGCCATCAAATTTAATCCCTTCAGAATTTTTGTCAAAAAAAATCACAGTGAAAATGGTAAAACTATTGTCTTAGTAAAATGGTCATAACTTTCTCTCAGGATATTGGATTTCAAACTTCTTATAGTCATTGGAAAGCTAATTCAAAGCACTAATACTTGGTGTAAGTTTAGTTATGTGATTTTGATATTTTTTAAAGCTTTAAGAGCCCTAAAGTTAGATGTTGTTTATTTTGAGCACAATTTAGGGCATAACTTGGGCATCTAGAGTCAGATTTTGTACTTTGAGTAGTTAACAAAAAGCTCTTGAAGAGCTCTACACATTGGTTCAAATTTGGTACAAGTTTGGCATGGTTTGTTTGTTGATATATTAATCTAAATAGTTTATGGTATATATTGTCTATGGTAGCATTGTGAGTTTATGACATTGTATGTTTGGAGATTTAAGATTTGATGTCATTGTATACTCAATTGATATTTTAGATTGGTCTCATGATGATATGGTTATCAGTTTTTGGTTTGGATAGGTATGATAACTTGTTGGGTCTACAATTTGTGTAGAGTTGTAAGTGGTCTATACTTATAGGTTGCATTTATAGCTTGATTATGGGTTATCTTTGCCCATTAATCTTTCATTATTGATGCATATTAAAATTGGTGCTTGGATTTGGGTTTTCTATGCCCTAGGTCATATGATTTTCTAATTTTTCTTCATGTAGAAGGGATGGGATGTTGTTACCAAGTACAGTCATGAAAGAGGATTATGGTTGACTATTTTATGCTGATAGGTTGGACACTTTGAGAGTTAGTTTCTTAGTTCATGGATGTGATCATGGTGCCATGGAATTTGGCATGACATGATTTGATATACTAGTACATCCTTGATTTTCATTGGTTTAGATTCCTGATTTGGTTATGGTGGTATATTTTCTTGGTTGAGGATCATAGTTATTTGGTTTCTTTTGAGGAGCGCATGATGTGCACTTTGAGTTCTTTGATGGTTTGATGCCTTGGTTGATTCTCATGGTTAGAGGATGGTTTTTTCATCATGATGTCTTGGATAGCTTAGATACAAAATTTAGTGGGAGCTTATGACAATGATGAGGTGACAGTGCAAGATTAGTTCCGAGTTTGGTTTGTATCTTCCTGGTTTGGAGATCTTGGTTTTTACTTGGCACTAACACTTTGGTTGTGTGAGTATAGACATGAAGGATCTTCATTTAGGATATGGATTTTATGATTCCAAAGGTGACTTGGTACCATGGTTGAGTGGGATTTTTTTTGGCATTGATATATTTATTGAGTGTTTGTAGATGTTGGAGGTTTTTCATAGATCCTATTGCTGTAGAAGCATCTTTGACATTTGCATGGTGCACTTGTTATCTTCATGGTGTATGAATATGGTTAGATCCTGAGGACTCATGGGGTTCTTGGTTATCTTCATGGTGTGTGGAGATGATTCTTCATAGTATGTGGAGATGTTTTTACTTCATGGTGTGTGAAGATAGTTGCATCTTAAAGACTTATAGGGTTCTTGGTAAAGGTGTGGTTTATGCTTTCATTTGACATGTTATCCTTGTTGTTAGGATGGTTTCATTTTTATGTCATGGTATACTCTTGATAGACATTTAGATTTTTGACATGTTATAGTATGTTCATATGGAGCATGTTATCTCTTTGGTTGAGATGGTTAAGATCATGTTGTCATATTTATGTTCTTGAGGCCATGGTTGAAACTTTGACATTGGTCTTGGTTTAGTTTCTTGGTATTAATTACATTGATCATAAGCTAGATACTTCATGATATTTCTATGTTTCATGTCGAGTTGGCATTGATTGATTGGTTGCAAGTTCTCATGGATACTTTGAGACAATGGTGATGTTGATTTCTCTTAGATTAGAGAAGTGTTTGTTGGGATGGTTGATGGTTTTAGTAGTAGAGTTTGAGGAGCATTCACCTGATATGGACTTGAGAGGAGATTTTTTTTATATGAGTCTTAGTTGGAGATTTGGATATCTTGATAAGCATTCTCATTCCCCACTCTTGGTCTACTCAGCAGTGTTGCTACTTGAGAGGTATAGCCCATTGTTTCTCTAAGGTGCATTGTGATTATGCTTGTCTTTCATGGATATGGATCTATATCTATGGGACATGAGTTAGTTCTAGAGGGTTCATTTGAGATATGGTATAGTATTGGTTATCTCCATTTGCATATGTTGTTATGTTGGTTGAGTTTGGGTGATGGTTTTATATTGGGCATATTCCTTGGATTAGGAATGGTTATTCCTTGATTTAGGAATGGTTTATGAGTTTGATCTTCTTATGAGAGGCTTACATCCATGATTAGTTATATGGTATTTTTTAGGTGTTGTTGCTACTTCTTAGTTGGGATTTTATGGAGGAGATCATACTTGCATAGTTTACATCTAGAAGTGTGTGTAGAAGGACATGATACAAGTTATGATTTGCATGGTTTCTCTTTGCTCTTAGTTATCTTCTTGGATGTTCAATTTTCACTTACATTGGGTTTGAGATTGGTTAGAGATTATAATCATGAGTTTGTGTTCCTGTATTTCATGTGAGAGGTGACATGTTTATTCCTTATCTCTTTCCTTTGTTGGTTGTGAAGAACTTGGGAGAGTGTTAGAGACCTGTTATGAGATTTTTTCTTGCAAGTTATTAGTTTATGTGTTGTGGATGTCCTTGAGACTACATGGATTCACTTCCTTGTGATGTTCTGAGTGGATTGGTTATAGATTTGTCATTATATTTTGTAGTGGGAGCTTCTTGGTATATATGTGGAAAGTATTGCTCTTGAGGCTTGTGACTACATGTTACATATTGGATATGTCAGTGATTTAAGATTCACTTAGTATAACTTTAGAGGTATGGATAGTTGGATGAGTTTGGAACTTGTTGTGGGTGTTATTTCAGCTATGGATATTTTGACAACTATGGATACATGTGATTACCTTTGGATTAGGTTTTTTGTACTTGGCATTTTAGTTGGTATAGGATTTTATGATATTCTAATGTGACAGGTTGGGTGGTTTTCTCTTTGGATGGCTTCTATGTATTTCTAGTGGCAATGGCATAATAGGAGGTGGGTTCATTCATGTTTGAGATGCTAGATACTTTGATTTTTTTGTAGGTACTATGATGGAGCACATGGTGTACTTTGATCCTTAATGGTTGATGTGCTATGAGAGAGATTTTTCCTTGTTTATTTATGTGGCTATAGATTGACCCTATGCAATGTATACAAGTAGGAGATTGCTGAGATAATGGATATTGCATAATATTATTATATTTTATTATTTTATTTTATTATGTAATGTTGCACCTATATGGATGTGCAACATGGAAAGATTCCCATGAGATATACTTGATAAGTTGCATTCTACCATTATGATAATATTTTGTGTACTTATTTAATATTGGGAAAAATAATTAAAATTCTAATATTAAATATGGGGTCAATGGGTAAGGTAGCACATAGTTTTATCACATGGCTTATGTAATACCACTTGGTGGTTTTGTGGGACTTGCTACTATATAAGTAGCTACAAGGGTAGTTGTTGGAGTGAGAAGAAGAAGACAAAAGGGAAAGAGTTGAGTGGGACAAGGCTTGATAGGTTAGCCAAGGGAGCATTTGTGAAGGTTGGAAGCATGGAATGGGATGTGTGGATTCATGCTCATTCACATGGATTGCTTGGTTGTGGCTATGGCTTTGAAGGCTTCCATGGTTGTATTGCAATGGTGTTTTTTTTTTAATAATACATGGTGATGGATGCTTTTGGAGGCTAGATTTTTTTTCCCTTAATGAGGGTTTCCCAATGTATATCTTGTGTCACATTTTTTGTGGGTATGTTGTCTATTCTCTTGCATGTGGATTTTAATTGCATATTTATTTTAGATCTATTATGGGTTATGTGGAAACAATTATATTCTTTCTTGTGAGTTTCCTTATAGGTAGTTTGTGGTTCTTTCCACTAGTAAATATGCCATATATGATGTCATATAAAATCATGGATTAGATTTAATGGCTGCAAGTTACTCATGCAAGTTTTCACTTAGGGTAGTAGCCCAATCAATCAACATCTTTGTTGTCCTAATGGTTTCAATAAAATGGGCCATCCATATTTGAAGGTGTCCTTTTGTAGGAAGTACCACGACTCTTCTCAAAATTACAATTTCATATTCATTTTCATCCTTCATATACCCTCTTGTCATGTCTACTTTACTGACTCTATAGCCCACTCTATAGCCCACTACTCATCAATACCATCTTTAGGTTTGTTAAAAAATGTAAGGAACATGTTCCAGTCTATATGCCTGAGTTCTATGTCTTTAATCTCAGCATGTCCATCTTGAAACTAGGATTTCCTTGTTGTCCCTTGGTATTTGAATACTATTGGTTTCAAAGCTATCCTTTCTACCATTAAAGAGGATGATGATGCCATTTTATCTGTATGAGAAAGGAAAACATTAGTTTAGAAAAATAAAATTTAACCTAAAACAAACCCTTATTTACTCCAATATTTGTCAAAATTAGTCAAAATGCAATGAAACTAGTTAAATTCCCTACTGTGTATTTTAGCACACCTAGTGTTCCCTTATATGTGTGCAGGTGTGCTTGTCTAACCTTTGAGTAGCCTTTTGTGCACAATTGTGCACCTATGCACACATGCATAAGTTGCATGGCAACTCATGGTACTTAGTTTCCTTTTTAAAAATTGAGGACAAAGGTGTGCACATGCACACCTTGTCGAGGTGCACATGTGTGCACCTTTATAGTTCCTTAGTAGATTTTTTACATTTGGTTATTCTAGTTAGGTTTTGTTAGGAAGGTGTGCACATACACACCTTATGGAGGTTTACATGTGCACACCTTCATATTTCTTGGTAGTCAAAGTTGGATTTTTTTAGGTCATCTTTGTTTTAGGTTTTGATTTTGAGTAGAGGTGTGCACATGCACACCTCATAGAGGTGTGCACATGCACACCTCATAGAGGTGTGCACATGCACACCTCATAGAGGTGTGCATGTGCACACCTTCATTGAGGGCTAACCTTGTGTTTGTGTTAATGAAAATCGGTGGAGTGGAATACTGCATGTTGAAGGGTTTGGAGGTGTAGACAAAAAAGGAAGAGGAGAGAAAGTGAGAGGGAGAAGGAGGTCCAGGGTCTTATATAGACCCTAGGCCCAGTGCGCATCTCCATGGGTGTGCACCTTCATAGGTGCACACCCTCAAAAGGTGCACACATGTGCATGTGGACATCCCCATAAGGAGATGCTTTACACACTTGCTTATTGTGCACAAGTGTGCTAGTGCACACTTAAGCATATGCAAGTTGAAAAAAATCATTTTCTCTCTAGTATCTACTACCTGGATCTTCAGTCAGGTACTAGCTTGACCTAGACTCCTAGGGGAGTCCAAAAGTGACCCAAGCTCCAAACTAGGAGTCTAGTAGATAAAAATTTACAAGGGGGTCCCCATTTCTAGTAGAAATGGGGCATGAATTGTAAGATCACAACAAGTTTCCAATCTCTTGGTTCTCAAAATTGTTGGTTGAAAACCTGAAAACCTTGCCCGCTTGATGCTGGGAAATCTATTGGAAGATTGGCAAGATTGGAGAGATTGGTTTGATGATGATATGTTACATTCATGACTGATTTTTTTATTGATGTCAACATAGAAAGTTTTATGTCTTCTATGGTATCTAATAGAAGAACAATGAAAAGATTAAGTTGGTATAGATGGCTAGTTGAGCATCATAACCACCCAAGGTTATGAGAGATACTTCTAAGTATCTAGTATATGTAGCTAATGTTAAAAGTAGAAAAAAAAAGTCTAGAAGAAGTTATGTTAGTTTTGGTGATGTTTGTTTTGAGATAGAGTTTACAAAGGCATGTTTTGGTAAAAATGTTATATCTCTTGGTAGAGTTGATATCTTGATGATCAAGGTTGAAGACATTAAGAAGACATGTTGGTGATGATGTGGTTAAGCTTTCTAATCATAATATTATATGGAAAAAAAGTTATTCAAGTTGCAAGGTGGAAGATTTGTGTTATCACTAAGTGTAACATGTTCTTAATGAGGTCCTATAATAATTAGTTGAGAAGGACTAACAGCCGACTTGAGAATTATTTTATGGACTTGGTATAAAGGAAGGACATTTTCCTTTATCATGATGTATGTGGATATGACATGTGAATTGAAGATGTTCAGAAGGCAGCAGAGGATGCAAAGTTGAGCAAAGTAGTGTGGAAGTGAAGGAATCTTCATTGCTAAAGTTTTTCTAAGTGATCCAAGGTTTGATATTTGGATCTAAGGTTTGTGACCTAGTCTACAAGGTCTGATAGTTATTGGTCCAATTGACAAGATAGAGGAAAGTATAGAGGAAAGAAGAAGATACCATTAAATTACTTATTTGAGTAGTGAGATCTTCTTGTAGTTGAAATTGCATGTTTGGGTAGTGGACTCTTCTTGCATACATTATACCACAACTCCTAATAGGGTTGGAATCTCCTAATAGGGATTCAAAGTCTCCTAATAGGGACTTATTATACTAAATTTTTTTAAAACACCTAATAGGGTCTATCCTCTAACAAGTAATATTTATATTATTACATCATCTAATGGGAATCATTCCCACTGGGGTTTTCCCTCTGATCAAGGGTTTCCCTAATCAACATAACTGGTGTAATTGTCTGTGTATCTTTGTATAGTTGTTATTTACTTTGATTGAATGGTTAAGTTTGTTTAATGAAGATGAGTGGTTTAATTATTGGATAACTGACCCCCCCCCCCCACAATTATGTTGTTGGACTATTGTTTCTAACAATTGGTATCAGAGCATTAGGTCCTTGAAATTTTTTTTTAACAACTGTGCAAGATCCATGGAAAATATATTTAGGGAAGATAGTCCTACATCTAACAGAAGAAATTTTGACACCCGAGTTATGGAAATTCTTGGTGAATTATCATATTTGTGTAAAGAGAAAATATTGAGTTTACAGATCCAAAATCCATCTGTTGTATTCAAGGGAACAATAGCACAAGTGAAGATAGATCCAAAATAGAAGATGACATAAAGATAAAGGAAGATATTGATATGCTTACAAAAAGAGAACCTGAAGGTATGAAAATTTTTGTTTTTTGGACATGTAAAGAGTTTGTTTATTTTTCAAGTAAATGTCCTAAGAGATTAAGAAAATCTAGAAAGAATCTACTTTCTGATAAAGTTGAGGAATTTAAAGAAAGTATGGAAAGATACTTGAAAGACTATGTTAATGAGTCTAGATTGGTGAATGAAAAGCATGTATCAAAAGTAATAGCTTTGGTAATTATTATGGAAAGTGCTAATGTAAGAATTGATGGGAAGT
Organism: Cupressus sempervirens; assembly: GCA_028749045.1. Taxonomy (NCBI): domain Eukaryota; kingdom Viridiplantae; phylum Streptophyta; class Pinopsida; order Cupressales; family Cupressaceae; genus Cupressus; species Cupressus sempervirens. The sequence goes on from CM053792.1 coordinate 600,965,148, forward strand.
TTCAAGTACAAGAGAGAATAATTGATTATAATTTTGATGATGATGTTGTTACTAAGCCAAGGAATGATGAGGTATTTCTTGATAGTAACAAGGATTTGTAGAATGAAGGAGAGCAAAGGTAGAAACAAAGCTCAAAACCTTCAGTAGATCCAAGAGTTGAGATAAGAACTACTTTAGGAAAGAACATGATAAAGAATCACCCATTCAAACTAATCATCAAAAGTAAAGACAAAGGTGAGATGAGAAGAAGTAGAGTTAATGAACAACTATGTTTGATATATCAAGTTGAACCAAACAATACATATAAACCATGTAAAGATGATTACTAGAAACAGGCCATGAAAGAAGAATTGGATCAAATAGCAAAGAATGAGAAATGGGAATTGGTCCCTAGACCAATAGATAAGATATGATAGGAACCAAATGGGTATTCAAGAACAAGGTGAATGAGCAAGGAGAAGCTGCAAGAAAAAAAGCAAGATTGGTATGTAAAGATTATTCACAACAAGAAGGAATAGAATTTGAGGAGACTTATGCTCCAATGGCTAGAATAGAAGCCGTAAGATTATTTTTATCCTATGTGGTATAGAATAAATTCAAAGTATATCAGATGGATGTCAAGTCAGCATTTTTGAATGGAAAACTTGAAGAAGAGGTATACATTAAGTATCCTAAAGGATGTCCTTTGACATATGACAAGGACATAGTATGTAGACTAAGGAAAGCATTGTATGGATTGAATCAAGCACCCAAAACCTGGTATGCAAGGTTGGATAAGCATCTGACAAAGCTCAGATATAGCAAAGGTATGGCCAATAGCAATATGTATTGGAAAGAAATTTATAATGGTTTGATGATTTTGGTAATATTTGTTGATGATATCATATTTGGAGGAAATAAAGAAGAAAGTAAGAATTTTTCTAAAGAAATGAAGAAAGAATTTGAAACGAGTATGATAGGAGAGATGAAATATTTCCTAAGATTGTAGATAGTATAGAATAAAGTAGGAATATTTATTTCTCAGACTAAGTACTTGAAGGATTTACTGAAAAGGTTTGATTTGGAAACATGTAAACCTATTGGAACACCTATAGTAACTAGACATAGGTTATCTACAAAGGATGAGACACCTACTATTGAGCAGAAGAAGTACAAATCTATGACAAAAGGTTTGCAATATATGACTCACACAAGGAAAAATATAGAAAATGTAGTTGGAATTATTGTAAGATTCTAGGCTGATCCCAGATAAACACATTATGCAATAGTGAAAAGCATATTCAGATATCTAAAAGGAACACCAAAATTTGGATTATGGTATGACAGATCTAATGATTTTACTCTAAGTGCTTATACTGATGCAAATTGGGTAGGCAGTATGGATAATAGAAAGAGCACTAGTGGAGGAGCTTTCTTTCTTAGAGGAATATTGGTTTCTTAGTTAAACAAGAAGCAAGATTGTACATCTCAAAGCATAGCAAAAGTAGAGTATGTTGCAGTAGCAAATAATTGCAATCAAGTAATCTAGATGAAGTAGATGTTGAAGGATATAAGGATAGAAATTAGTGAACCTATTGTTAAAATAGCACAATAAATATGTCTAAGAATCCAATATTGCATTCGAAAACTAAACACATTTCTATTAAGTATCATATGTTGAGAGGAAAAGTTGTAGAAAAGGAAATCAAATTGGAGTATGTGAGCACAAAAGAGTAGATTATAGATATATTCACTAAGCCTCTTCCCAAAGTGACTTTTGAGTATTTGTAAGGTATTCTTGGGGTTATGCCCCTTCCTACATTAAAGTAAGAAGATGCAAGAGCGCATTAGTCCAAGGTAATAGAGCACCATTGTTTGTCTGGACCAGATGTTGGTGCTTTCTATATGGGGGAGTATCTATGATGGACAAAGTCACTCAAGACTCTCATTTATGTTGTTGATGTTGTTTTGAATAGTGTCTTTTGACATTGAGCTGAGTAAGTATCAGGTGTTGTAGAGTTTGATGCATAGATTTTGGTAGCAGAAACCTTTGACATTGATGTCAATGGGGGAGAAGTGTGGCATGGAAAACATTATACTATGGGGGATAAGTATTATAGTAAAGTATTATAATAAGGGAGAAGTTTAGCATGAATTCATAATAACAGTTTGGTACTGAGCACATTGGGGTATATCAATGGTGGAGTATGATTGATGAAAAGTATTTGAATAATGTTTATCTTTTGTTGGTATTCTTGGAACTAGATATTTTTCATCCATGTTTCCATCAATGAAAAAGGGGGAAGATAATTGGAATATTGGAAAGATTGGAAAGATTGGTTTGATGATGATATGTTACATTCATGACTGAGTTTGTCTTTGATGTCAACATAGCATGTTTGATGTTTTCTGTGGTATCTGACAGAAGAACAACGAAAAGATTTAGTCAGTACAGATGGCTAGTTGAGCATGATAACCATCCAAGGTTATGAGAGATAATTTTGAGTATCTATTATATGTAGTTAACATCAAAAGTAAAAAAGACAAGTCTAGAATAAGTTATGTTAGTTTTGGTGATGTCTATTTTGAGATAGATTTTACAGAGGCATGTTCTAGTAAACTTGTTATATCTCTTAGTAGAGTTGATATCTTGATAATTGAGGTTGAGTACATGAAGAAGACATGTTGATGATGACATGGCTAAGCTCACTCATCATAATATTATGTGTATGGAAATTTATTCAAGTTGCAAGGCAGAAGATTTGTGTTATCGCTAAGTGTAATGTGTTCTTAATGAGGTCCTACAATAATTTCTTTATGGACTCAGTATAAAGGAAGGAAATTTTCCTTTATCATGATGTATGTGGATATGACATATGTGAATTGAAAATCTTTGGAAAGTAGTAGAGGATGCGAAGTTGAACAAAGCAATGTAGAAGTGAAGGAAACTTCATTGCCAAGGTTTTGCTAAGTGATCCAAGGTTTGGTATTTGAATTTGAGTTTTGTGACCTAGTCTACAAGGTCTGACAGTGATTGGTCTAGTTGAAAAGATAGAGGAAAGTATAGATGAAAGAAGAAGATACTAGTAAATTACTTGTTTGAGTAGTGATCTCTTCTTGTAGTTGAAATTGCATGTTTGGACAGTGGGCTCTTCTTGCATACATTATACCACAACTCCTACCAGGGTTGGAATCTCCTAACAGGGATTCAAAGTTTCCCAATAGGGAATCATTGTACTACATGTTGCAATAGACTCCTAATAGGGTCTATCCTCTAAAAGGGATTATTTATATTAGTACATCATCTTGTGGGCATCATTCCCACTAGGGTTTCCTTCCGATCAAGGGTTTCCCTAAACAACATATCTAGTGTAATTGTCTATGTGCATCTTTGTATGTTTTTTTTTTTACTTTGATTGAATGGTTAAGTTTGCTTAATGAAGGTAAGGTTTAATTATTGGTTAACTGATTCACCCAACCCCCCTCTCAATTATCTTGGTGGACTATTGTTTCTAACAAAATCAATATTTTTATGTCAATGAACAAGGTTGAAACACAATATCCCAACCTCCACACTTCAAGCTCTACAAGATCTAGGTGGTTGAACCTTATATCTCAAATCCCATAGAGGAGAAAAATTTTCAATGTAGACTTGAAATTGATATTCTTGAATGGGAAAGAAATTTCTCAAGGAGAAATCAAGTTGTAATGCTTTGAAAGTAAAATTTTAAAAATGGGATGAAATGTGCATGCATAGTAAGACAAAGAATATCACCTTCTTCACAAAATTTTAATTTTCCTTAGAATAAATAAAAGACTAATCCTTTTCAAGTGGGAGAATAGAGTCAATAACATTGTTTGTCACAATCATCATATTACTTGGATACAAGTGTGCTTCTATCAATTACTAGACAAAGAACTTGAATTTGTGAAACACTAGTTAATTGAATTTAACTTCAAAGGAGATGAAGGCCAATTAAACAAAACCCCTGCATGAGTTCTATTCATCAAGGATTCACTTCAATTTCAATCCATCAACAAAAATATAAATCCAAGAAGACAACTTGCAAATACCAATTGTTATGATCAATTCCTAAACTTTAGAAGACAAATGGTGTATTTTTATTAATTCTAAAAATACGTAAAATTGGATTTTGATTGGTTGCAATGTCTACCCTATGCTGCATATATTTATTAGTGTTTTTGTATATCTAAATTTTGATATGTTTATCTTCTTATATCATATAATGTCTTGGTACCATTTCTTATAGAAAATGAAAAGGTAAAAAAAGCTTTAGACCTTTACAAAAAGATACTAACTAATAACTAGTTGCAACCATTCATGGGAGATTACAATTATATAGTTTTAAGAAACTTCAAAAAATAAATTATAATTCTCAAATCATATCAAGAATTTTTTCAAAATGTCAATTTCCACAAAGGTCTTCAAATTCAACTAGGATGGAAAGGACCTCACCCTTGTCTTTCACAAGCTCTAGCTCATGGGAATCGCTGACATAGTTGGTGTATCTCATTCAAAGTTTCCAGGAGGCTGCATTAATCTTGTTAAGAACATCTAACTAGTCCTCCTCTATTGGTGACAAATCTAATTGCATAAATAGGCCTGAATCATCTTGCTTGTTATAAGCTTGAATGAGTAGTCCTATGGTGAAGAAGTATTCAAAACCTGCACTAGCACAAAATAGCCAAAATCTTGGAATGCAAGGGTCCAAGTGAATTCACTTAATCATGTCCCTTCTAAGAAATGACCAATAAATGCATTAAGTTTTAACCAAAAATTCACATGTGCAAGGATAATAAAACTATCATATCTATTTCTGTTCTTATTAAAGATAGAATGAAAATTTACTTAGGTTTTATTGCATATGTCTTTTCATTACTTTTGAAAAAAATTCTCTATAATGTAAATCTTCACAAACTCAAGCTCAAAAAATGATTCCTCATGTGTAATCATGAAATTAGAACACTCTAAAATCTCAATCTATGAACTAGCGATACTAGACATAGAAAATCACACTTGATGTAAAATTGAGAAATCAACATCAAAAAAATTATTAAAGAGAAAAATCAAAAATTAGAAAAGGCTCATTATCCCATTCCCAAAATTAAAAAATCAAAGGTGTCCATTTGTCCTTTTAATGAAATAACAAAATCAAAGAAGTGACTTTTGCCTTCTAGTGAAATCACAAAATTGGAAGAGTCTCATTATCCTTCTTCCAAAATGGAGAAATTGGAGCTTTGACTATGAAAATTGGGAATAGTCTACTTGAAGGAAAGAAGATTTTTAAAGCTCTATTAGATAGCAGAGATGAAGTGAATATGTTAGTTGAAGAATATAGTAACCAAGTCACTATATTTCTCGAGAAATGAATGAAGCGAATACAAAGTTTATAGTGATTACCGAGCTCAATAATCACTAATCTATTCTGTACTCACCCCACAAAAGACCTCACTGAGCCAAATAAGAGAGCAGCAAGCCAAATAGAGATAAATGAGTAGAGACACTACTAGATGGAGATAACAAAGCATAAACACTACCGAGGGATAGAATATAAGACAAAGTATTTACCAAGTGAAACAAAGGCTACATAAAAGTTTGATTTGGCACAAAATATTATGTGAAACATACATACAAAGTGGTAAGCATTATTCACACAATTCAAGGAAAAGATTTTAAAATAATTTGATTGTTTTATGATTTCAAGGCAGAAAAGGCCAATGAAAAATTAGTAAGGAATAGTAAGGAACATATATTATTCTAGTCATTGATTTTAATCAATGATGTATTCTAGAGAGTTTCCAAACCCTAATTAGGTCAAAGATTGAAGAGGCAAAAAGAAACTATAAAATGACCTAACTAGATTAGATTTATGTTTTATTGTAGAGGAGTTTTGAGGAGAGAAATAAATTTGTATGATACAGGAAAGAGTTGAGTATATCAAAGGTCAAAATTTCAAGTAGTGTAAAGAGGAATTGAAAATTAGTCACAAAAGGTGATAAAAAGTTGAGCAAAAGAGATATATGATCAAGAAAAGTAAGTTTCTATTATACAAGTCATTTGATACTACTTTCTAATCATTATAGTAGTCTAAATCCTTAAAACCATAGACCTAATAATCTTTATGTAAATGTCTTAACGGAGTACACACTTAGAACAATGTTGTAAAATCCTTCAAGAAGGTAGTTCTAAGAAGATTTGATTATATACTCCTAATAGAGTAAGTCACCAGAAGTGAAAAAAAATATTGTATCCCTAACAACACACCCTCTTACTGCAATGGTGATGGATTTGTGGGTATAATCCCAACCATAGTTTTCACTCTGACCAAGGGTTTTTGTGCAACCAACTACTTTTGTTATGTATTATGAGTTCATACGTATGTTTACATGGTTAATGCATGTTTGATTATTTAAGTTATTCTATTTATAAAGTATTATGGTTATTGCTATGAGATTACTGAGTTGCATAAGAGAAAGATAATTATTTAATTAGTTTAAGGTTGAAAGTTTTAGAGGATACTAATTAAACCAACCCCCCCCCCCCCCCCCCCGTTAGCATCCTACCTTTCCTAATATTTCAACAATTGGTATTAGAGTTTAGTTCTCTTGTTGAGGGCTTTTACCACCTAAGAGAAATGATCTAAATCATGGAGAGGTACAAGCTTGAAAAAAAATTGAGAATAAAAAATTAAAGTTAAGGATGTCAATGAATCAAATAAATGAGATGAAAGAAAAATTGAAGTAGTCATTGAATAGAAGGAAGGAAATTTCTCAAAAAATTGAATGAAATGACTTATTAGGAAGAAGTGATTTAAGAACTATCTAATAGAAACATGTCTAGTAAATAGGATGCTTCCATAGTTGATCTACTAGAGAAAAATCATTAAAAAGAGAACATTAATTGCAATCTACCAGGATGTGTGAAGTATTGGAACAGAAGAGAAAATATGAATATGAAAAGAAAATGATTGAATAATAAAATAGAAAAATCAATGCAAGAATGGATGCTAAGGATGACTCAAAATCAATGTAATAGGTGAATCATTTACTGGGTGAAAATCATGAGATTAATAGAAACACAGAAAAGATTTCCTATAGATGGGATAGGTTTCATTGATGGACCTTTAAATTTATTTCTTCCTAAGAGGAGGAATTTTTTTCTACACTCATGCAATAATTTCCACTTGGAAAAGTGTATTTTCTACATTGGGGAGGGGGGAGGGGGGAGGGGGGAGGTGGGGGGTACTTGGCCTCACTTGTACTTCTCTCTTATATGGGGATTCTTTATTGTATATGCATGATGTATGTCATAATGGGGGGGAGCATCTTTATTACTCCATTCATTTATACATCTTGCCTTCTTTTTTCATCTTTCTAAATGGGGGGGTGGTTTTCCAAGAGGTTTTCCCTCTTTCTCCATTTTATGAGAGATTGCATTATATTGCATTGTTCTTGCATTTTGTACATGGGTTCCTAACATGGCCTAGTATATAGAACCCATCATCCATTTTTATCTAGCTTTTGTAAGATTAAGTGCGTTCCCATAAATTACACTTAAGGGGGGTGTAGGTGTAATTGAAAATGACTAATTACACTTTACTCAAGTTTACTTATGATAATGTGTTATCATATTAGTTTTCATGTACACACATAGGATCTTATACTTTATTTGAGCACATGTTATCTCACACCTCTCTTTATGTGATACAACTTTGGGTTCTTATCATCTCATTGTTGCACTTACTTTCATGCACAATGGAGGATAATACACCTTTAGTTGACATGTGTTTAGTTGCTATGTTTATCACTTGCATTATTGTTAGTTATCATGCATTGCCTATATATTTAGGTGCATCAACATGTATTGTATCCATTACCCATTTTTATCAATCATCAATGAATCCAGTCATTTGAGGATCATATCATTTTATCTCTCTTGTGCTATCAATTGAGCTTATAGATCTTGGAATTCTCATTCTTTATCCTATAAAAATTCTTACAATTTTTGTTTTTCAAATTATTGGAGTTGTGTGTGTGGGAGAGAAGAAAACTAGAGTTTTAAATGGGAGAGATGAACAACAGACTAGTGATTAGAGATAGTGAAGAATATGCAAGAGAGAAAGGTGACACAAGTGTACTCACAAGGAAATCCAAATAAGGCATAGGAGATCAAGGGATCTTCAAGGTTTACTTATCATATTTATAAAGAAATTTGTGCCACTCATCACAATAACTAGTATTGTTTTCTTTCTTACCATTGCATCTTTTTTGTAAGTACTTAACTAGGCATGTTTCATTAGCAAGCATTTCTACAACCTCTTGCAAAGTACCTCTTAGAAGGAGTATTCTAAATCCTACCACAAGGTAGTCTTTATTAGCTTTTTTAATCCTCACATATTACCAACATTAATAATTGGATGTGTTCTTGCAATGAATACTTGTAGCCTCTAATTGGGAAATCTTTTATCTGTAGTAAAAAAGTAGTGGTATATTACTCCCACCATCATTTTCATCTTATCATCAAAGGTTCCACATATAAAACTTAGGTATAATTGATGTACTATTTTCTATGTGAGTTTATATGGTTCTATGGTGTGTCTTTCTATTAGAATTTGTAATATTTCCTTAGTTGTACTTATATAATTGGGATAAATCAACATTTCCCTTGTGTAATTTATTTTCTCTACTAGAAGTGTGAGGACATGCCACTTATTTGTTTACTTGTCCATGGGTGATCAAGACATGTCATTTTTATAATTCCTTTACTAAGGAAAATAGTTTATTCCTCCTTAAGTGGATTATAACACTTGTTATACAAACACTTATGAATGTGGCATTCATTAATTTGGGAGTTACTAAATAACTCTTTTTCTTACCTATATATAAGAGATTCTCCTCTCTCATTCACTACACAACACACACTTATGTTTTTTTGTAATGATCTTATGGCTCTCTCTCTCTCTCTCTCTCTCTCTCTCTCTCTCTCTCTCTCTCTCACACACACACACACACACACACACACACACACACACATTCTTTAGGAATTTTCCTCATTTTCCTCAATCATATAATTTAGATGGGGTTTTGTTTTATTATCTCCCCTTCAAAGATATTTTGTCTCCTTGTATTAATCTTTGCAATCACTTCTGAGATTATGGATTTATGGTAACAATTTCTTTACAAAACTCTTTTGTGTTCTTTCCTTTAAGTATTTTCCTTTGAATATTTCTTACATGGTAACAAAGCTATTTAATCCTTGTTTGAATGTTGTTTTTAAGGTTGTCATATTTTGGAGATAGTTGTTGATAGGAGAAGAGAAGCTTCAGCTTCAATTCTAATATTTATGTTGGATGTTGTTTAATTAATTTTTTTATCATCTAACCCTCTTTGTAAGGCTTACCACTAGAGAGTCCCTTTTGTTGAGAATGGGTTGAAGAACCTAATCAAAGAGGGAGATTATAAAGGGAGATTTTTGAGAACATACAAGTATGATCAATATGCTTCAATCAATGTTTTTTCACTGATGTCAAACCTACTTTTTTCTAGTAAGACAACTGCTTATAAGATTTAAGTACTATCACTTAGATGATTGATGAAGAGGATTTGATCAAAAGATGTAACAATAGCACCTAGAGGAAAGGTTGAGTTATGATTATGTAATGAAGTACAAGAATCAACTAAGACAATGATAACATGATGTATTGATAATCTTCTTAAGGTTACAAAGGTTGGTTACACTAAGAAAGTTTAGAATAACAAGTTACACAAAGTTTTTCTGCCAAGCTTGACTGAGTGGATAGTAGGTGCCGAGCAAAGTTAGTGCAAGTCAAGCAAAAAATTAGTTGGAACTGAGTAAAAGTTCATTCTAGTGGATTCCAAGTAGAACAGTGGATGCTAAGTAAATTTTAGTTGATGCTGAGTACCAGCAACATTTAGTTCATACTAAGTAATTTCATAGTGGATGCTGAGCAACATAGTGTGTTTCAAGCATCAAAAGTAAGATAATTATGAGTTGTTGTATTATTTAATTAAAGATTGTGAATTTGATAAATTTGACCTGACAAGTTTTTTTTCTTGGATTATGTGAACCAAGTGGAAGATAAGGATGATGAGCTAGTGGCATAGACTTCAAGGTAAACCATTTTTTAGGTGAATTCAAAGAGGATTCTAGGAGAAGTTTCTAGAAGAGATATGGAATGTGGGGTAGATACATTGTGTCCTGCCTAATCCATCCTAAACCTAAATTGGATGATGAAGAATGAGTGGCAAAAATATCTTAATTTCCTATTTATAGGAATGGTTGGTCATGAATCAAATTTGTCATGTGTGAGAACCTAAGGAAGACAAGGAGTCAAGGGTTTTGCTTCATCAAGTGACCTAAGAGAAGAGTCTACATTGGCATGTTAAGCAAGAAGGCTTAAGGAGATGAATCCTTGAAGGGTGAACAAGCTAATAGGGTTTCATTGTATGAAGGCCAAACAGAATTGAGGACTAAAATAGTGATCTATAATCTAAAAATAAAGTTATAAGTTGTATCAGATAAAGCCTTATTGTTACTCTCTAACAATTGTATCATTCTAGGGTAAATTTTTTGAATTAAGGTTGACCTAACAGCCATTTGTAAATCCTTTAACTAAGTGTCATTCCAAGTGAATGGTTTAAAGTCCTCTAACAAGGCTCACTCCTAAGAGGGTGATTGAAATCCTTTAATAGGGTCATATTTAACAGTGTTTACTGTAACCTTTAATAGGGTTGGCCTTTCACTGGGCATCACTTCAAAAGAGTGAAAAAGAGTAGCATGTTATTGGTGGTTTGTCCCAAATTGGATTTCCACATAAATCATTATGTCAAGTGTGTTGATGAATCTATTATGTTTCATGTTTACATTTTTGCAAGTAGATTTGATAGTAACCTACAAGTTTTAAGTTACTACACAATCCTAAGGATGCATGCATGAGTATAAATGTTTTATGGGTTCACTAAGCTATGAAAAGTTTTAGTTATATATTTGGACCTTGGATAACTGATTCACCACCCCCCCAGTTATTCTAAAGGATGCCAACAATTGGTAACAGAGCCATCTTCTTAAAGAGGACTAGTTTGAAGGTACTAGAAGCACAAAGATCAAGATGTTGGAAAGAGATGTACCCAAGCTCAATAGAGATAACTTTCCTAGATGGAAAAATTTGATGAAGATACACCTTGGAGGACTTGGAGATCATGCAAAATCTACCATTACTATTGAGAATGTTGACAACATCAACTGCTAAGGATATGAGAAAGAAGAAAGAACACAACCAAACAATGTTGGAAATTGCCTCTACCCTAAGTTATGCTAAATTTGATGATATCAAATGTCTTTATAGTGCAAGGAAAATGTGGAATGCCCTAGCCACCATATATGGAGGAGACACCAATGTTCTTAGAGCCAAAGTTGAAAGTCTCAGAGGTAAGTTTGATAAAATGAGAATGGAAGAAGGTGAAAATATTGCTCAATATATTACTAGGATAAAAGAAGTAGTTAATGTAATAAGAGGAGCTAATGGAAAATGACATGATGATATTGTGTTAAGAAAATTTTTAAGGACACTACTAACTATATATGCTATTAGAGTTTTTGCAATTTAAGAACTGAGATGTATACAAGGGAATGATCTATCAATTGAAGGTTTGGTAGGTAGACTCACTACTTTTGAGCTATGTAACTTTGATAATTACAAACCTAAAAAGATTGAATCTACTTTCAAAATCAAAGTGTCATTGAAGGAACTTGATGAGAAGAAGAAAAAGATAAAGATAAAATACATGTCTAGTGATAGTGATACAGATGGGGAGGATGTTGAACAACTTGAAGCACTACTAGCAAGAAGATTCCAGAAAGGTAAAGGTAAGTTCAAAGGTAAATTGCCTATCATTTGTTTCAATTGCAACGAGGTTGGTCATATTGCTGCTAGTGTTGAGATTCTAGTCATGGTTTTTATTAGTGACATACACTTATGTAGATTTTAACTATCTACCAAGCATATTGTACAGTAAATAGTGTTAACCAAGCATTTTAGTTGCTACTAAGTTCTACAATTACTACCAAGTCCTTTGGATAGATTTTAGTTTGCACCAAGTAGTTACTACTATGGTGATGATCAAAAGTATAAACTAAGCAACTCAGTGTATACTAAGTTTACCGATACAAACTAAGTTGTCCAATGCTTACCAAGTTCATAGTTGATTTGATGCAAGTCTAGTGTTAACTGAAATACTTAGTGTTAACCAAGTGACTCAGTTTATACCAAGCTCATAGTGATAGCATTGACCGAGCTATACACTGTAAATCAAGTGATTTAGTTTATATGCTGAGTTTCATAGTATTCATTGAGTCATGAGTGTAGACCAAGTTCAAGACTACTTTGAAGTGATCATTATGGACCAAGGTTCTACATCTACTTAGTGCATTTCAATGTTGAGCATTGATAGTGGATGTCAAGTATCAAAGCCTCACCGACTCAGTGTCTAGAACCCGAGTTTCTACACTTTGGCTAATTTTATAATATTTGTGTAAACTTGTATTATGGTTGACTTTGTGATTTGTAATTAGATTGGTATATATGCAATGTATTGTATCACATCCAAAGGAATGAAAAATAAAAGGTAATGAAATAATAAGAGAAGAGAAAAAGAGAAAATTATGAAGGCTACAACAATACAAAGAGCAACAAAGATATATCTATCATAGCAAGGTGATTTGTACACTCAGAGTAATCTTATTCAGCAAACCAAGTTATAGATCAAACAGTAGCTACTATTTCATCCTAATAGGTGGATTAGTCAAATCCTTTAACAAGGTAGACCAAATAGTCATGTGTAAATCTCTTTATTGAGTGCATACTTCATTGTATGTTTGTAAATCCTTTTGCAAGGTGGACCTAGCAATCCTTATTGCTCTTGATAGGGAAGATCATCAAAAGTGATCATTGTAAGCCTTAACAGGCCAATTTTATACTAGAGTACTAAAGCTTGTGGGTATCATCCCCACCCTAGTTTTACTTTCTATTTGGAAGGTTTCTAGGTCAGCAAAATTGTGTGTCAAAAGTGTTATGTATACTTTAATGTTTGTAGTTTATCATTCATGCAATTAGATTAGAATACTCATGGAGGATCAATAATAATTAAATATTAAGTTTTATTGGTTACTAATTCACCCCTCCCCTCTCAATAACTTAGCCTATCATAATATTTCCAACAATTGGTATCAGAGCTTTATGGTTCTAAGAGAAAAGTTTAATAGCTTGAGAAAAGATCAAAGGCAATGGAGGTATTCAAATTTGACAAGGCTATTGACAATAAGAAGATGGATTTGGAATTGGCCATTGGATAACTCAAGAAAGAAAAAGAGAAACTCTCTTAAACCATAAAAAGAAGAAAAGATGTTGCAATCCAGATGAATGATCCACTCTACATTGAAGAAAGAATTGAAGACATCCATTCAAGCAATTCAAATAAAGTTGATGAAGTAATCAAAGAACTATTGGAAAAGAATAGTACTCTTCAACAAGAAGTAAGGAAACTAACAAGAGAGCAAGAAATTCAATCAGTAAGATTGTGTGAAGTCGTGGATGAGAAAAAAAAGATAAAAGAAGAGATAGAAGGAAAGAACAATGAAATTCAGCACCTATCGCTTCAGAAAGAAAACTTCATTGATCATCTTACCAATGCAAATGAAGAAATCATGAATCTAAGATTAGAGAATGAAAGATTGTAGAATGATCTAAACACTAAAAGGCAAACCAATGAAAAGATGATAAAATCTCAAGAAAACTTGAATCAGTTGAATGAGAAAAGTCATTACAAACAGAAAGGAAAAGTAGGAATTGAATATACAGAAGAGGTGGATCATCCAAGAAAGGAGCTCAAAAGAATCAAAAACCTACGTGCAGTCACTGTGGTAAGATAGATCATACATCAAAATAATGTTGGAGCAATGGGAAAGCAAAATTCAATGAAAAATGCTACAATTGTAATAAGCATGGTCATAGGAAAAATGAATGCAAAGAAAAACCAAAATTTGAAGGCAAATGTCACAAATGTAAGCATGGACACAAGTCATCAAAATGCAAAACTAAGTTATTGAATCAAGAAGAACTGATTCTAAAAGCTATATTTGGTTGGGACTATAACACTTAGTGAAAATGTCATTACTATGGAGAATTTGGACACATTATAATGAATTGTGAGAAACATCACATGAGGAAAAGAGATACTATCAGAATATGCTTCATTTATACAAAACTTGGTGATCTTTCCAAGAACTATATGAATACTGGAAGAATTGAAGATGAAAACAAGTAAAAAGCTAATATCATCATAAAGAAGATGAGACAAAAATGGGTTCGAAAGTCTACTAAGAATTCAAGTCCAAGCAATGATGATCAAGTCACTCAAGAAATTGGTGACTCCACCATTTCCACTTTATTTCTCATAAGAGAACTGCAACTAGGATACTAAAGAAGACATCAAATATCAGTTCCAATTGATAGGACAAAAGATCCATGTTAGCATTCAAGATGCAAAGGGATCACTAAGTAAGAGATGGTAGTCACTACCAAGGTACTATCCTTATCGAGCAAGGTCAGGTTATAGACTCTACCAAGCAAGGTTAGGAGTAACTAAATTTTGTGTGGTCACCAAGTCATGAAAGACTATCGAGTATTCAATGCAAGTGAAGTGGATGAAAGTTTGTCATTTGAGTGAACATTCATACTAGGTATTTATGACAAAATTTGATAAAAAGGAAAAAATTGAAGTTTTTTCTCACTATGAATTTTTTAGAGCTATTTGTGTAGAGCAATCTTCAGAGCATTCAAGCAATTTGAGAAAATTAATACTAAAAGTTTTTGTATTTTCTCAAACCCTACCGAGAAAAGATGGAATCCTCCAGTAGCAAGTTAAAGAGAGGTTTAGACATGTTGGTTTGAGGTGTGGAATGGAAGGCACCAAATTTCAAGTTGACTCCTACAATTGCAGAAACCCTAGATCAAAGTGGATTGCAGTCACAAAATCCATCTAGGATACTATTAATTAAGAATATATGTTTGCATTTCAAATGTTCTATTCAAGATATCAAAACACTAGAGATGGATGAATGTTTGAAGGAGTTATGCATTGATGGTGTGTTAAAACCTGAGCATCAACATCTTGAGACAAAAGGTTTAACTCACATTCCTCATATGCCATGGGATTTCCAAGTAAAATGGATAAGGTTTATCCTTAGTTATGTGCACAATGGTAAACTATGGTTGGAACAACCAATTTTAATAATGAAGAAGATGATCCATAGGATCACTAGTCTTCCCATGTTGACAAAGGTAAAAATGACTAAAACCCTAGGTCAGGTTGAATTGGAGAAGAAAACCCTTGTCAAGTGGGATGAAAGGGGAATGAAGATAAGTTGTGTCACTAACATGGAATTGAAGTTTGGCATTCATGTCATCACCCACAACATCTACAGTTCAAGCAAATTGAACAATGTATCTTGTGAAGCAGTTGATTTAGAGTATAAGGTGATCAAGGATAACCTTTCTCTTAACCTTGGCAAGTTACTATTGAATTAGTTCAACAAGAACATGGAAAGCATAAAAAATTCCAAAAATAATCCATGTAAGTTCGATTCACTCTTGCCCTATTTTTTTTTCTATGTTCAAAAGTTCTTCCCATCAAAAGGTACAGTGGTTTGGAGAAAAGATGTACTAGTCCTTTATCAGATTAATGAGTATATTGTTGAAATGGGAGAGAATTATGCAAGCATTATGAATAACTACTTTGATGCATTTAAAGAGAAAATGAATAAAAAATTTAGGATTCCAAGGAAATTAGTTGAAGATTACAAAGATGATGTTTGTTTCATGGTTGATAGTGACAAAGTATACATTTAGGTAGTTAGGCAAAGAATAGCATGGGTAAAACCTCTAGGAATATGAGGTGAACATTGATGAAATCAAAGACATAATTCAGGCATTGATAAATGAGCCTGTTGATCCTAAAGCTACTTACTTTGGCACTAATGATGATGCAAAGGCCAAGATAGAACTAGAATCAAACTTCATCAGGCAGTTAACAAGGGCAAGAAGAGGATTACTAAACTAAAAACTAGTTCCACTCTTCTGTTAACTAAAGGAAAAGGAGAGGATGAAGAAGCAAAAGATGAAGAAAAATCAAAGGAAGAATAGCCACTAAAGAACAAAGGTAAGGTAATTATTTCCAAACCTACTAAGACATCTACTATTGTTTTCACAAGGAGATCATCAAGGAAGAAAGAAAATAAAGGAGGAGGAGGCATAATCTTGAAGAGGTCTCCACCAACCTTTGAGGAAAGAATAAAAGAATTAGTATCAAGATCTGGCATTAAAAATTTCAAGGCACTAAAGTATGAGACTAGGAATATAGAGGAACTGAAGCAAATAGAAGATATATTAATATCCAAGATGGGTAAGTGGAAGTAATCACCTAACCAGCTTACTCAGTAGATTCCTAATGCTTTGATGGACAAGATTAAGCCAATATGGGAACATGCCATGCAAACTGAAAAAGATATATATGAGAAAACTCTAAGGCAACTCATGCCAAATTTGGATGAAAAGGAGGTGAATGAATCTTTGAAGAAAAATGAAGAAAAGTTAACTTTAAGATTCAACACTTGTCTTGTGTTATTGAAATAAATTGAGCATGTTGTGAAGAATGTTACAAAAACATGGAAGAATGTCTATCTTCTTCAAAAATTGAGTGATTTTGTAGTTAGTATAAGTGATAAGGATGATGCTGATGATGATCAGGAGAAAGATGATGAAGAGGTGACTCATTTTGATAATGTAGATGACGAAGAGGAGCAGGGGCAAGAAGCTACCAAGGAAGATGAACAAGATATTAAGGTGATTGACCTAGTAAAGATTGCTACAATGGTCATAGTCTCACTTCCTCACTCTCCAAAAAAAATATTGAAAACACTAAGCCCAGAGACAGATTCAACAAGATTGATTGTGATTAGCACTAAAAGCACAAGCACTCAATCAATCTTTGCACTTGTCCAACTCAGTACTTCATTAATAGTAGTGCGAAGCACTTCATCTACCAAGCATCAAGCTCTTTCCTCTACATCAATTTTGGATACATCAGGTATTTCAACTACTAGTATTTCAATGAGTGCAGTATCCATTTTTTCAACAA
Source organism: Cupressus sempervirens (assembly GCA_028749045.1). Taxonomy (NCBI): domain Eukaryota; kingdom Viridiplantae; phylum Streptophyta; class Pinopsida; order Cupressales; family Cupressaceae; genus Cupressus; species Cupressus sempervirens. Next base: position 600,982,362 of record CM053792.1, read on the forward strand.
GTTCTACCATATCTACAATTGTTTCCATTGTTACCATGTAAGCAATAAGTGCAAGGATAGTTGAGACCAAGCCTTAACCAAGCATAATTTTTTTGGGAAAAGGAAAAGAGAAGGAAGAGGATATAGATCTTGATGAGGATATTTTCATTCCTAAATGGGACATCTCAAATCTAAATCCTGAGTAGATGCATGTTTTTGGAGAACTTCTTCAAAAGAAAGCCAAGTAGCAAAGGCTTAGAGAGGAAAGAAACAAGGAATTCAAAATAATTAAGGATGCTAAGAATATTCTAGTAAAGGCTCTAGGCATAGAGATTAATACTTCTCAACCAATTTTTTATTAGTTGGTAGAGGCAATCCATAAATATAATGAAGATTTGGATGGACAGGACAAATTATTGCAGAAATTTGAGAAAAAGTTTGAGAATAAAGTTTTAGAACTTATTGCTCAACAAATTTCCATTTATAAAGTAGAATTATCTACTATTCTAGGCTCTCTAGAGACCTCCTACATCAATGTATCTTTTCTTTTTGGTAAACTATGTGATACATCAATTTTCACAAAAGAAATAAGAGATAAATTATCAAAGATTGATGAGGATCTGAAGGCAAGTGCACAATAATTACAACTTGACCCGAGTTCAAGCTCTGATGACTTCAATAGGATCAAATTTTTGACAGATATGCAGGTAGAATTGCTAAGAGAAGAGGTAAGAATCATATCAACATTGATAGATATTCAGAACATGATTCTCCCAAACATGGATGCACTACAAAAGCACATTACACTTTCAAAAATGCTCATCCATGACAACTTCTCCATTATGGACCATATGATAGAATTGTCAGCAGAAGTGCAAATTCCATTCCACACATGCAAGGTACTATAGGAGAATTAAGAAAAGACTTTGGAACTTATCCTCAAGGTACATTTAGATGTCTTGTCACATTTTGGCATTAATATATAGAATATATATTGCATTAATGTCAAAAAGGGGGAGAAGATTGGAGAAAATTGCAGATTGTATGTATATTGTATAAAGAAGGAGAAAAATATACATATCAAATCTATAGTATACTATATATTATGTATGGAGGAGCATTATCATATATAGGAATATAACTTTTACAAAACCAATTTTGAAAAATCTCAAAAATAGTATACTCTACCAAGTTGGAGACATAAGGTGATGGATAAAGATGTTCTTGAACATTCTTGAATTCAGTTTTGATTGATAAATGTTTTTGTCACTAATGCCAAAGATGGAGATTGTTGACATTTCAATCATGTTTATTATTAGTGGCATACACTTATTCAAATTGTAAGTATCTATAGAGCATATTGTACAGTTAATAGTGTTAATCAAGCATTTCAGTTGCTACCAAGTTCTACAGTTTCTACTAAGTCCTTTGGATTAATTTTAGTTTGCACCAAGTAGTTACTACTATGGTGATGATTAGCAGTGTAAACTAAGCATCTCAGTGTATACCAAGTTGTGCAGTGCTTATTGAGTTCATAGTTGATGTGACGCGAGTCTAGTGTTAACAGAGCTACTTAGTGTTCAACCAAGTGAGTCAATTTATACCAAGCTCGTAGTGATAGCATTGACTGAGCTATGCAATGTGAATCAAGTGATTCAATTTATATATCAAGCTTCACAGTATTCGTTGAGTCACCAATGTAAACTAAGTTCAAGAATACTTTGAAGTGATTTTTATGGATTGAACTTCTACATCTATTGAGTGCATGACAATGTTGAGCATTGGCAGTGGATGTTGAGTATCAAAACCTCACCAAGTCACTCTTAAGAACCCAAGTTTCTTCACTTTGGCCAATTTTTTAATATTTGTGTAAACTTGTATTGTGGGTAACTTTGTAATTTGAATTGGATTGGTATATATGTAATGTATTGCATCACATCCAAAGGAATGAAAAAAAAATTAATGAAATAAGAAGATAAGAGTAGAAGAGATAATTACAATGGCTACAGTAGTATAAGGAGCAACAATGATTTATCTATCATAGCAAGGTGATTTGTACACTTAAAGGAATCTCATTCAACAAACCAAGTTGTAGATTAGAAATTAGCTATTGCTTCATCCTAATAGGTTGATCAATCAAATCCTTTAACAAGGTAGACCTAACAGTCTTGTGTAAATCTCTTTACCAAGTGCATAATTCATTGTATATTTGTAAATCCTTTTGCAAGGTGGACCTAGTAGTCCTTATTGCTAGTACCAGAGAAGATCATTAGAAGTGATCATTGTAAGCCTTAATAGGACAACTTTATACTGTAGTACCAAATTTTTGTCGGTATCATCCCCACCCCAATTTTACTTTCTATTTGGAAGGTTTTTGGGTCACCAAAATTATGTGTCAAAAGTGTTATGTATGATTTAATGTTTTTAGTTTCTCATGCATGCAATTAGATCAGAACACTCATGAAGGATTAATTGCTAATTAAGGATTAAGTTTTATTGGTTACTGATTCATCCCTCTCCTCTCAATAACTTAGCCTATGATAATATTTCTAATAGCTAGATGTCTAGAAAAGTAAAATTATAGAGGTGGTGACAAGTGCAAAAGTAGAAGAGATGAAGACATCAAGGACTACAAAGACAAAGGCAAAAGGTCATGCTACATTGCTAAAAAGGAAACATCTGATGAACATGATGATGAAGTGGTGTATGTTATAATGAAGGATAAATTTGATGAAGATGAGGCAACTATACTTGTGACTTGTGTGAAAAAGAGTGATAGATGGGTCATTGATAGTGGGTGTTCATATCACATGACTGGAGGCAAAAGTAAGTTCATTTCCTTGAATTGTTATGATGGAAACAGTGTAAGATTTGGTAATGATGCACCATATTTGATGTAAAAAAAAGGTTCTATCAAGCTCACTAATAAGATTTTATGTGACAATTCTTACTATGTTCAAGCACTTAACTATAATCCTTTGAGTGTGTCACAATTTAATAATTTGGGATGTAAGGTTGAGTTTGAAAACAAGGTTGCTAAGATATATGACACAAATGGAAGATTGATTGGAAAAGGTGATCTAACTAGAAGCAATCTATTGTATCTTGACATAGAGGATGTTACTTGTCTTATAAAGTTTTATGATGTATGGCTATGGCACAAGAGGTTATGTCATGTTAATTTTGATACCTTGGTTAGTATCAGTAACATGAAAAAGGTTAGAGGTTTTCCCAAGTTAAATAAGCCTAATAATATAATGCACAAACAATGTTAGTTAGGAAAAATGAAAAAGTCAAGTTTTAAGAGTAAAACTTACACCTCTAAAGAAATACTAGAGATTGTTCATACTAACTTATGTGGACCAATTGATGTGCAAAGCTACAAAGGAGATAAATGCATTATGTTGTTTGTTGATGATTATTCTAGAATGATGACTATTATGTTTTTGAAATAGAAATTTGATATGTTTCAAATGGTTAAGTGGTACTTAGCAAGAGTTGAGAAGGAAACAAGTAAAAGCTTGAAGTGATTGAGATCTAATAGAGGAGGATAATTCATATCAAATTAGTTTGAGATGTTCTGTAATGATAGAGGAATCAAAAGGCAGACATCTACACCTAGAACCCCACCACAAAATGGGATTGCTGAAAGGAGGAACAGATCTATAATGGACTGTGCTAGAATAATCATGATGCAGAAGAATGTTGCTTTGAAATACTAGAGAAAAGTTGTAAGTACAACTATCTATACCTTGAATCATGTTCAAGTCAAGAAAGGTACTCATTCAACACCTTTTGAACTATGGTATGGATACCCACCAAATGTGAAATATTTTAAGATATTTAGAAGCAAATGTTACATTCTTGAAAATTTCAAAAATGGTAAACTTGATTCAAAAGTGAAGAAGGTATATTCTTAGGATATTTCACAAAAAATTAAGCTTACAAGTGTTTAAATATTAACACTAAAAAAGTTGTGGAAAGTACCAATGTGAACTTTGATGAATATACCAAAGTATATGAGGTTGAACCTATAAAAGAATTAGAAGAATACAAATCATTTGAATACAATAAGAACATGGTATGTAGATTACACAAGCCTCTATATGTTTTGAAACAAGCACCAAGAGCAGGGTATGAAGGACTTCATAAGTATCTTGTAAAGATTGGATTTTAAAGAATTGATGATAACAATAATCTATTCATAAAGACAGAGAAAGGCAAAGGTATTTTTTTATTTAAACAAATTTTTTTTATGATATCATTTTTGGAGGTCAAGATGCCTTATGTAAAGCTTTTGTAAATGAAATGAAGCAAGAATTTGAAATGTCTATATTTGGAGAAATCAAATTCTTTGTGGGTTTGCAAGTATATCAGATGAAATATGGTATATACATCACTCAGTCAAAGTATGTCAAGAAAATACTATAATTGTTTGGATTGAAGGATTCCAGACTAGTAAGTACACCTATGGTGACAAGACTCAAGTTTTCAAAGAATAATGATTTAGCTGAATTAAACCAAACATTGTATAGGTATATGATTGGAAAGTTGCAATATGTAGTACATAGCAGACCTGACATTGCATTATCTATAGGGATAGTTGCAAGATTATCTACAAATCCTAGAGAGAGTCATTTAATGGCTGTAAAGAGAATAATGAGATATTTGAAAGAAATAGAAGAGTTTGGTCTATACTATAAGAAAAATGAGAAATTTTAATTAAGAGCCTATACTGATGTTGATTGGGCTGGAAACATTGATGATAGAAAGAGCACCAGTGGAGGAGCATTTTTTAGGCAAGAGACTAGTTACATGGACTAGCAAGAATTAAAATTGCACCTCACAATCTACTACTAAAGTTGAATATGTTGTTGTTGTTTTAAATTGTACAAACATTATATGGATCAAAAAAACTACTTGAAGGTATGAAGGAAGAGATCACAGAACCAGTGATACTTTATTATAATAATAGAACTACTATCAATATATCAAAGAATCCAATGATGCACACAAAGGCTAAGCACATTGCAATCAAGCATCATTATTTGAGAGACTTAGTTCAAGATAAAGAGGTGAAGATGGAATATGTTAACACAAAAGAGAAAATTGGTGATATCTTCACAAAAACATTACCTAAGGATGCTCATGAGTATCTAAGAGGTAAACTAGGGGTGATACCCCTATCAAAGGCTATCTAAATAACAAGAGGAGTTCCCTGCATCAAACAAGCTAATTTTCATATGTTACAAATTGATGCAGATGATCTTACTTTAGGAGCTATCTAAAGTAATCAAAGAGTTGAAACATCAAATTAGTCACAAGAAAGGTGACAAAGGAAGAAACTAAAGAAACTAAAATGCTTATATTTGCATAATTAAAGATGATAATTATTTGGCATTGTTTTCAAATAGGGAGATAATATTGTTGATCAACAATATGAATACTAATCAAGAGAGATAATTACTAAACGAGATAATTGATGATATTGCCGATCCGAGGAGAACACAAGTATGATGAGGGAGATAGAGAAATAAAAGGAAGAGGGAGAAATCCTAATATCTACCTAGTAATAGGGAGATATATTAAAAGGGAGATATATTAAAAGGGAGATATAAGATGAAATTCAAAGGGAGTTATAAAGAGTTTTGTAACCTAATCAGAAGATGAAAGTTGTTGATAGAGGGAGAGATTTCAATACAAGGAATTATTTTATTTTTGGTAGTGGTATTGTCTTATTATTTTAACCTAGTTAGTTTGGTTGAACAAGGTGCTTACCATTTTGTTGATTTGGTTGATCAGTTTGGTTTGCCATCAATGCCAAAGAGGGAGATTTTTGAGAATGGATTTAAGAAGCTAATCAAAGAGGGATATTGTAAACAGAGATTGTTGAGAACATACAAGTATGACCAATATGCTTTAATCATTATTTTTTTACTAATGTCAAACCTATTATTTGCTGGTAAGACAACTGCTTATAAGATTTAAGCAATATCACTTAGATAATTGATGTAGAGGATTTGATCAAAAGATGTAACAATAACACCTAGAGGAAAGGTTGAGTGATGATTATATAATGAAGTATAAGAATCAGTTAAGACATTGATAACATGATGTATTGATATTCTAGTTAAGGTTATAAAGGTTGGTTACACTAAGAAATTTTAGAAGAAGAAGTTATGCAAAGATTGTTTGCCAAGCTTGACTGAGTGGATAGTAGATGTTGAGAAAAGTTAGTGCAAGCTGAGCAAAAAATTAGTTGGAGTCAAGTAAAAGTTCATTGTAGTGTATGTCAAGTAGAATAGTGGATGTCGAGTAAAGTTTAGTTGATGTGGATCACCAATAAACTTTATTTCATGTCAAATAATTTCATAGTGGATGTCGAGCAATGCAATGCATGCTAAGCATCAGAAGCAAGATAATGTTGAGTTGTTGCATTATTTAAAAGATCATGAATTCAAATAAATTTGAGCTAACAAGTTTATTTTCTTGGATTATGTGAACCAAGTGGAAGATAACAATGACGATTTGGTGGCACATACTTCAACATAAATCATTTTTTAGATGAATTCAAAGAACATTATAGGAGAAGTTTCTAGAAGAGATATGGAATGTGGGGTAGATACATAGTATCCTACCTAATCCATCCTAACCCTAAATTGGATGATGGAAAATGAGTGTCAAAAAATATTTTAATTTTCTATTTGTAGGAATGGCTAGTCATGAAGTAAAGTTGTCATGTGGGAGAACCTAAGGAAGATAAGGAGTCAAGGGTTTTTCTTCATCAAGTTACCTAAGAGAAGACTCTGCATTGGCATGTTAAGAAAGAATGCTTAAGGAGATGAATGCTTGAAGGGTGAACAAGCTATCAAAGTTGTAAAGTATGAAGGCCAAGTAGAATTGAGTATTGAAATAGTTATTTGTAATCTATAAATGAAGTTGTAAATTGTATGAAATTGAGCCTTAGTGTTACTGTCTAACAATTGTATCAGTCTGGGGTAAATCCTTTGGACTAAGGTTGACATAATAGTCATTTATAAATCCTTTAACTAGGTGACATTCCAAATGAATGGTCTAAAGGCCTCTAATAAGGCTCACTCCGAATAGGGTGAGTGAAATCCTTTAACAAGATCACATTTAATAGTCTGTATTGTAACAACTAATAGGGTTGGCCTTTCATAGGGCATCACTTTAGAAGAGTGAAAAAGAGTAGCATGTTACTGGTGGTTTTTTTCAAATTGGGTTTCCATGTAAATCATTGTATCAAGTGTGTTGATGAATCTATTATGTTTCATATTTACATTTCTGAAAGTAGATTTGATAGTAACCTACAAGTTTTAAGTTATTGCATAATCTTAAGGATGCATGTATGAGTATAAATGTTTTATGGGTTCACTAAGTTGTGAAAAGTTTTAGTGATACATTTGGACCTTGGATAATTGATTCACCCCCCCCACCCCCCCACTTTTAGTTATTCTAAAGTATTCCAACACTTTTTTATTATCTAACCCATTTTATTTCTCATTTTTTGAAAGGCTTTCTGCTAAAACAAAGAGGAACATTGATATATTTCAATTGTATTAACATTGTTCCTTATAGGTTGTTGCTTTAATAATAATTTACCTTGTCAAGTTTGAAATCCCTATTTCTTCTTTGTTGTATGTAGTGTCTCTCATGTTTGCAATTTGTACCTTGTTATATTTTGATCCATGAGATACTTGTTACTCTTGTTATGTTTACATTTGAGATGACCTAAGCGTCTGATGTTATACTTTGATTTCAACATCATAGATGTCAAACTACTATATTGTTCAGTTTATCATGTTTGCATGATGATGCCATTTTGAGATGATAGTAGGTTTTGTGATGATATCTGATTATCTAGTATTTAAACATATTTCTAATTATGTTATGTGATGGATTTAATTCTATGGTTATTTACTTCATTCTTTATTTTTCTTTATGCGTACATGAGTGATGTAAATGGATTATTTTAGTATAATTCTATAAATGGTTAAATTAGGTGATTTAATACATTTATTGCTTCAGCTTTGTTATTATATGAAATTGCACTTGATCATGTGTTTTAGTGTACAAGATTTATATCCCTGGCAGTGGCACATAGAGTTAGTGATTTAACTATTCATATTTACCATTGTCATCCCTATATGGTCGACATATCTTATTTTATTATTTTATTAAACCCTCTAGTGATTTGATAAATTTGGACTCATTTGCATTATGTGATTAGACCTATGAATGTGTCTCTGCAGTTAGAGATTTGCATTGTTGTGAAAGTTGTTAAGGAAATTTATGTGATTTTAGGTTTTTGGACTTTATTTTTATTGATTTTAATTTCTAGAAACTTTTCCATAGATGAATTCAAACTAATTGGAATAGCCTATCTTCATTTGGATTGATTCAGAGTCTAACTAGTTTAATTGGTTATTTACCCTAATCGATTATTCACTAGAAAAGTGAATATGTATTGAAAGAGGACATCAATTCCTCACTTCTCACATTTGAAAATTAAGAAATTGAGATCTTTTTCCAAAATCCTCTTCTAGAGGATTATGTTTTTGTTCATTATGAGAGCTATGGGCATGGGATCTTCACTTGCTCAGTCTTGTTGGATCAAGCTCGAGGGGACCTTTTTTTGCCATGACTTTTGGTAGCTTCTACAGTTTATTTATTTTATTATGCTGATTTCTATTTCCACCCCTTTTTTTGTTAGGTAGGGCTCTCCTATTTTCATGTTTTAGCTTTGTTTCTGGTAACTATTTGTTTGGAGGCTGAGAACTAGTGTTCCCCTCTATTTTTGTTTGCTAGTTCTGTCTATTTGGTTAGATATGAATGTTTTCCCTATTTTTGAGATGAGGGTTTGGGGTTTTGCACCTTTAGGCTAGTAATTTTTTCACACAGTGCCTAAACATGAATTTTATTGGATTTTCATGGCTTTTGTGCCAAAAGACCAAATGGGTTTGAATTTTGAATTTTTTGAGTTTTGGGGTTTTTACCTCATTTTGCATGTTGCCCAATTTTCTTAGGTTTTCTTGGCATGTTGTAGGTCATGGACCTGGATCATCTATTGGGATTCTAGTTAGAAAATTTTTGCACTTTTATGTTGCATTAGGATATGTGTCGCATCTATCCTCCCAAGTTGTTATTCGATTTAGTGTTTTATTGCATATGTTCTTATCTAGCCATAGTGTTTTGATATTCATGATGGTGGTGCACCCTCTCACGAGCACATGGGTATGCATTTATTAGGTGACTTATGAGGCCCTAACCCCTAGTGGTAATGTAGTTGAGTTATATATTTGGGGTTGGGTTTGAAATATGCATGCCTATAGGTGCTCATCGTTGGATGAGTATGGGTAGAATAGGGTAGTTTCATGGATGGGCTTCTTTTGCATCCCTAGTAACCATGCCCAAGTTGATAGATAGAAGGCTTAAATAAGTATTAACTAAATAAAATATTGGTTGGTAATAAACTTCAAAAGATAAAGGTGTGAGCACCTAATTAAGTTTGAGGACATGTTGCATGACCCTTCCATTGGGAAGTTGATTCCGCACCACACTAGCTTGGGCTAATTGATGCCAAGCTATTACCCTCCAAGTGAGTCCCTAAATAGTAACCCATTGAAAGTCTGACTAGGACATGTTCTACTTGCATTGTCTCATGATCTTGGTTTTAGTCATCTTACTATTTGGCATGAGTGTTAGCCATGGATGTTTGTTTTATATGTGTTTTTGGTTGGATCATTATCTCCATCAGCATGGTAGGAGCATACCTATGGGTTAAACATGGTTGGGAGGCATAGATACCTTCACCACTACTGGGGACCAATGTACAAAGATGGTCTATTGTTCTAGCATGAACATTGCTTAATGTTTTCACTTGATACTTCAAGTTTCAAAGTATGCTTTCTTGTGACTTATGCTTTCATTAGAATTCTTGGATATCATGTTTAGATGATGTTAGTTTATTTGTCACATTCCCTTATTATGATGTTTAGCATATGATTAGATGATGTGATTTTCTTAACTAGAGTATCTATTTCATATTGCATTAGCATGTTAGGTTTCCTATTCTTATGATGTTATTACATTCTAGTAGTGACATCCTTTTAAGATAGCTTTGACTATCTAGTTGGCAGTTTGGGATGTTATGTATGAGGGATGGCTAGGACCTTTAAGGTCTCATGATGCTATTATGGTTGGGAGGAACTATGCATGAGTTTTATTATGTTCAATTTTCTATGCCTTGAATAATGGATCCGGTACTCCCCGATGTTGAGGAAAAAATTGTCTTGCTCTCTGTTTCTTGTTTTCCTAGTTTTTTGTTATGGTTCCTCATGCAAGATTTTACTTCCTCATGTGAGAGAGTGGAAATTTCATGTGGTTCTTTACATTTCTTCACAAGGCTTGTTGCACTTCCTTGTGCAAACCTTAGCACCAGTGTAGTGCATTTTGGTTGTTGAACCTAGCACTTCCTCGCACGAGATGGTGTTTGCTCACATGGATCAGTGTACTTTCTCACATGAAGAGGTACTTCCTCATGCGAGACTATTAGTTATAAATTCTCTCACATAAAAATTAGGGGGCATCTCTGTAAGGAAACTTGGGTGCAGAAACAGCTTCCTATACTAATCTCTTAAGAGAAGTATGGTGCAAATCCTATTAAAATCTTTTACACTTACATATTCAATATCATGTAAACAACAATATTTCAGCCAACCAAGCATAAAGAAAATAGATAGAGAAAAAAATACATAACACAAATATTTGCCGATGGGGAAACACCTTTCGGTAAAACAACCCCACCCCTCCAGAACCTGCACAATGTATTATCTTCAAGACAAGGTTACAATACACTTGCAATGCAAGTTCAATAGTGACAACAGAAGACACCAGTAGCAACTCCTGGTACCAACAATACACTTTCTTGCATACCACCTCTTCACAACCCTAAAAATGCTTATAACATGAACTTCACTTTAGGGCTACTCCCAAAGGTAACTGTATTAGGGTTTTACCATTCTCTAAGAAAATAGGAACCCTAAAAAAATTTAGAGTGTACAGTACTCAAATTTATCAGTTGCCAACTGTCTTTACCTATCATTAAATATTCCTGACATAGCTGTTACGTGTCATATGAATCCATCATAACTGTTTTAGCGATGATCTCCTTATACACAATTCAAGATGCTGACACGTCAACATTACTTGCAAGAAATACATTTTACAAAACAAATAATAAGAATAGGAATTATCCAAGGTTGAGACACTTTATTCCTAAAAATCTCCACTATTTTTTAGAGAACACAATTTGGACTTTTGAGCACCCTTTGGGAATGCTATGTTTCCTTGATTTGATAGATCAAAGATTTTGTGTTCTAATGTCATCTTTGGTTTCCATCCTTCAGTTTGGTTGTGTCAATTTGGTAGTGGTGTTTGGAGATTCATTGGTGTTTGGATGATTTTTTAATATTCTATTGTGATCTTTTAGATCCTCATATATTGTATGTCATGTGCATCCATACTTGTTTTAAAAAATATATCTTGTCTTTTATTGAGTCCTTTTTCCAAGGATCTCCATGTAGTGCATTGCATTTGGTATCAGAGCCCATGTTGCAACATTGGGATCTCTGTGTTATGCTTCCACTATGTTAAATTTTTTTTGGTGTGTATGTTATTATATAATGGTTGTTACTTTGATTTCTTGTAGTAGTTCATGCTTATGTCTCTTATGTTTTGACATGTGATTCTGACCTTATCTTGTTGCTTCTATAGTGATGCCTCATATACATAGACCTAGTGGTCGGGGTGGTAACTAATGAGTTGTTAATGAAGAGTGTTAAGATGGTGGGGGAGAATAGGATAACAATAATCAGGATGGCATTGGGGCATTGATTTCAGTGCAACAAGAGATTCTTTCTTGATTGGGGCCTTGTATAGAGGAGAACCAAAGCGACCATGGTCAAGAAGAGGGATCTCATCATGGAGATTCCCACATGTCTAAGCATAGAGAGGAGAATCATAAATGTGAATGTTCTTGTACACCATCAGGTGGACAAAGGTACCATCAAGGTGGTAGGAACCATGATGATGAGGATTCCATCCATTTGGACATTATGAAACCCTTCAACACTCTAAACACCATTCTATGATGGCAAGGGAGGTGGCCTCAAGGAGGAGACTTGGTTATTGGACATGGAACATTGTTTTACCATGTATCATATACAACAAATTTGAAGGCTCATTTTCTAGTTATGCAAATGAGGGACCACACATCCATTAGGTGGAATATAGATGGGTAGATGCTTTAGATTAGCATTGCAGATCTCACCTAGGAGATCTTTGAGGAGAGGTTCTAAGAGAGATTCCTATCTCCTTAGTTTAGAGAGCTTATGTTGATGATTTCCATGAGATCAAATAAGGGAACATGTTAGTGGACAATTATGAGATCAAATTCTTTGAGCTTAGGTAGTACTCATTATATGATCATGATGAGGTGCTCCTTACTTAGCATTTTATCTAAGGCTTTAACGATGCCCTTATTGGAGAGGTTTGTATGCATCAACCTAGGACTCTTATTCTTGTTGTAGAGAAGGTACATAATATAGAGAGTAATTTGGCTAGAGGGTCTAGTGGAAAATTAGGTTCTTAGAACCATAGTGCATAGAATTCAGGACAAGATGCCCAGTTTACTCATTCCTCAAGTAATGGCCAAACCCAGTCGACACCCTTACAAGGGGGCCAAGGAAACCAAAAGTGACAGGGCCATCATCAATGGGCCAATGGTGGATAGAATTCTAGTGCCTTAGGGAAGAAAGGAGATGACCAAAGCCATGGTCAGAAGCCTCAACATAATCACCCTTCATAGAGTGGCCAAAAAAAGTCTAGCAAGGGTAGTGCACCTTATTCTAGTACTGCGCAGGGTGGTCATGAGAACAGTTCTCACATTCCTAGAGAAAGTTTCTTTTATGGCTAGCTGTGTCATAAGGCATGGAAATTTCCTACCAAACCATCTATAGGACCTAGTAGAGGTGCAGCTAGATCGAAGCCTACTATGGAAGATGTTGGTAGGAATCATCGAGTCTTTGCAGCAATTGATAACTATCAAGGTGAGAATCAAGATACCATAGTTGAGGATACAAGTTTTTTACATGGTATTTCATCTTTAGTATTATTTGACTTAGGTACTATAGATTCTTTCATTTCACCATCTCTTGTTTAGCGATGTGGGCTAGTAGTATCATGTCAAGTCAATAGATGGCAAGTTGAGTTAGCCATAGGTTCCAAAGTGGTTGTAGACTCCTTGGTTAGTGATTTTAGTTTGAACTTGGGCACCTTCACCATAATAGTGGATCTCCACATCCTACCTTTAGGATCATATGACATTGTGTTGGGCATGCATTGATCAGCCACCCATCAGATGAATATAGATTTTTTTTGTTATTTGGTATAGTATGTTGATGACATGAGTGGGTAGGTGGAACTTTTAGGGGTGTAGATACCAATCTCACTTTGGATGATCTTAGCTAATCAACTAAAGTGGAGTGTGCAAAAGGGATGTCAATTGTTTGTTATTTTTGTCAGTGATCTTGATAAGGGAAAGAGTCATATAGTGATACTTGATGATCACCCACTACTCCATGAGTATGAAGACATATTTCCTGATGAGATATCTGGTATACCACTATAGTGTGACATTGATTTTTGGATTGATCTCATACCAGGAGAAAAGCTAATTTCACAAGCTCCTTACCGCATGACTACTCAAGAGTTGAGTCAGCTCAGATTGTAGTTGGAGGAATTATTTACCAAGGGCCATATTCATCCTAGTTTATCCCTATGAGGTGCACCATTCATCTTTGTGAAGAAGAAAGATGGGTCATTGTATTTATGCATTGACTACTGACAGTTGAATAAGGTGACGGTGAAGAACTGGTACCCTTTGTTGAGGATAGATGACTTGTTTGATTTTTGATTAGATGAAGGAGTATGAGTGTTCTTGAAGATTGATCTTAAGTTGGGATACCATCAAATTTGTATCCAAGAGGCTAACATTCATCAGACAACTTTTCATACATGATATGGGCATTATGAGTTCACAATTGTACCCTTTGGGTTAACTAATGTTCCATCAGTGTTCATGAGTTTGATGAATGGATTATTTTTCACATACCTTGATTAGTGTGTCATTGTATTATTGGATTACATATAGATATATTCTAAGACTATTGAGGAGCATGAGGTCCATTTATGCCAAGTATTGTAGTGCTTGAGAGGCCATCAATTGTATGGCAACTTGGGTAAATGTGGATTCTTTCAGTATGAGGTAAAGTATTTGGGGCATATCATCATAGGTGAGGGTATTGTGGTTGATCTAGAGAAAATTGAGCTATCATGGATTAGTCAGTACCTACTAATGTTTCCAAAGTTCATAGTTTCATGGGATTGGCATGATATTACCATCGCTTCATGAAGGATTTTTCACCTGTGGCCCATCCCATCACTTCTCTTTAATGAAAAGGGAAGAAGTATGTTTGTTCAAACCAGTGTGAGGTGAAATTCAATGCTTTTAAGTAGTGTTTGACTAGTGCACCAGTCCTTTTAGTGCCTAATCCTGTAGGCAATTTTATGGTTTGTATAGATGCTTAATTGGAAGGTGTAGGTGTGGCGTTGATACAAAATGATGGAGTGTCTATATATGAGTCTAGAAAACTCAAGCACCATGAGCTTAACTACCCCACTGATGATTTGGAACTTGTAGTTGTGATGCATGCACTTGTTAATTGGAGGCATTTCCTTTTGGGGCATAGGTTTGAGTTGCATAGCGATCATAGGAGCTTGCAGTATATATTTACCTACCCAAACCTGAATGCATGATAGTGTCACTGGATGGAGTTCCTATGTGAATATGACTTTGATTTTCACTACATTAAAGGGAAATAAAATGTCATCACAGATGCCTTGAGTAGGAGGCAACATGAGATATTAGTTTTGGCATTGGGATTAGATTTGAGGTTGTATCTTGGAGGCTTTGCCTAGTGACACATGGTATTAGGAGGTGAGTGTGGAGATTGAGTCTAGATGTACCTTTGAGGGGAGTTTTTCATGTTATTTTCTTGAGTTTAATGGACTACTATGACACTTGGGGTGTATTTATGTACCAATTTCAGGTGATCTTTGTACCTTAGTTTTGTTAGAAGTACATCATGTACCATATTCCACACATCCAAGCGTCAAGAATATGCATGTCAACCTTAAAGTGTTATACTTTTGAGCAAGGATGATGCACGATATTGTTGATTTTGTTGCTAGATGTCTTGAGTGCCATAGAGTGAAAGCAGAACATCAGCATCTAGAAAATCTTTTGCAGTCACATACCATTCTGGAGTAGAAATGGGATACAATATCTATTGATTTCAGCATAGGGTGCCTATGTCATTACAACGACATGATTGTATTATGGTGACAGTGGACAAGTTGTCCAAGGTAGCACATTTTTTACCCATAAGGACATCATACATAGCTTCTTCTATAGCGCATGTTTTCTTGGAGGATATTATTCATTTGCATGGGATCACTCATAAAATTATTTCAGATAGAGATCCAATATCTACTTCAACATTGTGGAAGTCTCTCTAGCATGCTTTATGTGCATAACTCAATTTTAGTTTGGCTTATCACCTAAAGACTGATGGTCAAGCTGAGAGAGTGAACTAGGTTTTGGAAGATATGCTTCACATGTATGTTATGGATAGGTAGGTGAAGTGGGAGGATTATTTATACCTTTTTGAGTTTTCTTATAACAACAGGTATCATAGTTCTCTTGGAATGTCACATTTGTAGGCCTTGTGTAGTAGACTATATCATACCCCTTTTAGTTGGGATCATTTAGAGGACCGCTTACTTTTAGGTCTAGAGGTGTTTCAGGATATGGAGCAATAGGTTGTTCACATTAGAGAGTATTTTGTTACTGATCAAGATAGGTAGAAGAAGTATACAGAGTCCCATAGGTTTTATTATCACTTTTCCATTAGTGATAGGTTTTTTTGAGAGTGTTTCTAAGGAAGAGCCCCATCTATTATGGGAAAGGCTCTAAGTTGATGCCACATTTTGTCAGATCATTTGAGACCCTTGAGAGGTGATCCAGGGGATGAAAATTACTGAAAAGTAAAATATCCCTAATGCTCCAAGAATCAACATCATTACAAGTGTTCACAATTTTTACTCCAACATAACTCAAACGATCAAAATTGGAGTTCAAGTGCAAAAATTATGACTGGTCAAAATGGTCAACTGGGACCAAAGGTCATAAAAGGGTGAAAAAAAAAATCATCTCAAAAGTATTTGACAATGGATTCCAAATGAAAGAGCTCCTCAAAAGCTTTCCAATGGCGTTCGTTTCATCAAGAACGGAGATCGGATATAAAAGTTATGATGGTTTCAAATTCAAGCAAAAGTATGGATTTTGATGATGTCACCATGACATCACAAAATCATAAAGAGAGGGAAAACATTCAAATTCAAATTAAAATAGCTATTTAATTCGAATTAAAGGAATGAGATAATGGGAGTTGAACTCCTAACCATAGGCCTCCTAAAGTTAAGGCCAACCAATGGGCTATTTATGGTATATAAAATATTAAGGGAAGAGTTGTCATCTATCCATAACAAATCCGCCCAATCTTACTTAAATAAGGGTATTTGTTGAAAACAAACCCTTAATTTTGGTGTGAGATCATAACAAAATAATGGTAAAAGGGGCAAATTCGAAATATGTAATCAAAATGGGAGATTATGTTGGTTAATTGTTTTAGCCCATTTTTGGCTAAATTTGATGTATAAAATGGGGGTAGTAGGCTTTGGAAAGGCATCCAGGTGATGAGAAGAAGATTATGATTTTGGAGACTTGATGATTATTCCTGCACATTGGAGAGTAATGCTGCAATTGTGCTTGAAGGGAAGATCTTGTACACTTGTAATTGATTTTGGAGCAAATTGGATCGGTCCCCCTATTGGAGCTGGATCCGGAGACGTAGTCCATACGGATGAACTTCGAGATCAAATTGTTTGCATCTTCTTTCTCTCATTGTCTCTTTTATTAGCTTAATCTTGTTGTTCTCTTATTTCATTTACGTTAATTTGATTCGTTAAAAGTTTTAAATTAACTCTATGTAATAAATTAGCATTCCTCTGTAATAGTCCTAGATCCTAATCAGATCAAATTTGGTATCAGAGCTTTTGTTGAACTAGTATTGCAGATTTGAATGTTAACAAGATCCAGGATTGAGAAAGGCGAAGGAAAGCTTGAGGAATACAATCCTGAGATTGGAAAATGAAGGACTAAACCATCACCACAAATGGCAGACGAAGGTGGACAAGCTTCTCAAGATAAGAGTATTCAGAAGACTCTTCAGAATTTGCAGACAATGGTAGAAGTTTTGGTACGAGAAAGAGAAGAGAAGATGCAAAGACGTGCAGCTCGAAAGGACAAAGGGAAAAAGAAAGGTGCTGATCGTTATCCACCAAAGACACCTCCTTCTTCTCCTTCTTCTCCCTCTTCTCCTTCTTCCCCCTCTTCTCCTTCTTCTACCCATTCTGAGTCTTCTAATATTTTCAAAGGAGGACATAAGCCTCGAATTAAGTTGGATATAAAGTTTGACTTACCAAAATATTGTGGGGAGTTAAATGCCGAGAAACTAGATGACTGGATTCAGCAAGTAGAAGTCTACTGTAGAGTTCAAAATCTTGTAGATGATGTTGATAGAATTCAGTTAGCCACTCTTCGTTTAGGGGGTGTAGCCCTAACTTGGTGGGAGAGTAGGTCTCGGGATGAAACTCCACAACATGGTAAGTTTAGTTTGTCTTGGTCAGAATTTGTTACTACTTTAAAAAAACAATTCTACCCCCTAGGCCATATGCAGCAATTAATGATGAACTGGCAACATTTTAGGCAAGGGAAAGGTCAGTCTGTCCATGATTACACCCATGAATTTTGCAAAAAGGCTATTTCATTAAATTTCCCATTGTATACCCAGGACAGCTTACTCAAGTACATAGGTGGTCTTCATTCTTACCTAAGGCATTCTATTCTCGTCCTGAATCCTTGTAATTTGGATGAAGTATGTGTCCAGGCAACACATTTAGAATCAAGGGGTAAGGGTACTTTCAATGATAAGTCTGATAAAAATCCATCTAAGTCTGAGGAAAAGTCCAAAGGAAAAGGAAAGGGTAAAAAGACAGCAACAGTAAAGAAAGAGGGTGAGAAATCCACATGCTCACATTGCAAGAAAGAAGGGCATGATGATTCTAAGTGTTGGAAGTTACATCCTGAAAAGAGGCCAAAGCGATATGGTGGAAACAAAGGTAAATAGAAAACTGCTGCTGTAATTCAACAAGATCTTGGATCTGACTCCGGAGATGAGACAAAGATTGTTGCTACCGAGATTCAAGGTAAAGGAAAAGGTATATCTCTTTCATCAGCTCCAAGTTCTTCTAGCATAAGTGCAAGTACAAGTAAAGAATCTTCTCCTACGAATGATAAGCAAAGGAATGAATTATTTCACATTCGAGTTGTTATCAAGCATAATAAGGTCGATACATTATTCGATACGGGTTCCCAAGTTAATTTGATATCTGAGGAAGTTGTTAAAAAGCTTAACTTGACTACAACACCTCATCCAAAACCATACCCTCTCAGATGGGTTTGCGATGATGCACAGTTACAAGTAACTAAACAATGCAAATTAAGATTTGCTATCACTACAAACTTTGTGGATGAGATAGAAGCTGATGTAGTCCCTTTAGATATTTGTGGTCTTGTACTTGGGAGTCCCTATTTGTTTGATCGTCAAGCTATCTTTTATAGGGGGGAAAATAAATATCATTTGTTTAAAGACAAGATTGAATACATTGTACGGGCACATAAGGTTAAGACTAATCTGGCATTAGTCAAAAGGTTAGTCAACTCTAGTAAGAATTTTGTGTTGATGCTTGTAAAAGCCAAAGAAGATAAAACATCTGAGGCATTTAAGGGATGTGATCCAAAACATAAGGCTGAAATAGTCAAAGTTGTTTCCGCTTATGATGACTTGTTTCAGGAACTGAAAGGATTGCCTCCTAAGAGAGAGATACAACATGAGATTCAGTTGCAGCAAGATGCACCACTTCCTAATATCAGCATGTACCGTTTATCAGTCTTGCAGAATGAAGAAATCAAAAAGCAAGTTCAGGAGCTCATTGAGAAAGGAGTTATCCGTCCTAGTACTTCTCCTTGTGGTTCTCCTATTGTGTTGGCTCCAAAGAAAGATGGGACTTGGAGAATGTGTATTGACTACAGGGCTCTGAACAAGATAACGGTAAAGAACAGGTACCCTCTTCCTAGAATTGATGATTTACTTGATTAGTTGAAACATGCAATTTATTTCACTAAGCTAGACTTACACAGTGGATATCATCAAATAAGAATTACAGAAAGTGATCTTTGGAAAACTGCTTTTAAGACAAAACAGGGACTTTTTGAGTGGTTGGTCATGCCATTTGGGCTTTGTAATGCACCAGCTACATTTATGAGAGTCATGAATGATGTCTTTCGTCCCTTTATAGATGATTTTGTCATAGTCTATTTAGATGATATTCTTGTATTTAGTAAGTCTTGGGATGATCATGTAATTCATGTAAAGAAAGTATTTGATATACTGAGAAAAGAAAAACTATATGTAAAGATGTCAAAATGTGAGTTTGCAAAGACATCTTTAGTGTACTTAGGCTATGTCGTAGGGAATGGTCAGTTGAAAGTAGACCCTGCGAAGGTCGAATGTATAGTAAAATGGCCTAAGACAAGTACAGTTATAGAAGTCAGGAGTTTCTTAGGTGCAGTTCAGTACTGGAGGAAGTTCATTGCAAACTTCTCTTTCATTGCATCACCGTTGCATGCATTAACCAGTACCAAGGAAACTTTTTAGTGGGGAGGTCTGCAACAGAAGGCTTTCGATACTTTAAAGGAAAAGTTGAGTACTGCACCAGTTTTAGCTCTACCTGATTTACATCAACCGTTTGAGATCGAGACAGATGCGAGTGGGTTTGCCATGGGAGTTGTACTCATGCAAGGAGGTAAACCAGTCTGCTACCACTCTGAAACTTTTTCAGGAGCAGTAAGTAACTATCCTACGTATGATAAAGAACTTTATGCTTTAGTTCAGAGTGTTAAAAAGTGGAAACATTACTTAATGGGAAAGGAAACTGTAATCCACACTGATCACCAACCACTACAATATTTGCACTCATAATCTAAGCTGCAACAAAGTAGGCACTTTAGGTGGATGGGTTTTCTACAATAGTTTCATTTGGTAATTAAGTATAAGAAGGGTTCCCATAACAAAGTAGCAGATATGCTATCTAGACCTCCTATTCAGAATGCTTTGATAATCCTTCAAAATAGTTCTATGGTTCATGAAAGTTTTCAAGAACAATATGCTAATGATGAGAACTTTAAGGATATCTATGCAACTTTAATCCAGGGTAAACATGTAGAAGAGAAAGATTACTATGTGCAGGATAATTTGTTGTACCACTTGGGAAAATTATGTATTCTTAGAAATGAACAAGCACATGTAATCCGTGAAGCACACACCTCTTTGATTGCAGGACATTTCGGGGTAAGTAAGACACTAGCTCAATTACAAAAGTATTGTTACTGGCCTCGTATGCAGGAAACTATCACTAAGTATATAAAAGGATGTGTAATGTGTGCAACCAACAAACCAAGTAATAGGAAATTGGGTTTGTACACACCATTACCTGTACCATCTCGTCCATGGGA
The DNA here is from genome assembly GCA_028749045.1 of Cupressus sempervirens. Classification (NCBI taxonomy): domain Eukaryota; kingdom Viridiplantae; phylum Streptophyta; class Pinopsida; order Cupressales; family Cupressaceae; genus Cupressus; species Cupressus sempervirens. The sequence goes on from CM053792.1 coordinate 601,003,180, forward strand.
AAGTGTGTCTATGGACTTTGTGGGAGGTTTACCTATGTCTAGGAAGGGTCATGATTATTTGTATGTAGTAGTTGATCGGTTCAGCAAAATGTGTATTTTAATGCCTTGTAAAAAGCAAGTTACTGCTCATATGTACTTTCAAAATGTATGGGTTCATTTTGGGTTACCCACTTCTATTGTATCAGATCGAGATTCTCGATTCTTAGGGGAATTTTGGTCATCTTTATGGGGACTCATGGACACCAAGCTGAAGAAGAGTACAGCCTTCCATCCGCAGACCGACGGACAGACAGAGGTAGTGAACAGGACAATTGTGCATCTACTTAGAGGTTACTATAGTAAGCATCCTAAGTTGTGGGATGAAAGTCTTCATTATGTACAGCATGCTTACAACCATGTGGCACACTCTTCTACAAAGAGGTCTCCTTTTGAGACTTGCTTCAGTTACTTGCCTAAGACACCAATGGATTTTGCTTTTGGGAAGGACGATGTTGTAGATGGATGCCATGATGCAGAAAAGGCTTTAAAGTTCATCCAGAAGGTCCAAGCAATCCATCAGGAAGTAGAAGCACAATTAGAGCAGAGCCAAGCAAAATACAAGGCTCGCCATGATAAGCATTGCATTGATCACCAATTCCAAGTTGGTGACAGAGTTTGGTTACATATCAGCAAGGAAAGAATGCAAGGTGAAGGAAGGAAGCTCAAAGCTATCAGGTATGGTCCTTTTGAGATCTTGGAAAAGATCGGTACTAATGCTTTTCACCTTAATCTTCCTCCATACATGCAAATTTACTCCATTGTCAATGTTGAGAATTTGAAGTTGTATGAGCCTCCAATGATCTTGGATGAAGACATTAGTGTTCAGGTTCCATCAGTTGATGACCTTTCACCAGAGTACATGTCAGAATTGCCACAAGATGTCATCCTTGACAGGAATGTCAGAACTTCACGAAGAGGACTAGTTGAATACCTCCGAGTGGGATTGAAGGGGATGCATCCAAGCAAGGCAAGATGGATGGAGATTGGTAAAGTGAGGGAACTATACCCTCACCTTCTTTTTGAGTAATCCAAACTTTCGGAGGTCCGAAAGCTCTTCAGTGGGGAGGCTTGATCCAGGGGATGAAAATTACTAAAAAGTAAAATATCCCTAATGCTTATTCCTGCACATTGGAGAGTAATGCTGCAATTGTGCTTGAAGGGAAGATCTTTTACACTTGTAATTGATTTTGGAGCAAATCGGATCGGTCCCCCTATTGGAGCTGGACCCGGAGACGTAGTCCATACGGATGAACTCCGAGATCAAATTGTTTGCATCTTCTTTCTCTCGTTGTCTCTTTTATCAGCTTAATCTTGTTGTTCTCTTATTTCATTTACGTTAATTTGATTCGTTAAAAGTTTTAAATTAACTCTATGTAATAAATTAGCATTCCTCTGTAATAGTCCTAGATCCTAATCAGATCAAGAGGATTGGTCCTATTGCTTATCGACTAGCATTTTCACCTAGCCTATCATGCATCCATGACGTTTTCCATGTTTCTATTTTGAGATAGTGTATTCCTAATGTGACCCATATTCTTGATTGGGATGCTTTACAAGTGGAGGATGAGAAGCTTTCTTTGGAGACCATTTGTATCTTTCAACATTGAAGACTGTCTTTAAGAGGTCGGGACATAGAGCAGGTAAGGATCTAGTGGGACCTAAGGGATGGGACTCTGCTACTTGGGAAGAT